>SJXQ01007415.1:617006-674333 GCA_006408695.1 Aepyceros melampus | reverse complement strand
CTGGTCACCCGGAAGCACTTCTCCTTGTGGGCCTTAAGCATGTTGGAGAAGCGGAACCGCTGGCCGCACACGTCACACGGGTAGGGCTTCTCGCCTGTGTGAGTCCTACGGTGCCTCTTCATGTTGGGGCGGCTGGTGAAGCTTTTGCCACAGATTTCACAGATAAAGGGTTTCTCTCCTGAGATGAACACAGACACAAAGACAAGATTAACACACCAGGCGAAGTACGTGCGCCAGCCACCCCTCATATTAAACGAGGAGCTTCCACTCCTCCCCTCACTGCATTATATGCTGACAGTCATAAGAGTCCCCCAAAGTGGGGACACAACTAAAACTTATATACACCCTACTATCGGGGCTCGGGTAAAAGAAGATTAAAAAAAAAAGGCATCTACACAAGTGATCTTCCACATCCTACAGGAAGAAGTGGTCAGATGGCTTTCCTGTGCTCAAGGGGACCAAGCCCGCAGATGAATCTCTGCCTTTAAGCTAGGCCAGCCGATCTGTAAGCAATTTCTGACATTCCAACACAACGTAGGACTTTGCTGAAAATGTCCCATGGAGTAAATAAGTCTCCGTATGTCTACTCATTCCTAATCCTTAGCATGTGGCTTACTTTTTGGTATTTGGGGAAATACTGACTGACTCACCCTACAACATGGATTTCACAACGCACTGTTTCTCTGCAGGCAGTTTTCCATCACATGGGACTGTCTGCACATCTGAAGAGCACTCAGTGGTCCTGGATGCAGTTACTAAATGCCCCCAAGAAATTCTGACCATCAAAAATGTCCCCATACCATTTCCAAATGCCCATAGGTGTGCGGAGGATTGAAAGGCAGGCTACCGTTCTTGGTGGAGAACCTTTGGGACAGGGAGCCAAAAAGGAAACAAACCCCCATAATTCTAAGTGCACCTAGGGAGGAACTTGGGTTTGGGTTCTAAGGGATTAACTTTTAAGCTTCCCTTTGGGCTTACTGCATAGTGGACTCACTGCTTATTCTAGGCTGTTTGCCTCCTCCTCTCCCCGGGCCATAGGAGAGAAACAAAATGATGTTTGAACATGTGTGTCTGTGATCACGTCATGCAGAATGCTGTGGTACGGTGTGCAGTACCTGTACACATGTGCTTCAGTGACCATGTGCTTGTATTTATCAATTCCTTCACCAGTGCTCAGTGTATGTAGCTTCTATCTTTACTGTAGCTCCTGCTACAAGAGTTTGCTCTCACTTCAATCATTGCTCCCTTTCTTTCTAATAGATGTCCTTATTCTATTCAGTATAAATGAAAGATACTGCATATTGTTCTAATATGCAGTATTACTTACTTACTATGTTCTAATCACTTAACATCTCATTAACCTTTGGTGATCCTGACAGCCTTATGAGGGAGGTATGTTGTTATCCCAATTTTACTGATGAGGAAATTAAGAAACTTGCTCAAGTTTCTATGGCTAGCAGAGAGGCAGGATTTAAAATTCTGCAGAATGGCTCCAGACACAAAACCCACAGCACTTTATACCTCAATGCTTTGTGCATTCCTGCACACACAAAGGAATGTTATTTTCTTACTGTTTTCCTTCACTTTGAGACTTCTCTTTTTTTTTTTTTTTTCACTTTGAGACTTCTAACCCCTTGGCAAACACCTCTTTATCCATATTGCAGTCTTCACTTCTTCTCTCTGCCTTTGAAAATGGAAATTTCCTGGTGCCCTCCCCTTCAATGGAAGCCAGAATTGCCCTCACTTCCTGTCTCCACTGTTACCAGTACTATCTGTGACTAGACTATTTCTTTTATCTTCCTACCTTTTATTATTCAATCACTGCCACTCTTCTATCTTCCTACCTTTTATTATTCAATCACTGCCACTCTTCACTGTGATTCACATTCATCTTTCTAGATAAATTCTGTACCCATTTGCTTTCCTTCTTTTTAATCCATTTCCTCCAATTAAAAACTTAAAATTCTATGTTAAATGGAACTGATCAATTGTGATATACTTATCTAATAGAGAGTGTCATTAAAAACAATATTTTAAAAAGTATAGAAATGTAATTGTTAATATGAAAATCTATATTATCTGTAGTCTATTAAGTAAAACAAGCAAGTTATGAAAATGTATGCATGTGTTATCCACTTTTAATGAAAAATGCATATAGGAAAATATGGAAAAAAATACAACAAATGTTACAAGTGATTATCTTTAGATAATGGGTTTATGAGTGATGTTTTATTCTTTTTTATGCCTATATGTACTTCCTGTTTTCTAAGATAAACATGATTCATTTGTATAATAAAATGTTTTAAAAGCACACCTATTTGATAACCTATTAATCCCCCTGACCCTTTCCTCCTTGACTCTCCAGAGTTAATATTCTTCATTCCTAACAGCCATATGGAACCAGAGCCAAAGGACCTAATCTTTGATTATTAATCTAATACAGGCAAACACTCTCCATTTCACTAATCACTTCGTTGGTTCACTACACATTTTACTGACTGAAAGTTTATTAAATATATGGACATGAAACTTTCTGTTATGTGTTCAAATCTGGGTCCAATACTGGATCGCTCTAATCATCTCTCATTTGTAGTCTTCCAGGCTATAATGATTTGCCACAGATAGATCAAATACTATTAGAATTGGTATACCACAAATCCATGTATTCAAATTTAAATGAGTCCTTTTTACTACTTACTAATCTTTTATCCATTTCTTGAGGTCCTACCAAAATTGCCACATTTGCTGTTTGAGACATAAACCCACAATCTCACCTAACTCTCTCATTATTTATTAGCTCAATCTTTTAACTGTGCTAATGACTGACGATAAAGTTTCCCTGAAACCTCAAGGCAAGATTACAATGAGGCTGAAACAAGGAAAAATAAAAATATAATACTTGAAATCAACCACCTGTACAATGTCCCATTTTAAGGAAATGCTAGTAAATGGGTGGCTGGAGGAGATACTAACATCTAAGTCCATCAAGGTAACTAGAAACATATATATCAATACATTTTATGATGTGACCTGTTACATATAGATAAAGCTAACCTAATTGTAAGAAATAGTATTATAGTGAATCTGAAGATCACACAATATAAATGAAGAGAGAATCTGCAGGGAAGATAAAAAAGAGCAAGAATTTGGCTAGTTAGCTGTCTTCTGCACTGTTCAAAGGAAAAAAGTGATCTGGCCAATAAACATAACCACTCTAGTCTGCTTATGAATATCTGTAAGCAGCATCAGAAATCTGTATATCTATATATCTGGCCTACCATAAGATTACAGTCCTTCACCTGGATTACTGCAACAGCCATCTGACTGGTTTCAGCTTATGTATTCTTGCTCCCCACCCTCCAATCAATCCACTCTTCACACTGTGTAGCCAGAGTGAACTTTCAGACAGTTGTGTCACACTCTGCTTAAAACCATTTAACGACTTCCAACTGTCCTTAGAATAAAGCTCAAACTTTTCTACATGGTTTATCCTGTGATCCAATACTTGCTTATTGCTCTCAGGTATCATGTCTTATCATATTCCCTGCCTCCTCTCCTCCCCTAATTCATCAAATTCTAGCCAATTTCATTTAGTTGTACTTACTATGCGCTCATTACCAAACCACTGTTAGGCCTTGATTGTCTATCACCCTAAGCTGACAATAAGGTCTGTCAGCTAGGGACTATATTTTAGCCTTGTTCATTACAGTAACCCCACTGAGTAGATTCTTAACATCAATAAATAAATATTAGTTAATTCTAAGACATGCATCCCCCCCAACATTGACATCTGTGAAACTGATATATACCATAATAATCATGGCATTTCATTCTTTAATTTGCAGCATTTTCTTAGTGATACATAAACTTAGCTTTGTCATGGAACTGACGACTTCTTGAATTCAATGAAGGTTGGGACTCACCATTAAGATCATTCGATTACCTTCCTCACCTATAATTTCCTGTCCCTGACAATCTTGTGATTATGATTTAACAACTAATATAAATTTTATTTTAGGCAAAGAATATTCTGACCAAAGAACATAAGAGTTCTGAACCACCCATCATTCAGCCTTTTCATTGTAAATTAGCAATTTTATTAATATATCATTAAGACTATTTAGCATACACACACAAAAAGACTACTTAGCACACACACACACAAAGACTATTTAGCACAGATCAATCCCTCTGATCCTGACTGGGTACGCTGACAAATTCTGGAATCTGAGAACCAGACTCTGGGATGGTGCTTTTTGCTCTCATCATGTCCTGTGTATCCTTCCATTTTATTACTTGCTTCATTAAATTTGTATCAGAATGACTTAAGTATGTGTTTCTGGAGTCAGATTGCCTTGGACAAGTTCTTTACTCTCTAAGCCTCATCTGAAAAATGAAGATAATAATAGGTTACTGTGATAAGTTAAAAATTTGAGGAGTATTTGATCAAATTTGACAGTATTTGATACACAGTAAACATTCAATGCATTTTATTGCTGCTACTACTATTATTATTACCATTACTATCACTGGACTATAAGCTTTTTAAGGGCAAAAACCAGGCCTTAATTCATTCTGTATCTCTAGGTACTTAGCACTATGCCTGGTACAAGGAGAATCAGCAATTATTCTATGTTGAACTCACCCCGTGTCCACACCATCCCAGGAAACCCTGCCTGAGGGCTGGTCGCTTCCCTAGATAAGATCTGCCTCACTTCTGTTTAACTGCAAAGAAATAGCCCAATCAATGTCAGTTCCTGCAATGGCCTTAATCCCCACCAAAACACACTCTGCAGGTGGTTCCAACCAGCCATAAAAGAGCTATCTTTTTTTCTTCTGTAAAGCTAACCCTTCTTGGGTCCTCTCCAAGGTACTACTGTCATCCTTATTTAATACTGATACCAGTGGAACCAGAGGCCTACAGGAGTTGCATAATTCAGGTAAGGTCACACTGCTAGTGAGTGGCAGTGCTTTCCCAGTGTGAGCATCATAAACAATATTAGAAGGCAGATGACAAACCATGGGGAAGTATTTTAATACTGCTGTTAAACAAGGTCCAGGGGACACAAATATATACAAAGAGCTATTATATAAAGAGCTACCACAAACAATAAGAAAAAGCCAAACACTGCAATGAAAGGATGAATACAAATAAGGCATAAGCAATTCAGAAAAGAAAATACACTGATACCCGACAAGTGTACTGAAAGAAATGTTCCATCTTACTTAGCAATTAAATACAAATTAACACAAAAAGAAACCGTTTTTCACCTATTAATTCAACAATTATTTTATTTACATTGGACAGGGTTGGGAAAATGAGTGTTTTCACGCACAGCTACTAAGAGTGTATATGGACAGCTATTTGGCAATACATACCACCAATTCTTAAAAATACACACATCCCTTTGCCCTAATAATCCCATTTTCAGGAATTTATCTAAGAAAATAATCATGGATGTGTTAGCCAGAAAGTTGTTTGTCACAGTACTATTAATACTTATAACAGTAGAAAAATTGGAAAAATCTAAACGTCCAATGGGGAACTGGTAAAATAAAATGGAGATAATATCCTTAACAGGACTGTGGTAAAGGTTATATTGATTAAATGAGATAATGTATGCAAAGTGCTTAAGATAATACTTGGCATATATGTGCATAATAAGTGATGGCTATTATTACAACAAATTTATAAGGACTATTACACAACCATTAAAATGATATTACTGTTAATGACATAATACAGTAAAATAAAAGTAGGTTATAACAGAGCATAAAGACCCAAGTTTTGCTTTATTTACTATATATATATGAATATATAAACAGTTTTTCACAGTATCTGTATATATATTAAGAAGTCACAAATTTAAAAAATATATATGTTAAAATGTTAACAGTAGTGATCTCTCACTGATAAGATTATAGAGCACTGCAATTTTCATATTTTCTAATATACTTTCATAAGTATGTACTACTATTTTTATTGAGAAGAATAAACATTTAAGTGAATATAGGTGGCTATATTCCTTTAGAAGAAATAGGAAATGTTCAGATTGCCTATTTGGTCAAAGAAGAATATGTTAAATATATAAAACTTTGTTTTTATTCAACAAATACATTAATCATGAAACGTACACTTCAGTTTCATACTCTGGACATTTAAGGGCCTGAAAAAAGAAAGAAGGACAAAGGAGAAAGAAGAAAGAGGAAGAAACAGAAGGAGAAGGGGAGGAGAAAGTCTAGGGAGGAAGAAGCACAGGGAGACAGGCAGGGAAGAGGTGAGCACAGAGGCAGAGGCTCACATGGTGGACGCTCCTTCCAGGCTTGCAACAAGCATTAACTGGGCGTCTACTATGTGCCAAGCGCTGTTTGTGAGTATGAAGCAGCTTTTGCCATCAAAAAGATTTATTTTCTGCTGAATAGTTTCCTGCTGACTTAACAAAAAACTGTGCCCTAAAACTGACGCAGAACTGAGAATCTATCCAAGAACCACCAGACTTGAAGGGGAGAATCTATTAAATACTCTGATATACACTGCTATCTGCTTAGGCTTCAAAGTTAGCATTGCCTTTCGAAATGCAGTTTACTTAAACTTCTCTCATGACTCTTCCCCTAGCTTATTCCTTAAAATCTGAGGTGCTCTGCTCTGAAGGGGAAAGAAGCCCATCAGGCAGGCATTCTTCCTTGGACTTTAAATATAGAAATGGGAACTACAGAGACCCAGACATGGGCAGAATTTCCTCACCACTCGTAAGCAGGCTAAGCAAGATAATCTCTTGTGGTTCTTTCTAGCTCTGCTACTTTGCAGACTAATAAAACCTAGAATTCTGTGATTAGATTTTATTTAAAAGCTTGAAAAATGTTTCATATGTTCAGTTTGTGCAAGACATCTAATTCCAGAGCATCAAGATGAGATGGAGATACAATGCCCCAGTGTTTACACGGGGCTATTATTCTAACCAGCTCTCTGAAGGCTGAGTGATCAAATGCTTACAAGACAATTCTATGCTATGAAGCATATACCCCTGAAAACATAAAACAGTTAAAACATTATTTAGCCTCAGTTGATGGTTATGTTCATGAACAGTAGTGATTTTGGTAAATCAATTCCAATCAAACTTTAAGAATACTGAGAAAGTATTCTGCTAAAAGCAGTCAATATCCTCCATTTTTTAAAGACCTAGAATCCTTTCCTCAGAAAAATAACATATACACATACACAAAATAAGTTTCATACAATTTCAGGAGATCCTGTGTCCCAAATAAACAGTCCATCACCTTGAAGGAACTCACAGTTAAAAGGCACTAACAATACTTTTTGAAATAAATAAATTGATAAAAGCTTTTCAATATTATAAATCTGTATTGTTCAATATCAGATTTATGTAAAGCGGCCTTTGCACTTGGGATGCAGGCTTGTGGTTTAGAATTTCAAGCAAACAGACCCACAGGTGATCATGAGTAAGCGCCCGCGACACATCTGTACCTTTCTCAAGAATTCCTTACCAGTGTGTGTCTTCATGTGCTCGTCGAAGTACTGCTTCATGTTGAAGTCCTTGCCGCACCACTGGCACATGAACTGTTTGTGCCCGATGTGGATGCTCATGTGTGAACGGAGCTGGTACTTGTACTGAAACCTCTCGTCACAGTTCTGCATTGGACACAGTGGAGACTTCTGAATGCCAGGCATAGCAGCTTTACCTGCGCCCACCCTATGTAGTCTGAGATTAGGTTTATTTTTCACACTCAATATAGAACCTGCTTGTGTCAACTGTTTGGCTCTGCTGTATTGCCCAGCTGAGTTATTAATAAAAGGGAACATTTCTTAAATAATTATCATTGAAGTATATCCAACTTCTCTGAATTAGTGAGAAAAGTAAAATAATTCACCACGTTAGTCTCAACTTATCGAAGAAAGTCAACACTGTGTTAAAAATGACTGCTCTTTACCCAGCAGTGAGCTAACCACACGCAGCGTGCAGCACATGGGTCTGATGGTTCTGTGGAAATGCAGCCTGTGCCTTGCACAAGGCATGCCTCTCTTCCACTGCTCACCACGTGTACACACACAAGCCAGCCCCCACAGCTGGGCCTGGGGGGCAGCCCAGGCTTACCTCACATCTGAAGGGCTTCTCTCCAGAGTGCTGCAGGGAGTGCACCTTGAGTGACATACTGCGTTTGAATGACTTCCCACAGGTTTCACAGGTAAACGGCATATCTTTTGTGTGTGCTGCAACACAGAATGCATTTATACTCAAAAATCAGGTCACCAAAAGGCTCAAACTGGAAAAGAGACATGTTCTACTGTAAGGACATCTTAATTTACTACCCTCTCATCTGTGAGGCTGCAACAGCAGAGTTGAAAGAATAACAATGTTGAAAAGAAACCTGGGTGTGGAAGACTCTACCATCCAATCTGGTGATGCTTACTGAAGACAGGTTGCATTTGGTTTCAACAAGTCAAAACTGATTCCAATAAGGCAGTGTCTCATATGCTGCCCAATTTGAAGCATAAAACACACCAAAGAACAAGGGAAAATTATAGGTGTTAGAGAAAAACAACTCACCAACCATATGTTTCCGTACATGAGCCATGGTATAGAATTTCTTCTCACAAATTTCACAGGAAAATTTCTTTTCTGCATATCCATGGACAATCTTGATATGTTCATGAAGGGACCAGAGTTTCTTGAACGATTTATTACAGGAAACACACTGAGCAGGATAAACAGAAATAATCTTTACTTATAGGGATTTCCAGAAAGCCTCACCTGTGGACCAGCAGCTGAAATTGGCCAAGTTGAATGGCTTGCAGTATCTTAGTTCCCTCAACCAAGGACTGAACCCAGGATACAGCGTAAAAGTGCAGAGTCCTAATCACCAGACTGCCAGGGGAAGTCTCATGAAGTGGGTGTGTTTTAGATTTGTGCACAGACCAGAATCCAAACAAATGCTATTCTTTCATGAAGTCCAGATTTCAAAATCAACATCTTTATGTTCCATTTCCTAAGATTTTTTTAGAGACACTTCGGGAGTATGAAAACAATGGCAAAAAGTAAGACAAAAAGAAATACAAAGTTCCACTAATATCAAAGAATTGACTGCTTTTATCAAATTAGTGTTGTACCTTTGAAAAGAACCTTCAAGTTTTTTTTTTTTTTTAATATGGATTACTGTAAGCAGCTGTTTCCTACACATGGGTTACTGTGTAGTTAATGTGTGTTTACCAGAGAATACAAACTAATTTTAAATTAACATAAAAGCAAGATAAAACAAAGCATACATGAATGGTTATAGATCTACAGAAGAATAACAATATTTTTGTAGCTTAGCGACCATATTCAGAGTTTTCATTAATACAAACTACTGAGATTTTACTATATTTTCCTAATTTTCTCTGTTAAACATTTCCCTCTGGCAGAATTTAACATAACCCCTCAGCTGCTGTATCCTCCCTTTTCCTGAGGAGCTCAGATCCAGCTCTCACACAGGCATCTGTAGGAGACACAGGCAATCCACATACTGCCCTGTATTATGCATCATTACTAGTCTAGGATATCATAACATGTATCAAAATAAAATACTTCTGGTTAAAAACAGTATTAGGAAGTTCTAGGTAACCATTAGACTCTATAATACGTAAGGTAAAAAGTTGTTACTTGCTGCAAAATTTAATAAAGATCTCTGAACACACTGTCACTTCAGGAAATGAGGACCAAGAAGAGTCACAGAGATAAGCCTCTGGCTGGACACTGCTGGAGGAAAGGACAGACAAACCCTATAAGCCATTCATTCTGTAGAGCACAGCTTCAATTTTTACTTGTTATTAGGTCATCAGGATTAGAAACGCAAAAAGAGTTCATTCAGCAGAATCCACAAAAATTATAAGTTTAAATGAAATTACAGTGAGGAACAGTGAATACAGCCGCACAAAAAAGGATTTAATGATGTTTCTTTTCTGCATTTCTTCTTGTTGTTTAGGTGTTAGGTTGTGTCTGAATCTTTGGGACCCCATGGACTGCAGCCTGCCAGACTGCTCTGTCCACGGGGTTTCCCAGTCAAGAATACTGGAGTGGGTTGCCATTTCCTCCTCTAGAGGATCTTCCTGACCCAGGGACTGAATCCGCTCCTGCACTGGCATGCCAATTTTTAACCAGGAGAGCTACCAAGAAAGCCCCTTCTGTACTTAATGAAGCAAAGTTAAAAGAAAAAAAAACCCAAAAAACAACTACACAAAGATGAAGATCAAGAGACACCTTTTCAACAGTGGATCATTCCAGAATCTGACCCCTAGGGTGCAGCACAGCATCACACTTTCCCTGGCCTGACCTGCTGCAACCATTTGGGAACCAAGTCCCAGCACCAGTAGCTACTGAGTGACAGGCACCATGATTCAGTCTTCTTTTATCTACCCAGTATGCCAGAGGTCAAGTCACAACTGATGAATCAAAACGCAGTGGATTTTTAGCAAATATAACTTATATATATGCTTATTGATAATTGCATTTATTTATTTTTGGCAGTGCTGGGTCTTTGCTGCTGCGTGGGCTTTTCTCTAGTTGTGGAGCGCGGGGGCCACTCTCTAGCTGCAGTCAGTGCTCAGGCTTCTCACTGTGGTGGCTTCTCTTGTTGCAAAGCACGGGCACAAGGGTTTCAGTAGCTGCAGCACATGGGCTTAATAACTGTGACTCTGGGTCTCTAGAGCACAGGCTCAATAGTTGTGGCACACGGGATTAGCTCTGGCATGTGGGATCTTCCTGGATCAGGGATCAAACCCATGTCTCCTGCATTGGCAGGCAGATTCTCTACTACTGAGCCAGTGGGGAAGCCCCTAATTTATATTTTTAAAAAACCTCTTTAAAGTAATGATTTCAGTTGTTGATTAAAAACAAGAAAGAAAAATGAAAAGTCAGGAACATTCCAAATCAGGAGTACTGCAAGAAACACACTGAAACCAAACGATTTCATCTTCTCAGGAAGTTCAGCTTAAGTATGGTACAAGGAATGTCTATTTTACATATCTTTTGGAGACATTAATAGACTTACCTTTTATGAATGAATATTCATATTCATAAATATGCACTTACATGTGCAAACCAACATAGCTCAATGTAATATAGTTCACATAACATAATTAGCACACCTCTTAACCTATCACAATATAGTCCTTTCAAGACACCAACCTGGTTTGAATACCGTGTTTTGTTACTTTAATACTACACAGTAGTATTACATAAGCCTACCGCCAGGCAGGCAATATTTTCAATCAGCTCAGCCTCCTTTAAAGTTTGCATATTCCCATCAGCTTAGCCTCTTGACAAATTTAGTGCTGTCATCTTTCCACTGGTTTAGAAGCAAACTCACTCCTGGAGATCTTCCATTTCCACCAGTCTGAGTCATTATGGTTTTTGTCCCCAACAGCTGCACTAGAACCTGGCATCCTTTCAAACCTTAGAAAAGGACCTCTCTCTACTCCTGACTTTTACTTGATATCTCCCACCTTGACAGCGAAGACACCGGAATGAACTATACTACATGTCTTACAAGAGTAAATCTCAGTGCCAAGTCAGTGTTGACTTTATCTCCTTGTCAATCACCTATAACAGATTCCCCTTTCCAATGGAACTGGGTTCCCACTAGTCCAGCGTCAGTTAAACTTATGCTTTCAAAAGAAAATGTTAAGCCTGGTTTTGAAAATACCAAAGCAGGGGCTTAAAAAAAAAAAAAGATAAATTGGTGAAAACTGTCCCTTCAGCCTCTAGTGTATTTATTCTCTTGGGCAGATACCAGGTGAGTCTGAAACAGCCAGGTTCTATCCTGGAAAGTTTGCCCTCTTGGTGATAAGACCTACCTGAATATTTTTTTCACAGTCTGTTTGCTGGTGAAGGGACAGCTCACTTTCCAGGACAAACTTCTTGCCACACTTATCACAAATCTGCATGCGCCTATGAGTAACGTTCATGTGCTTCTCCAGGTACCAGCGAGTATTAAACACCTGGGGCACTTCTCACAGGTCAGAGTCTCTTTCTCTTCACACTTAGCTTTCTGGACTGGTGCTTTGGGCTCCTTTGTGGCCCGCTTCTTACGCTTAGGTGGCTCTACACTCTTCCTACGACCTCTTGTAGCTCTGGGAGTAGGGGAAGTGGCAGCTGCGGCGACAGAGGCAGCTCTCCTCGTTCTCCTCTGCGTAACGCTGACCTTCTCCACCGTCTTCTCCTTTTTCTTCTGCCTTTCATTCTCTCCATAGTCATTGCTGTCATCCGTGGCCTCTTCCTCACTCTCTTCCTCTTCCTCCTCACTGCTTGTCTTAAGAACAGGAGTCTCTTTGGACTGAGAAGAGACACCCTTTTCCCCTTTAGACACATTTAACGTTTGATTATTAAGGTTTACCTCCACTATGATCTGCTCCCTTTTGTAGGAGACTTCCTCCTCCTCCTCTTCTGTGTCATCAGAATTCTCTCGGTCTTCTTTAACACCGTGCACGTCAGACACTGCTCTTGTCTCCCTGAAATACGGCTGCTCCTCTGTTTCATGGAGATGTGGCTTGCTCATCTTGGTGTCCACTAACACAGAATAAGGACTTCCTGATTCCCTTTTGTACACTTTGGTGGACAGGTCGAGTTCTTGGTTGGCACCATGATAAAAGGAAGATGGCACTTGACCACGGCGGCTATCTTCTTGTGCCATTCCTGCTCCGTGCACAGCACGGTTTTCAGCCAGCTCCTGACAAGAGCTGGCTGTGTGGCTCATTAGTAAGTGGCCTAATTTATTAAGCAGTTCAGACTAAAGAGAACAGGTTTAAAACAGGATAATCATTAAGACTCAAATCTTTTTCCATCCATGAAGAATCACTCAAACGGGGGGCAAAAAAGGTATTCCTGGAACCTCTGTGCAATTCTTCCAGTGTGTTGCAGCACCAATGCATAAGTCAAAAGGTTTGGTATTATGGCAAGAGCAGAGCACTAGTGATTTTCCTTTTGCAGAGAGCTGCAAGTGACTTGGAGCATCTTATCTGCAAGAAAAGCAAAGAGAAAAAAGATCAGATATCTCTTACTTCCTTCTTATAGCATGCATTGACATCATACAATAAACATACCTTAAATGATTAAACTTTTTATTTTCTTTATCCTCCTCGAATGCTTCAGTGTGGGCCATCATTTTACTGCATCACATGAATTCAACAAACTTTTTGTTAGAATGTAAATTCTAAGACAGCAGAGTCATTATCTGGCCCATTCACTGAGATATCCTTAGAGCTTAGTACAGTGACTACCAGCACTTAGCTGGTATTCATTACATACTTAATGATGCTTAGTGAACATCTGTTTTTGCATAGCAGTCATTATCCTAGACATACTGACATGGTAGAATATATGGTCCATGTCTACAAGGAGTTTACAATCTAGATACACAGTATGTGAGGTCCATGAAATACACAAGAACCTCATGCTGGCTGGCTTTCTTTTCAACATCAGACACCACCATCCACCACAGTGAGAGCTTAAGAAACAAAGGTAGTAGTGGTCTAGGCACTGTGGACCTGAAAAATAAAGCAGCTAACTGATGTAACAATAGAAGAGAGAGATATCCCTGGCCTTAAATAATTTATAATCTAGTTATAGATATCATTGTTTTCAGGTTTATTAGAATAATTTCAAAGTTGCTAGGTATTTTAAAATTTGGTCTATGCATAGCTCTCTAGATTCACTCAATAACCAGATGATTTTCATGTGTCAGCTGCACAGAAGTCTAAACTCTAAGAAACAATAGCCATAAAGCTGATATGGTTCCAGGAAAAATAAAATCATCCATTAAAAAAAAAAAGATGAGAAGGGTACATAATTTGCTTTGTGACGTACCTCACATTGCTGCTTAGCCAACCACTTAACTTCTGAGTCACATAAATATTACTACAGGCATATACCCTGTCTAATTAACAAAATGAAGGAAACTAGTACTTACTGAATAGCTGCTTGTGCACAAATGCTGTAAAGGTGCTCATTATTTGTTATTTATATTTAATACCCACTACGAAACTTGCGGTTGAGTTTTAAACTTATTTTAAATCTTTCATCAAAGTAATCACTAATAAAAAAAGCATCCGCAAGTTTACAAATCAAATATACTGCAAGGTTTATAACAAAAGCAGCCATCCTCTGCCTACTCCATCCCATCTGAGTCCTTTACCTGAGACAAAGTGTTTCTTTCAGCTGTTCCTCTTCCTTTTCCCCCTGTATTTACTTTTATATTTCTAAACAATGTGGTTATATTTCTTTTCTTTTTCCTTTTTTTTGACTGTGCCACATGGCATGTAGAGTCTCAGATCTCCCATCAGGGGTTGAGATGGGGCCCTTGACAGTAGTAGAGTCTTAACTATCAGACCACCAGGGAAATCCTTGTGATAATGTTTCTATTTCTTGACTTTTTTGTAAAGTATTTATTGCTTACATTATTATGACTATAATAAGTAATTCACAACTATTTCTATCATTCCTCTGCTACTGTCTCTCTTCCATTTTCTAAAAAATTATTTTAGGGAATTCCCCGGTGGTCCAGGGGTTAGGATGCTGTGCTTTCACTGTCAAGGGCCTGGGTTCAATCCCTGGTTGAGGAACTAAGATTCCATAAGCCGTGTGGCATGGCCAAATAAATAAATTAATTAACTTTAAAAATGTATTTTACTTTCATTTTAGTAAATTTTCAGAAAGGAGCAGTGATAAATGCCACCGTGCTTTACGTGACATCTTTATATATATATATATATATATTTCTTTGTATTTATAAAAGAGGAAATTATGCCTATGAGAGGTTAAATAATTTGGCTAAGAACACATATCTGTTAAATGACAGAAGCAATATTTGACCCCAGGCCTGACTCCAAAGCTTTATTTCTACTATGACAAATGACATTCCAAAATAATTTAAACTCAACTCTTCCTGTAACCATATAGCTTTTTAATCAGTTTTATACCTTGTATTTTAAGTAGGAAAATCACAGGAGCTTTATTTTGTATTGCCCAAACTTCTGAACTAATGTAAACTATTATAAGTATCAGTAAATAAACTGACCAACATTAAGTATCCAAATTAAGCAAGGGAAGAGGGACAATAAAATTCAATTAACCAGCAAAAATAGGAATAGAACAAAATCATGAAGGAAAATAAATGAAAGGATACCCTCTATGGTAGTCATCCATGTGTCCTTCCCAAATATCCTGGCCCTCAGCCTTCTGAACACATGACAGGCCTGCACTTTCTGACTCTGCCCGTCCCCAGTAGTTGGGTGGGGCCACAGGACTACTTGCAGCCAGTCCAGCTGAGTAGAAGCGACACATGAACAACTCAGCCCCTCCAAGCCTTTCCTCCCACCGTGACAGCAACCAGCAAGCCTCAAAGTGACGACTGCTATGGCTGCTATCAACCTAGGACCCTGAGTCACAAAATGGCCCACAGGATATGCACCGTGCTGCAATCATTAAAATTCTTTTGTATTTTATTTAACTTGAGGGAGAACATGTTTTCAAAGCCACTGAGATCTTGTGTTGTGTATTACTGCAGCATAACCTGGGTCTCTCCTAGCTGATACAGGTGGAATCCAGAAGTGTGGTACTGTCTCATCAAAAAACCTAAAGTATATGGTGAACGCTAAAGAGCTAGGGGAGAAGGAGGTTAAGGAAGAACTTATCAGAGGCTAAAAGGATAGCAGCTCATAGTGAGGACAGTAGTGAGGACAGCTAATATGCCTTGAGAGTTTATAGCTCTAGTGGGAAAATGGACCATGAAGAGACTGTGTTGGTTACTGCTGGCTGTATTCATCAAATTATTGGATGAATTCAGAAAAGAATTCATCAGTCTCCAGCAATTTGTGGGGTCAGAAGAATCAAGTGCTTAACCCAAAACTGAGGTCTCTGAGCTACAAATGCTGATCAGAGTTCAGTCTTGAGGCAAGAATCAAATCAAAGATTTGGCCTTTACAACCATTGATAAAACCTCCCAATTGATTAAGGTACTGCTGAATAAAACAGCTTTTCTAAAAAAAGACTAAAGAAGGGTTCTCTCATCAAAACAGCCTCTTAGTCTGTTTGCTACTAAGCATGTTGCTTTGATGTGAATTAGTTCAAATGCTATTAGTAAATAAGGAAATGATGCCAATATAACACGGAAGTGAAGTTGGTTTATACGCATTTTTCTCTTGTTGGAAGTAACCAGGAAAAAGCTTTCCCAAATTTAAAAGAAAGCCTTAGCAATATATGAAAACACTAAGAAAAAAAAAAAAGCTAAACATCCCACTTATGTACCTTCCTTTAATGCAAGTTGTGGCTGATTCAGTTGCTTCATGAACCACTGCATTTTCCAATTTATATCTGGTGAAGCTGAGGATATATGTTTCTCCTCCTGTGTTTAAAGAAGAAAGTTTTTGACTGCTGAATCATACACCACATCACAGGTCAAATTTTTACTGTAATGAAATTAGTTTCTAATGTAAGTGAATGTCTTGAAGACCCCAAAGTCTCAGAGGAAGAAACAAACATTCTGGAGACTGAGTCTATAAAGCTTCAGCCAACTGATGCTGACTGCATATGCCAGTGGAGATTTAATATGCTGTTGTTTTTATTTTAATTACTTTGTTTTTATTAGAGCACTGGTTACAGTGGTCCACAGATTTTGAGTCTGCAAAATCCTATTTTTTCCTATAAGCCCAGTTTATTTTAGTGTGCAATTCTGCAGAATTCAGGAAAGCATATATGGCATTATAGCAGAAATACCTGTACTCAAAATTAAGTCAAGAAAGAAGTATGAGACCAATAAGGCAGAGCCACACAACAAATCTATGAAGTATGGTTAGAAAGAATTATGGATGTGGCTAGGGCACCTGGTGGGCTGCCGTCTATGGGGTCGCAGAGAGTCGGGACACGACTGAAGCGACTTAGCAGCAGCAGCAGCACCAGGGCACATGGAGCTGACTGGAAACAAATAAGTAAAAAGCCAACTAAGTTTTTGAGGGTTATACTGCTAAAAGCAGCATCAGCCTACAGTTGAGAGGCTGTGACGATTCAAGACTTTTTCTTTTTGGCCATACCATGTGGCATGTAGAATTTCCCTGACAGGGGATCAAACCCATGCCCTCCTCAGTGGAAGCAGAATCTTAACCACTGGACCACCAGGGAAGTACTTCTAAAAATGATCTTTGGGTTCCCAAACATCCATGGCAGGAAGTGGATTAAAAAAGCTGTTCATCCCCTTAAGGGGGAATATTCCTCATTGTCCGTTTGGAATACAGCCAAGGAACAAAACAGGAAAAGAGGAGGAGGATCAAGACGATTAAGCCAGGGAGCAGACAACTGAGTTAAGGAGCAAACTCGGGATCTTGTCAAGAGCATTCACCATCCCTGGAGGGGTCCCTTCAGTGACTGCTCAGAGGGACTGCAGTATTTGCTGTATGTCTCCTGTGCTTCCCCTTTTCAAACGGGAGGTGTTTTCTTTTCTTTTTTTTTTAATCATCCTGCCACTAGTCACCACTGTACATCGTTTGTGAGGGCAGCCAATCATTTGTCAATTTTTTCCTTAAGTCTATGGATCAAAAAGAGCAACATCTGGGCCCTATGTAGACATGGCCATGCGTCATCTCCTCACCAACAGACCACAAGGATCACATCCTTGCATATCTGCTCAGAGATCCTGGACTTCAAGCTTAATGTCATGATTGGACAGGAACTTAGGGTTTCCTACCTGGGGAAGAAGTGAATATATTTTTCCTGTGTGAGAGAGTAGAGCAACGAACTGGTGGCTGAAAGAATGGTGCTATTAATCAGGTATTTTCAGCTCTCTACCTGGCATAGGCATGATGCGTTTCCTGGCCCTGCCAAGTTACATGGGACCACCATGTTGTGAAATAAGCAATGTGAGTCACTTCTGAGCTGACGGGAGGCCCTCTGGACTTTGTTTCCCTCTTCGCATGATGACCAGCAGAGTACAAAAAGGTGGCTGGTGGTTCCATCAGTCTGGGTCACTGAGCGGCGCAAGCAGAGCTCCCCTGCTGACCTATCACGGCCACGAAGTGAGAAATTCCTTCATTGTTTTAGTGAACCAGACTGGGACGTGGTTTGTTACTGTAACACAACAGCTATGCAGTTCTTTACAAATATATATACATACATCAATGGTTTCAGTCTGCTAGACAGAATTGCTAGGTGAAAGTTAAAAAATCAGAAAGATAATGAGATCAATTCTGTACTTAATAAGTTAGAAAATAAGACTTTTCCTTTTTTTAAAAAATTAGACTTAAAGGGCTTTATTCTATTTTTTTGTGGGGGTGGTGCTGCATGGCTTGTGGAATTGTAGCTTCCTGAGTAGGGATTGAACCTGGGCCCTGGAAATGAAAGCACCGAATCTTAACCACTGGACACCAGGAAATAGCCCTCCCCTCCTTTTCTGGCTTTATTCTATTTTTAACGATGTACACATATATGGGAGCTTCCCTGGTGGCTGCAGTACAAGAGATACTGGTTCA
The DNA here is from genome assembly GCA_006408695.1 of Aepyceros melampus. Classification (NCBI taxonomy): domain Eukaryota; kingdom Metazoa; phylum Chordata; class Mammalia; order Artiodactyla; family Bovidae; genus Aepyceros; species Aepyceros melampus. Next base: position 655,822 of record SJXQ01007415.1, on the reverse strand, counting down.
ATTCCTGGGTCAGGAAGATGCCCTGGAGAAGGAAATGGCAACCCACTCCACTATTCTTGCCTGGGAAATCCCATGGACAGAGGAGCCTGGCAGGCTCCAGTCCATGGGGTTGCAAAAGAGTCAGACACAACTTACCTACTAAAATTAGCAACACATATATGGATTCCCATATGAAACTGAAAGTGACATCTCACTACTAATAAAATCAGGAAAGCTCATAGAAACATCAATAAATGACATTGTTACAATATAAGAGGCAGTCTAATGGTTCACTCCAAAATACATATGGGCTTTCTGCTTACATTTTTCTTTCTTCATTTGATTTTGGCACCTTTTCCCTTGTCTGAGTTTTGATGATAATCTTCCTGTATTTTCTTTCCAGAATACTTAAAAATATCTCATAAGGGCACAACTGAGTAACTTTTAAGAAACCAAAACCACATTCAGTCCAGTTCAGTTCAGTCGCTCAGTCGTGTCCGACTCTGCAACCCCATGAATCGCAGCATACCAGGCCTCCCTGTCCATCACCATCTCCTGGAGTTCACTCAGACTCACGTCCATCGAGTCAGTGATGCCATCCAGTCATCTCATCCTCGGTCACCCCCTTCTCCTCCTGCCCCCAATCCCTCCCAGCATCAAGTCTTTTCCAATGAGTCAACTCTTCGCATGAGGTGGCCAAAGTACTGGAGTTTCAGCTTTAGCATCATTCCCTCCAAAGAAATCCCAGGGCTGATCTCCTTCAGAATGGATTGGTTGGATCTCCTTGTAGTCCAAGGGAATCTCAAGAGTCTTCTCCAACACCACAGTTCAAAAGCATCAATTCTGTGGTGCTTAGCCTTCTTCACAGTCCAACTCTCACATCCATACATGACCAGAGGAAAAACCATAGCCTTGACTAGATGGACCTTAGTCGGCAAAGTAATGTCTCTGCTTTTGATTAGGGAAATTAAAACCTTCTATGTTCCATTATCCAACTCTTCATGTGTAACTGAGGATAGAGTTCTATCCTTACGTATATACAGTTAAGAGTTCTAACTTACCTATTACAAATCATCTTAACTTAGTTTTTAAGAAGATTAAGTGAATATATTGAGCTTTAAGAAACTAAAGATAGACAGAAGAGGCAAATGAGAAATAACTTTCACTGATCTTTAAAGCTACTCTAAGGCAATGGCACCCCACTCCAGTACTCTTGCCTGGAAAATCCCATGGATGGAGGAGCCTGGTAGGCTGCAGTCCATGGGGTTGCTAAGAGTCAGACACGACTGAGTGACTTCACTTTCACTTTTCACTTTCATGCATTGGAGAAGGAAATGGCAACCCACTCCAGTGTTCTTGCCTGGAGAATCCCAGGGATGGGGGAGCCCGGTGGGCTGCCGTCTATGGGGTTGCACAGAGTCGGACGTGACTGAAGTAACTTAGCAGCAGCAAGTATTAAAACAACATAAGTCCATCTGTTTTTAAAGATAATTTTCTAAAGTGTCATAAAATAAATTCCAAAATAAAGTGGGTCATTCTTTAGTGTTGTTATAATTAATGTATATAACTTGGGGGGACATGTAGTATGTATGTCAGGGGTACACAAGCTGAGAAGCAGTCAGTCCTGGTACTCTATAAGTTGGACCAGCTATCGGGAAGAAAACGCAATTTTTAAAAAAAAGTTAGAAAATGTGTCAGGATATATATAGATAGTAAAGTACAGCCTCCAGAATGTGCTTTTATCAATGCCATTTCTCCCCAAGTGAACTACAAAATAAGTTTATGCAGTCCTCAAGGTTGTTTATTTGAATTTAGTTTTAAAAGGAAAACAATTAATTTTGTTCCCTGAAAATTTTAAGTTAATTTCAACAAATTTAAATTTTTTTCTACTAAAATATGTACCTGTGCATTCTCCCCGTATGTTAAAAAGATTCTATTTGGGATGAGTCTTTTCAAGTTGAAAAGGTAATCTTGTAAGGTATATCAATCTGGTACCTCTGCTTACTCCACTTCCTTCAGAGCCGTGGCCCCTGACCTGTTTCCAAAGCTCAAACCACCCATGTGCTGCCAGACCCTGGTCTTGCCAAATGGAGAGGTTTCTAAAGCACACAACTACCTACAAGGCTCAGGCCAAAACTAAAACCATCAAGAAATGGAAAGGAAAAAGGAGGGAGAGATAAATATGTATCAGCAAAGTTCTTTTGAAAAATAATCCATTAGGAAGAATGGATAAGATGGGTTTGTGATAGCAAGAGTCTGATGTTTTAGTCAAAGCTTTTCTGCTTTAGCTTAAGGCTATTCATTTCTTTCTAACTGGGAAAGTATGTTGCTACTAAGTCGCTTCAGTCATCTCTGACTCTGTGCGACCCCAGAGACGGCAGCCCACCAGGCTCCCCCGTCCCTGGGATTCTCCAGGCAAGAACACTGGAGTGGGTTGCCATTTCCTTCTCCAATGCGTGAAAGTGAAAAGTGAACGTGAAGTCGCTCAGTCGTGTCTGATTCTTCCTGACCCCATGGACTGCAGCCTACCAGGCTCCTCTGTTCATGGGATTTTCCAGGCAAAAGTACTGGAGTGGGGTGCCATTGCCTTCTCTGGGGAAAGTATGTTAGGGACATATTTATCAAATAACAATTAATCTCAAAGTCTTTGGATGGTCAAGTAATTATTTAACAACTACTAACTGTTTAATATGAATTAAAAAATAGAAATCTGAAAGTTTGGAAGATTAATTGCATTCAGGGGGTAAAATCAGGAAAGTTCTGTGAAGGATAGTAGATTCAGGAAAACCTGAAAGGCAGGCAGGTTTCAGACTGGCAGAAATGAAGGCAGAAGAAGTCATTTCTAGCATAGGGAAATAAGAGTAGGCCAACAGTGAGGTACATTCCTGAACAAGAGACAGTGTAAGTTGTTTAGTTTTACTAGAATATAGGGCTTGAGCAACAGAGAGATGGCAAGATAGGTGAGTTATTGCCATATAGTGACAAACCTTAAACCCTGGGCTGAAGAGTTTGTAGTTAATACGGATAACAAAATAGAGCAAAGGTTTTCCAAGAAGGAACTAATATAATTAGAGTCATGTTTTAGGGGTCAAATTATATCATAACAAACAACTGCAGACCTATATTTAAGTATGTCTTTGAAATATATACATGTGCTAGTTGCTCGGTCGCTCGGTTGTGTCTGACTCTTTGAGACCCCATGGACTGTAGCCTGCCAGGCTCCTCTGTCCATGGGCATTCTCCAGGCAAAAATAGTGAAGTAGGTTGCCATGGCCTCCTCCAGAGGATCTTTCCAATCCAGAGATTGAACCCAGGTCTCCCACATTACAGGTGGATTCTTCATCATCGGAGCCACCAGGGAAGCCCAAGAATACTGGAGTGGGTAGGCCTATCCTTTCTCCAGGGAAACTTCCCAACTCAGGAATCAAACCAGAGCTTCCTGCATTGTAGGAGGATTCCTTACCAGCTGAGCTAACTGGGAAGCCCAACATATACATGGTAAAACAAATATTCAATTAAGCAAAACAGAATAAATTTAAAATATGTAAATAAATTGAAGTAGAAAAAGACTGAAGTAGGAAAATAAGATAATACCAGGAATTAGGATAAAAACAAAATGAAAACACAATTTTATTCTAAATCCTATATTAGTACAGACTAAAATTTAAAATATCCAAATGACAACTTTAAAGAGGTCTTTAAAAGAATGCATTCTTTATTAAATATTAATTCCCTACTTAGTGATTAAACTGAGTTTAAGACTCATGTTCACACTAAAATCTTTTTATATATATATATAAAATACAGCAGGTTCTACTTTCCGTAGGCCTAAAATAAGTGATATCTTACCATGTCCTGTTTTTTCCTTAAAAATAATCTTTGAAAGCAGCCACTATGAGAAACAGTATGGTGATTCCTCAAATTAAATTAAAAATAGAACTACCTTTGATCTAGCAATTCTACTCCTGGGTAATTATCTGAAGAAAATGCTTATGTTCATTGTAGTATTATCTGCAATAGCCAAGAAAAGGAAGCAACCCAAGGGCCCATCGATATATGAATAGATAAAGAAGATACAGTGTGTGTGCACATGTGTGCATGTGCGCAAACACACACACAGACACACAGAGGAATATTACTCAGCCATGAAAAAGAATGGGCTTCCCTGGTGGCTCAGTGGTAAAGAATCTACCTGCTAATGCAGGAGACGTGAGTTCAGTTCCGGGGTTGGGAAGGTGCTCTGGAGGAGGAAATAGCAACCCACTCCAGTATTCTTGCCTGGGGAAGCCCATGGACAGAGAGGAGCCTGGCAGGTTACAGTTTATGGGGTCACAAAAGAGTTGGACTTAACTTAGCAACTAAACAACAAGAACAATGAAAAAGAATGAGATCTCGCCATTTGCAACAGTATGGATGGATCTAGAGGGCACTATGTTAAGTAAAGTAAGTCACACAGATACTATATGACTTCACTTACATGTTGACTCTAAAAAACAAAACAAGTGAACAAACATAACAAAACAGAGACAGAGTCTCAGATACAGAAAACAAACAGGTGGTTGCCAGAGGGGTGGAGAATGGGAGGAGAAGAAACAGGTGAGGAAGGTTAAGACGCACAGACTATCACTTAGAAAATAAATGAATCATGAGTATAAAATGTATAGTGTAGGGAATATAGTCAATAATTATGTAATATCTTTGTTTGGTGACATATTTGTAACTAGACTTATCGTGGTGAAATTCATAGAATACTGAATCACCATGTTGCGTACCAGGAACTAACATAGTGTTTTAGATCAATTATAGGTCAAAACCAAACAAACACACTCACAGAAAATAGGATCAGATTTGTGGTTACCAGAGGCAGGGCATGGGAGGAGGGGGAACTGGATAAGGTGGTCAAAAGGCATAAGCTTCCAGTTATAAAATAGTTAAGTAACATACAATATGATTAATATAATTAACACTCCCATACATTATACATGAAAGTTGCTGAGAGTAAATCCCAGGAGTTCTCATCACAAGGAAAAATTTTTCTATTTCTTTCATTTTGTGCTTATGTGAGATGATGGATATTCACTAAACTTACGGTAATCATTTCATGATGTATATACGTCAAATCATTATGCTGCACACCTTAAACTTATACAGTGCTGTGTGTCAATTACATGTCTATAAAACTGGGGGAAAAAATCTTAAGAAACCTTTCAGTATACAGCTGGCGCCCCCTATCCAGGGGTTCCACATCCACAGAGTCAACCAACCTCACAATAAAAATATATATATTTGAAGGCGAGGGTGGTATGATTTGAGAAATAGTGCTGAAACATGTATATTACCATATGTGAAATAGATCACCAGTCCAGGTTCAATGCATGAGACAGGGCGCTCAGGGCCTGTGCACTGGGATGACCCTGAGGGATGGGATGGGGAGGGAAGTGGGAGGGGGGTTCAGGATCGGGGACACATGTACACCCATGGCTGATTCATGTCAGTGTATGGCAAAAACCATTACAATACTGTAATCAGCCTCCAATTAAAATAAATAAATTTTAAAAAAGAAAAAAAATATTTTTTTAATTACAGAAAGTTCCAAAAAGCAAAACTTGAACTTGCAGCACCCAAGCAACTATTACACAGCATTTACACTGTGTATACCTAGTACAAGTAATATAAGTACTCAGAGATACCTACAGGAGGATGTGCACAGGTTATATAAATACTATATACCATTGTATACAAGGAAGCATCCTTGGATTTTGATAGCATGGAGTTCTGGAATCAATCCCTCATGGATACTGAAGGATGACTTTACCTTGTGGTATACACTAGAGGTCTGAACTACTTAAGATGATAAATTGCTACATAATTTTAATTAGTAAGAATCATTTAGACCCCTCTGTCCTTGTTCTTTTATATAAAACAAAGTCATATTATTATGGCAAAGAATGCATGATCAAACAGCCTTAATGATGGGATTGATAACCAGGGTTCATTTTTAACCTAAATTTTGGTATTGTCAACCCTAAATTTTAGTAATCAATGTTTCAATCTGGAAGATGGGAGTTAAGAAAACAAACTGCAAAACTTGGTAAATTCTACTCTCTGATCTATGAAACATATACGGTAGTGGAAATAATTATACACATTTACATACTTTACATATTATATAAAGCACATTTATCATACATTTGTTAAACATTAACTAAGTGCCTACTTTCTAAAAGTGCTCACAAAATTGATCTGGGTTACAGAAGAAAAGCTACCAACACCAACATATAAAAGGCAACTTTACAACAAACAAAACCTCAAATGATATCTATCCCTGAACCATACTTTAGATGAACGTCATAAAGTGTTCTCAGATGCCTATATTTTATATAGTTGAAAAATGGAACTAATTTTAATGCTATCTTATCTAACAAAATTTAATATGTCAAATAATTATTTTTAAGCAGTCCATTTAATCCATTAACTGTTAAAGATGAAATTGAGAAATGCCTGTCACCTCCAATTTTATTTTATTTTTTTTTACCTCCAATTTTAAACAAACCTTCTGTAAAAATAAAATTTCACTGTGGTTTCTTACATATGCATTTAAATGAGACTGTCACTGTGTTTCTGGGTAACATGCAAGTGAAGCTACTGGAAGAGGATGGACAGAGGCACTCTTCCTAGGTACTACCTGATTACCTTCAAGCATCAACAGTCTCCACATTTCCATATAAGACAATAAAAACTAAAGTGCATTACTCATCACACTGTCAGCTTAACCAACCTTCAGTTCAGTCCTCAGTCGTGTCCGACTGCCACCCCATGAATCGCAGCACGCCAGGCCTCCCTGTCCATCACCAACTCCCGGAGTTCACTCAAACTCACGTCCATCGAGTCAGTGATGCCATCCAGCCATCTCATCCTCTATCGTCCCCTTTTCCTCCTGCCCCCAATCCCTCCCAGCATCAGTCTTTTCCAATGAGTCAACTCTTCGCATGAGGTGGCCAAAGTAATGGAGCTTCAGCTTTAGCATCATTCCTTCCAAAGAACACCCAAGGCTGATCTCCTTTAGAAGGGACTGGTTGGATCTCCTTGCAGCCCAACGGACTCTCAAGAGTCTTCTTCAACACCACAGTTCAAAAGCATCAATTCTTCTGTGCTCAGCTTTCTTCACAGTCCAACTCTCACATCCATACATGACCTTTACTTTAACCAATAACTCTCTGCTGCTACTGCTAAGTCGCTTCAGTCGTGTCCAACTCTGTGCAACCCAATAGACGGCAGCCCACCGGGCTCCCCCATCCCTGGGATTCTCCAGGCAAGAACGCTGGAGTGGGTTGCTATTTCCTTCTCCAATGCATGAAAGTAAAAAGTGAAAGTGAGTCGCTCAGTCGTGTTCGACTCTTAGCAACCCCATGGACTGCAGCCTACCAGGCTCCTCCATCCATGGGATTTTCCAGGCAAGAGTACTAGAGTGGGGTGCCATTGCCTTCTCTGAATTCTCAGTCTAGCTTTGACCAAAGATTGTTTTATGGAACAGTTATTGCATTTAAGGTACTAGCCCATTTTCAAAATTGCTATCAATGTGAGTATCTTGGTCATTATTAGTTGATATCCTGCCTATTAGAATGAGAAAAATTAGACATGAAAAGCCTTGTGCATCTTACATTTCTTAAACTCCTAAAGATAACACGTTAAGTTAGAACTGAGAGCTACTTAGCAGGTACAGATGTTCACACATGGCTACCTATATGGAAGCCATCATGAGAGGCCTATGTGTATGCTGACTAGATCACTGTGAACTTGAATTAAAAGCTCATTAGAAAATGAAAATCAAGAAATTCTCTCATTACGTTCATCCATGATACTTTACAAAAATAAAAATCTCAGTATTCAGATGCATGACCAACACCAGGAAATTATAGAATTTATATACTTGACCTGCATGCATGCCTGCTCAGTCATTCAGTCACGCCCTACTTTTTGTGACCCCACAGACTATAGTCTACCAAGCTTCTCTGTCCATGGGATTTTCTCAGCAAAAATACTAGAGTGGTTACCATTCCTCCTCCAGGGCATCTTCCTGACCTAGGGATCAAACCTGAGTCTCCTCCACTGGTAGGTGGATTCTTTACCACTGAGCCACCTTGGGGTGGGATATTTGACCTACCAAAAGACAAAGGATTGTTTATGTTTTCTCATTGTTGTTGCTGTTGTTGTTGTTCTGTTGCTCAGCATGTTGGATTCTTTGCAACCTCATGGACTGCAGCACACCAGGCTTCCCTATCCTTCACTATCTCCTGCTCAAATTCATGTTCATTGAGTCACTGATGTCAATCAACCATCTCACTCTCTGTCGCCCCCTTCTCCTGCCCTCAATCTTTCCCAGCGAGTCAGCTCTTCGCATCAGATGGCCAAAGTTTTGGTGCTTCAGCATCAGTCCTTTCAATAAATATTCAGGGTTGATTTCCTAATTTAGGATGGACTGGTTCGATCTTCTTGGAGTCCAAGGGACTCTCAAGAGTCTTCTCCAGCACCACAGTTTGAAGGCATCAATTCTTTGGCGCTCAGCCTTCTTTATGGTCCAACTTTCACATCCATACATGACTACTGAGAGAAACCACAGCTTTGACTATATGGACCTTTGTCAGTAAAGTGATATCTCTGCTTTTTAATATGCTGCTAGGTTGGTCAGAGCTTTTCTTCCAAGGAGCAAGTGGTTTTTAATTTCATGGCTGCAGTGATCATTCCCCAGTGACTTTGGAGCCCAAGAAAATAATGTCTGTCACTGTTTCCACTGTTTCCCCATCTATTTGCCATGAAGTGATGGGACTGAATGCCTGATCTTCATTTTTTGAATGCTGAGTTTTAAGCCAGCTTTTTCACTCTTCTCTTTCAAGAGGCCCTTTAGTTCCTCTTCACTTTCTGCCATAAGGGTGGTGTCATCTGCATATCTGCGGTTACTGATATTTCTCCCGGCAATATTGATTCTAGCTTGTGATTCATCCAGCCTGGCATTTTGCATGATGTACTCTGTGTATAAGTTAAATAAGCAGGGTGACAATATACAGCCTTGATGTACTCCTTTCCCAGTTTTGAACCAGTCTGTTGTTCTATGTCCAGTTCTAACTGTTGCTTCTTGATCTGCATATAGGTTTCTTAGGAGGCAGGTAAGGTGGTCTGGTATTCCCATCTCTTTAGGAATTTTGCACAGTTTACTGTGATCCACACAATCATAGGCTTTAGTGTAGTCAATAAAGCAGAAGTAGATATTTTTCTGGAATTCTCTTCCTTTCTCTATGATCTAACAGATGTTGGCAATTTGCTATCTGGTTCCTCTTGCCTTTTCTAAATCCAGCTTGTACCTCCAGAAGTTCTCAGTTCACACACTGCTGAAGCCTAGCTTGAAAGATTTTGAGCATTACCTTGCTAGCATGTGAAATGAGTGCAATTGTATGGAAGTTTGAACATTTTTTGGCATTGCCCTTTGGGACTGCAATGAAAACAAATAAATAAATGAAATGAAATGGGCTATCTGGACACTAATACTTCAAAGATGGTCCAAAAGAAAAGATGGAATTAGGTCTTCTATATAAAAATGACATTATTGATTTATTGGATAGGTCGTAAGTGATGAACTCTTAACAGGGGTGATGCAATGAGACTGAGTGGAAAATTTAAAACCACCCACAGTACTAAGGTCACAGGACTTAAACTGGCACTATTTTGGGCTCTTCCATACCACTGGGCAGGTTACTTTACCTTTCAAACCCTGATTTCTCATCTACATACTTAAGGGCATCCCTTCCACCAGCGACACTGTTTGCACTATTGTTTCTTTCCATTCTCTTGCCTATTTCATCGGTCACCTAATGCTGCACAGTGACCTCAATCTTTTCAACATGAAGGGCTATCATTTTATACTCCCCTTGCCACTCTCATGATGCCCCTTCCATGCTTGCATGCAGCATTGTTTTTAAAAGTTGTGTTTAGCAATCTGCATTTAGGTCATACTTAAAAAAAATTTTGTACTAACAAAATATAAAAACATAGCCTACCTTAATTTTTCGGTTAGGCTCTCCAGCTTTTACCATAATTTCCATTTGACTTTCTGAACACTAAAATTGGTTTATTAATCTCAGGTTGGGGATGCCTGGGTTAAGGGTATATATTACCTACAGTCTTGAAGGAAGTATGACACTAAATGGGACTGGCTCATAGCCTGAACCACAGTATAGGTAACTTATTCCAAAGCCAACACTGGGTCCACCACACCTTCTCAGAGTAGAGAGAGATATGACCATGCTTAACACCATTCCCTGGATGATTCCATCCTTAGCCTTGACCAGAAGGCATTTACGACAACACGCCAGACAGGATGTAGAAGAAATCTAGGAAGCCTCAGATACCTGCCATATCCATTGCTACCTTACTTTTAATGGCCCTTTAAAAAAGTAAGTTGTAGGCTGAGTGAAACAAAACCAGGTAGCAATGCCACAACTGTGTCAAAACGTAGAGACATGTGGTAGCAACCTGAGCCAATGGCTCTCCCTTCTCTTTTGGGAAGTACAGCTGAATATAGAGAATAGGCTGATACTGGGATGTGGGTGGTAACCCACACCACACTGAGTTATGGTTAAAGAATTGTCACGAGACATCCAGTGAGTCACAGTCTTGGAAGTGACAGCACTCTACCAAAACTGCTGCTACTCAAACATAGGGTTTATTTGTGAATGCCCAGATATCCTTTCTTCCTCTAAGGAGAGAAATGTTTAACCTTTTTTTTCTGATTATTAAAGACAAAGTTTACAGGTCAAATGGGTCTATACACTAAGTGTTTTCTGCCCAATTACAGAACTCTACTCTTCATTCACATCCGTCACCTCACACAAAGTACCAAGAGTCTAATAAAAGGAGAAGATATGTATTTATTCCTTCAAATAATTACTATATTGACCTCAGCCTTCATAGGCTCAAATCTGTTTGGAGAGCAAGAACAAAAAACAAGTCACAACTGCCCAATAAAACAAATGGTATTTTTTAAAGGCACCACATAACTATTTAAAAGGGCAAGAAAGATGGAGAATGTGCAGCTATGGGAGACCCCATGAAGAGCATGAGATCTGAGCGAGGTCCTGGAGAACGGAGGGATCTCAAGAAGCAGAGAGGAAATGAAAACACAGGCTGAGGAGAGTAAGGCTGTCATCATGAAGAAGCACAGTATACTCAGGCCCAGCCAAAGAGATCTTACTAGGGGTTATAAGCTTATAAATGTGATTAGTGCAGGGACAGAAAATGGAAGGGTCTGACTACAGGGCTGAGAGATACGGGCATTACTAAAAGTGGCAGAGAGCCAAAAAAAGAAAAAAAAAAAAAAAGAAAGGGAAAATCAACAGGATTTTCTCATCATATAAGAAGGTAATGGACTTCCCTAGTGGTACAGTGGATAAGATTTCGCTGCCAATGCAGGGCACGCAGGTTCAATCCCTGGTCTGGAAAGAGTCCACATGCTGCAGAGCCCGTGTGCCACAACTACTGAGCACGCACCCTAGAGCCCACACCCCAACTATTGAAACCCACGCACCTAGAGCCTGTGGTCCACAACAAGAGAATTCACCACAATTAGGAGCTCGCGCACCACCAGTCAAGAGTAGCTGCCGCTCACAGCAACTAAAGAAAGCCCGCGTGCAGCAACGTAGACCCAGTGCCGCCGAAAAGGAAAGAAAGAAAAGTATCAAAGATGGATTAAGACAATTTGAATTTCTGTATCTAAGGCATCCTAATTTATACGGTCATGTTTGAGATGCAAATTAGCCATGCAAGCAAAGATATCAAGTATAATCAATTGGATAGAAGATCAGGGGAGAAGTCAGGACTGGAGTTACATATTTTGGAGAGAGCAGCATAAGAAAGAATTTAAATTTGAGGACTGGGAAGACAGGATAGATAGAGAAAAGAAAGCTTTAGGACACTCTAAGAGCAGAGGAGAAAAAGCCAACAAGAAGAGTGAAAAAATTAATACTGAGGTAAAATGAAAATGCTAAACGGCAACACACTGAAGCCAAGAGATTAACAAGAATTTTTTTTTTCCCCAAGAAGGAAGAACTGGTCAGCTGTATCAAATACTGCTAAAAACACTGAGTAAGACGGAAATCTGATGTGAAGAACAGGCCCATTGGAAAAGACCCTGATGCTGGGAAAGAGTGAAGGCAGGAGAAGGGGACGACACAGGATGAGATGGTTGGATGCCATCACCAAGTCAATGGATATAAGTTTGAGCAAGCTCTGGGAGTCGGCAATGGACAGGGAAGCCTGGCATGCTGCAGTCCATGGGGTCACAAAGAGTCAGACACGACTGAGTGACTACACTGAACTGAAGACAGAGAAAAGTGACCACTGAATTTAGTGGCTGAATAATTCCTTAACGTGAAGGCCCCCTTGTCCTTCCACAGCCTCCTTCTCCCTGGAAAAACAGGCGTCTTGAGTTAATTAGTACAATACGTCCCCTACATATGAATGAGTTCCATTGTGAGAACACATTGGAAATCCAATATGCTTTTAAGTCCAACAAAGTTAGCCTAGGTACCCAACTAACACAATCAGCTATGTAGTACTACACTGTTATAGGCTTATAATACTTTTCACACAATTAATACATAAAAAAACAAACATAAAAAAATAAAGAAAAAAGTTGAAATCTTACAGTACAGTACAGTAGTACCAGCTACACCGCTGCTGCTTTTACGTTTGCTCCCGGACATCCTGGGCTTGAGATGTAGTATGGTATATTTCACGCCTACATACAGTGCTGTACAGTAAGGCACACAAAAGCACAGCCACCTGTAGCGGATGCATGCATACGACAATGTATGGCCACGTGTATACCAGACATGTGAACTAACTTAGTGACTGGACGTGTGAAACGTCTGATCTTGGAAAGCCTGCAACTTGAAGGTTCCTATGTACAGGATTTACTGTGTAATGCTTGAGGGCTCAGACTTGGGCTGAGTTCTAGAGCTTCCGCTCCTAGCTGTGGGGCCTACTCAACTAACCAGCCCGTCCTGAGAGGAGGAGGGAATGGCAGCTAAGAAGTGGAAACTGAAGCAGGGCTCCAAAAAGACACAAAGTTGGATTTGGTTTTCAAGGATGGGAGAGATTTGAGTTTGTTTAAATGCTGATGGGAAGGGACACCTTTTACTACAAAGAACCCATTACAAGAAAAGATTTTAGAGTTTCATTATAGTAGTTTATTAAGCTTTACAGAAGAAAAACTATGATAAAGTCACAAACTTAATCTCCACCTCATTTCAGAATATATCAACCAAAAAAAACACACACAAAACTATCTACCACAATAAGTAGTAACAGTATATAAATGAAAAGTAGAAAAGTACCTAATCTTCTCTTGGTTATACTAAAACAGTAATTCCAATATTAAAACACTAGGTACTAAATCATAAAAGTTCAGATATTTTAAAAGCTAAGGAAATCTATAACACAGCTACCTAAAACCATTTGGAATACGCTCCTAAAACACTTTCAGTCTTTAATAAACATTCTCAAATCTTAAGCATTTTTTTCCCTTTGGTCTTATTGAAGAAATATGCTGTCTAGAGATAAGGTTTCTATAAACTTGTGTACAACAACCACATAAAAAATACTAAAACATTTTAATGTTCACTTCAGAAACGTCTAAAATTTAAAACCACTCCAAATTAAAATATGACCACTTCAAAGAAAAAGGGATAATTTCAAAGTTAAGACCAAAACAGCTTTTGATACAAACCACTGCATGTTGCAGAAGCAGTAACCTAGTTTCACTTTGAGTGTAGAGTTTGCTGCCCTCAGGGGATCTGCAACTTTCAAGAAAAAATTTTTTTCACTAAATGCCATATAACAGGTAAAGCAGTGGAGGAAAAAAAAAGGTCAAACACATCTCAATAGTTCAGTTAAGGAAAGAAAATCACACTCCTTACAAACACATACATGTACAAACCTGCATATATATACATGTATCATGCTGACAAACTTATGCTAGTTATCGGTGACTAAACACTAAAATTTTAACTCAAGGCCAACCCATAAAACACGTGGCAATTTAACAATGTGTTTGTGAGGAGCAAAAATCCCTCAGCATCACACACAATTATCCTTCACTATTTGCTCTGTGGTTCAATAATTGGTCAGGGGTAACCTGAGCAGAGAAAGCGGGTGAATGCTGGTGGAAGATGTTCAAATATACAAAGGTTTTTCCACACAGAATTTTTAATTACTTTTCCCCAAACACGGTTCTCTATATTGAGCTGTGAATGACTGTGCATATTTCAGTAAGACAAAAAATCCAAACATCTATATTTCTGAGTGAACAACTTGTTCCAAGGCATTATCTCCCTATAAGCCCCAGAGAGGTTACTTTCAGGGTACAAAATAAATTAGCTAGTAACAATGCACACATTTAAACATTTATATTTTAAATGCACTGGAATGTCTAGAAAATGAGCTTATGAACAGCAAAGGCACTGAGCCCAAGCGGAAATGAACAGACTCCTGGCTTGCAGACAAATGAGTGGGCAGAGGAGGCATTTATGTGGAGATGATTTTTACATGATGCTTTTCTTAATCTAAAGAAAACCACAGCTCTTCGCAATATATGTGCTATAAATAGATGTAATCAGTCAAAAACCTGAATATTTATTTGCCTACTTTTTTCCTTTTAAATAACTTTTGTCATAACCCAAATCCAACAAGTGAGCAAGATAAGCCAATATGACCAAGCAGATTGCCCAGTCAAAGCCTTATGGACATATGACCAAGACAAATTCTCCTTCACCTAAACGCTGAAGAAAATATTTTAAACAGTAATGTGGATTTTTATTGTAATATCTTTAAATATACTTCCCTCACCGAAATCAAAGTGTTTTCACACTGGTTCACATCAATGCAAAATTTCTATCAACTATTTTTGGCAATACTGAGAGTTTTAATCACATAACTATTGTTCAAGTAACTGCTTTCTCCTTCCCCCCTCCCCCGACTAAAACCCCACATCAATCTAAGAATTACAAAGTTCCTGTCAAATGGGTATAAGTCTCCTTTATAAACAGAGGAAATTAAGGTCCACTGGCTAAATGGTGAGTGAGAGGGACTCAGAGTTAAGAACTAGTTGAGTATATAACTGCTATGCTCTTCTCTCCCTTAAACTAAAATCCAATCAAAGGATGTTGTTATTCTTTAGTTGCTAAGTCATGTCTGACTCTTTTGTGACCTGCCAGGCTCCTCTGTCCATGGGATTTCCCAGACATGAATACTAGAGTGGGTTGCCATTTCCTTCTCCAGAGAATCTTCCCCACCCAGGGATTGAACTGGCATCTCTTGCTGAGTCTCCTGAACAATAGGCAGATTCTCTACTGTTGAGCCACTGGAGAAGCCCATAATCAAAGGATAGATGACTTTTTTGGTGGGGGGAAATAGAGGTGAGAGTGGCTGGTAAAGAGGTAATGTATATATTCTAATATTTTTACAATGAACATGTATTATTTCTATAATAAACAGAACAACAGATCCTAAACTTAAAAATTAAATGAATTCATCAAATCTTTTCAGGTTCAATGTATAAGATCCCTTAGACACAAGTGTTGATGAAAGCTGGAAGAAAGTGCAAACATAATTTAACAAAGCGTAAAAAGCACTTAAATCTACACCAAGCCTCAAAATACCAGCAGATTTTCAGTAACACTCAACAAGTATTTACTGAGCACCTACCACATGTGAGTTACCACAGATATAACTACTAACATGCTAATATGATCCCTGGTCTCTGGAAGCTTACATTATTGCCAATTAGTTTATAAACAGAGTGGCTGTATAGTCCTGATTTATACCTGTTTCTCCCAGAGTAATTATTAATAATGCCCCTCTCATATTTCTCCCAGTCTAGACAATAAATTATATGGTTACACATTTATGCAAAAAACAAACATACTATTGTTCCTGCGGGCAACAGGTTTGTAAAATGTGTATAATTTCCAGGTTTTATCTTTTTAAAGTCATTCTATTAATTTCTATTACACATTAATTTTTAAAAAATTATTTTAGACCTTCTTCTCATTCTGATATACACCTATCATACAATAAAATCAAAGATTTGCTTCAATCAAGAGAAAATCGAAATCTGATTTTACCACATCAAAATGTATGCAAAGTAAATAAACCAAATGAATAAAAGATAAAAACTTTAAAGACTATAAGCCCCTTGAGATCAGGTAGTTCTTTTCAAAATACTACTTCAGCATTCTAGCCTGTGTATAGCTCAGTACTGAGAACATACTGAGGTTCAGATATTTCCCACTAAAAGGAGACAGGACAGGAAACATCTAAGTCTGAAACATCTTCTCATAATGGAAAGCAAAGAAGCTATCAAAGACTACCAAGGTTGTGTCAAAGGACTCAGAAGCCAGCCTGATAAGCTCCTAATGGATAAAAACAGGACAACTGAGTACCAACAATGATGAGGAACAGAGTGCACTGAAACACATCAAATATGCTTAAATCCACTGGTCACCTTTAGGGGATGACAAAAGAATAAGCTCATTCTTCTGAAAACTGGTTAGTGAAGAACAAGAATCAAGCATTCAACTTGCCATTCCTATCAGATCTGTACTTCAAGGAAATTAAATATTTGTTCAGGGGAAATTTATTTTTACAGAAGTATTCTAATTGAAGAAGAAATTATTTTTGTATCATTTTGCAACCTATAATGAATTAATAAATATTGACAAAGATCATCAGTGGCTGGTAACACTACCAAAGAAGAAACAGCCGACACCACACATCTCCTGGTAGCATTATACACCACCACCTATTAGTCTTGCCCCACACCCACTCGAGAACTGAACCTTAATCTGATCAAGTCTGTAGATCTAAAAACCAATTTGCAGGAAATAAAGAGGGACCAAGGAACATGTTAAATGGTGTCACATGGATACAATCAGCACAATCCAGACTATGGAAGATTATCAATAAATGACACGCATTCCTCAACAAAAATTCCAGGAAAAGGAAAAAGAAAGGAAGGAGAACCTATATATTTAAAGAGATTTAATAGACATATTAACAAAGCTAGTGGAGGTGATGGGATTCCAGTTGAGCTATTTCAAATCCTGAAAGATGATGCTGTGAAAGTGCTGCACTCAATATGCCAGCAAATTTGGAAAACTCAGCAGTGGCCACAGGCCTGGAAAAGGTCAGTTTTCATTCCAATCCCAAAGAGAGGCAATGCCAAAGAATGCTCAAAGTACCACACAAGTGCCCTGGGATTTCTTTGGAAGGAATGATGCTAAAGCTGAAGCTCTAGTACTTTGGCCACCTCATGCAAAGAGTTGACTCATTGGAAAAGACTCTGATGCTGGGAGGGATTGGGGGCAGGAGGAGAAGGGGATGACAGAGGAGGAGATGGCTGGATGGCATCACTGACTCTATGGGCGTGAGTCTGAGTGAACTCTGGGAGTTGGGATGGACAGGGAGGCCTGGCGTGCTGTGATTCATGGGGTGGCAAAGAGTTGGACACAACTGAGCGACTGAACTGAACTGAACAGACATATTAGCCAATCACTCATTCTTTGGACCTTAATTCAACATCCTAGCCTATATCTAAATGTTGAAAAAACAAACTGAAAAAACAATTATGAGTCAACTGGGAAGTATAGACACTGATTACGTAATGATGGTCTGGAAGTTTTTTTAGTATAATGGTATTTGTCTTTTAAAAAAAAGAATTTTCATATATAAAAATAATATGATATGATATCTAAACTGCTTCAAAGTAACTGGAGAGAGGGAATTACAGTGAGGGTGGATATATATGAAACAAAATTGTGTGTGTGCTTGGCTGCATCCAACTCTTTGTGATCCCATGGACTGCAGCCCATTGAGCTCCTCCATCCATGGAATTTTCCAGGCAAGAATACTGGAGTGGGCTGCTACTTTCTACTCTGGGGGAATCTTTCTGAACCAGGGATAAAACCTGCATCTCTTGCATCTCTGCCCTGGCAGGTGGATTCTTTACCACTCTATCACCCGGGAAGCGGTATGAAACAAGATTAGCCATGCACTAATTGTTGGCTTACCTGGTGGCTCAGTGGAGAAAAAATATTTTATAACTACAATTAACTCTAAATTAACTTTTTGGTATGACTAAACTAAGGAATTACAGAGGTAAAATATAGTCTGAAAATTCTCCCATATTATGACATTTTCTTTTCCATAACTTAAATTTCACATCTCTAAAAACTATAATATAAAATGTACCAAATATGTTTGATATAATAAAACTTTAATCTCAAATATGCTAACAGAGAATAATAAAAAAAAAAGTTAAATATGTTTGAATAAAAAATTTGCCTAGTAAGATCATCACTCAGTCAAGACTGGTTAGACAGTAGACACTACTGTATCCTATATACTAAGTCAACTAATTTGTCAATGAAAGGACAAAAAAACTGAACTACAAACTTCTATCTTCATGTGGAACTTCCTATGTAGCTCTGGCTACAGGTAAGGTTTTAGGTCGGTATTGTTTACATGCATAGCCAATGTTTTAGTAAGAACTGGCATTAAAGCTGCTTTACATGTGTTCTCTACCTGATGGACTACACAATACATTCTGTCACCTTCGTACACACAGGTCCAACTAAGAAATCATCAGCCAAACAAAGTATGTGTATGTTTACAGAGAGAGGCCTACGGGTGAGCAGCAGACCATTTTAGACGATTTTCTAAATCTCTGCACTATGAAGTCACCAGGATTCTCCTCTTCGGTCAGGGCTGTGGTGTTGCTATCACCATAAGCACAGTATGTGCTCAGTTGCTCAGTCATGTCCAACTCTTGTGAGGCCATGAACTGTAACCTGCTAGCCATCTCTGTCCACGGAATTTTCCAGTTAAGAATACTGGAGTGGGTTCCCATTTCCTTCTCCAGGGGACCTTCCTGACCCAGGGATCAAACTCACATCTCTTGAGTCTCCTTTGGATTCTTTACCACGATGTCACCTAGGAAGCCCAAGAAGAATACTGAAGTGGGTTGCTATTCCCTTCTGCAAGAGATCTTTCTGACCCAGGTATCGAAACCAGGTTTCCTGCATTGCAGGTGGATTCTTTACTGTTTGAGCCACCAGGAAAGCCTGTAAGTAAAATGGCCTACACCATTGCACCATATAAAAAATCAGATGCAAGTACAAGCCACAGCGATGGTTCTTCACTGTTAAATGAAAAACTACCTTCTTCCTTCCCTGGCTTGCTTCCTCTATCCTGAGTCAGCTCTAAGCTGCATTTTATGGTTTCCAGAACAAGGAGACTACACAATTTTCCTCAGTTCTAGGATGTTATTGATTTTAAGTTCTTATTTTATGGTCAATTTTGTGGAAGATCCAAATGAAGCAGCTGTAGTTTCTGACTGAGGATCCAAACCTCAGGTTCATTCCGGGCTGTTCCCTCTATCTTACCCCAATACCTAATGAACCAACAAGTCCTGTTTTTAAAAACTGATATGTCCTCCCTATTCCATTTGCTAACACAACCTCTGAGCTCAGGCCCAAATCATCTCATACACACATTACAATAGTCTTTCTTACGATACACATTACAATAGCCTCCTTCTTTTAAACCACCTTACACAGAGATTTTTTAAACTACATTTTCCTAAAGAATTTGGATCATGTCATTCCCTAGCTACAAAACTAGGTATTATTGGCTTCTAGACCCTTGGAATAAAGTTTAATACCTTAGTAAATCGTGCCAAAGCTCTCCTCCATCTGACTCAACTGACTTTTTCAGACTTGAATCCCCAAATCCTTCTCTCCCACCTAATGTCATCACGCTATTTCTAAAGTGCACCCTGACTTTTTCCACTTCTAAACCTTTGGTTATGTCATTCTTTGCTTCTACCTAGAACACCACCACTCCACCCCCATGGCTTATATGACTATAAAATTCCAGGCACCATTGCAGACCTAGCTCAAAAGTACCTATCTCCTTCGTGAAGCTTCTGTTGACTACCATTTTTGTTTCCAAGAATGCTTAGGAAGATTTTATTTACTTTTAAAAGGACATGTAAGCTAATGGTACAGTCAACAGTTTTAAGCTGGGAGGAAAGTGATTTTTAAAAATCCATACCCATGTGATGTTGCCAATTTCTTCTGCCTCTTCCATAATGTAAACTGTCTCAATAAATCATTTAAATATAGTGAGTTTGGATGCCTCAGTTTGCCTCAGGAGGGATTCTCTGCATTAGCAAGTGAAGAGTGAAAGATAGCCAAGTAAGTACCCCCTCTATAATGGTTCAGTTCAGTGCAGTCACTCAGTCATGTCTGACTCTTTGCAACCCCATGGACTGCAGCATGCCAGGCTTCCCTGTCCTTCACCAACTCCCGGAGCTCACTCAAACTCATGTGCATAGAGTCAGTGATGCCATCCAACCATTTCATCCTCTGTTGTCCCCTTCTCCTGCCTTCAATCTTTCCCAGCATCAAGGTCTTTTCCAATGAGTCAGTTCTTTGCAACAGGTGGCCAAAGTATTGGAGCTTCAGCTTCAGCATCAGTCCTTCCAATGAATATTCAGGGTTGATTTCCTTTAGGATTGACTGGTTTGATTACCTTGCAGTCCAAGGGACTCTCAAGACTCTTCTCCAACCACAGCTCAAAAGCATCAATTCTTCAGTGCTCAGCTTTCTTTATGGTCCAACTCTCACATCTATACATGACTAACTACTGGAAAAACCACAGCTTTGACTATATGGACCTTTGTCAGCAAAGTAATGTCTCTGCTTTTCAATATGCTGTCTAGGTTGGTCATAGCCTTTCTTCCAAGAAGCAAGCGCCTCTAATTTGATGACTGCAGTCACCATTCCCCAGTGACTTTGGAGCCCAAGAAAATATGTCTGTCACTATTTCCCCATCTATTTGCCATGAAGTGCTGGGACAAGATGCCATGATCTTCGTTTTTTGAATGTTAAGTTTTAAGCCAGCTTTTCCACTCTCCTCTCATTTTCATCCAGAGGCTCTTTAGTTGTTCTTATCTTTCTGCCATAAGGGTGGTATCATCTGCATATCGAGCTTATCGATATTTCTCCCGGCAATCCTGATTCCAGCTTGTGCTTCATCCAGCCCAGCGTTTCACATGATGTACTGTGCATATAAGTTAAATAAGCAGCGTGACACTATACAGACTTGATGTACTTGCTTCCCAATTTTGAACTAGTCCATTGTTCTACGTCCAGTTCTAACTCTTGCTTCTTGACCTGCATACAGATTTCTCAGGAGGCAGGTAAGGTGATCTGGTATTCCCATCTCTTTAAGAATTTTCCAGTTTGTTGTGATTTACATAGTTAAAGGCTTTAGAGTAGTCAATGAAGCAGATGTTTTTCTGGAATTCTCTTGCTTTTTCTATGATCCAACAGATGCTGGCAACTTGATCTCTGATTCCTCTGTCTTTTCTAAATCCAGCTTGAACACCTGGAAGTTCACGCAGTGTTAAAGCCTAGCTTGGAGAATTCTGAGCATTATTTTTCTAGCATGTGAAATGAGTGCAACTGTGTGGTAGTCTGAACATTCTTTGGCATTGCCTTTTTTTGGGATTGGAATGAAAACTGACCTATAATGGTATTCTGCTGCAAAACCAGCACCATTTTCTCTTTCAAGAACTGCTTAATATTTATATTCTCTCAGAGCCAGACAGTGCAACCATCCAGCACAAGTTAATTTCTTAGTAAAACAAAAGGTAGCTATGTGCTCCTGGAGATAGAGACCTATAACTGGACTGAAAAGGCTATCACTGTGCAAGAACTATATTTACTCATATTATAAATTATGCTTCTGCATGGACACAAGAAGGGTGGGGGGAAAAGACCTCCAAACCTACCCTAATATGGCCTTGGGCAGCCATCTATGAACATCAAAAGATAACTTTCAAAGATAGTAACATCAAAGATACTTTAAACTTATCTAGACAAATATAGAGATCCGGATATATTATACACGGTACAAGTGTACAATGTATGACTACAATTAATCTATGAACAGATATTCAAACTTATGTAATAGCACAGAGTTTAAAAGCTTGATTTAGGATGTTTCAAATAGAAAAAGCATATTAGTTGAAAAACTAGTGAAATCTGAACCAAATCTGGAGTTAAGCTGATAGTAATGTACCAGCGCTGGTTTCTTAGTGTATGTAAGACTTTAACAATAACAGAACTAGATGACGAGAACCATATTCAATATTTTGTAATAATGTGTAAGGGAAAATAATCTGGAAAAAAAGATAAATATCTGAATCACTTTGCTGTATATCTGAAACTAACACAACACTGTAAATCAATTATACTTCAACAAAAATAAAGTTAAAATTTTTTTAAAAAAGAATATACGAGAAAAGTATCTCAAAATCCTATTTGTTGTTGTTGTTGTTCAGTTACTAAGTTGTCTGACTCTTTGAAACCCCATGGACTGCAGCACACCAGGTTCCCCTGCTGTCCTTCACTATCTCCCGGAGAGAGCTCAAATTCATGTCCAAAACCCTATACAAATGTTATAATTATTACTATGCTTTGTATTTATACGATTTTCAAGTTTATTCGTGAGATATAATCATCTGGAATATTTTCACATTCTACATTTATTATAATTTAACGTGAACAAAATGCCAACACAGTGAAGTAATTTTCAAATGCTAATTTTCATAGTTTGCCAAATATATGATAAAAATATACCAACTTTAATGTTACCATTTTATTTTACCAGTTCTAACAACTATAAGAGAACGTGAATTTAGCTAAAATTACAGATTCATTTCTCTAATATAAAGTACTCAACTTCTAAAATCTATGTAAAGCAAGTAATAAGCTCAGAAATACTGATATGTAATTGCTTTTTAAGTAATAATTTGTTTTCAATTTGGTTCAGAGTAATGCGAAAGACTAAACTATATTATTTTAATGGCTGTTAGGTAAAACTCTCAGTATCAGAATTAGGTTAGGAAACAGAAACACAGTCATAGAAAACACAAAAATAAACCTTTAAAAGTACTGGACCGTAAACTCTACCATTATTCCATAAACCACAAGAAGACTATAAAGTTATTGAAGATTATCAATAGATTTATAATACTTCTATAGACAGTTATACTGTGTTACTGTAACATTTTAAAGTATGTATTTTAATCTAAGGCTTTCTTTTTATAACCAAGAAATAAATGCATACACATTCATCTTAAGAAAAAAGAGAGAACTAGATGAGGTGATATACAAGTACCTGTTTTAGTCTACAAACAATAAATGCTGGAGAGGGTGCAGAGAAAAAGGAACTCTCTTACATTGTTGTGGGAATGCAAACTAGTACAGCCACTATGGAGAACAGTGTGGAGATTCCTTAAAAAACTGGAAATAGAGCTGCCATATGACCCAGCAATCCCGCTGCTGGGCATACACACCAAGGAAACCAGAACTCAAAGAGACATGTGTACCTCAATGTTCATTGCAGCACTGTTTACAATAGCCAGGACATGGAAGCAACCTAGATGTCCATCAGCAGATGAATGAATAAGAAAGCTGTGGTACATATGCACAATGGAATATTACTCAGCTATTAAAAAGAATGCATTTGAATCAGTTCTAATGAGGTGGATGAAACTGGAGCCTATTATACAGAATGAAGTAAGTCAGAAAGAAAAATACCAATTCAGTATATTAACACATATATATGGAATTTAGAAAGACGGTAATGATGACTCTGTATGTGAGACAGCAAAAGAGTCACAGATGTAAAGATCAGACTTTTGGACTCTGGGAGAAGGCAAAGGTGGGATGATTTAAGGGAACAACACTGAAATATGTATATTATCATATGTGAAATAGATCCATGAGACAAGGTGCTCAGGGCTGATTCTGGGGATGACCCTGAGGAATGGGATGGGGAGGGAGGTTGGAGGGAGGGTCAGGATGGGCAACACATGTGCATCCATGGCTGATTCATGTGAATGCATGTCAAAAACCACCACAATATTGTAAAGTAATTAGCCTCCAATTAAAAAAGAAAAAAAAGTACCCATTTTGCATCTTTTCTGTGACTCTAAAATTATTCCCAAATTTAATTTTTTTTTTTAATTTTAAAAAAGAGAACCACAAGTGTAGTACAAATTAAGGTATAACCACATTAATGAAAAGAAAATATTTTCTTTGAATTAAAAAAACAAACTGCTTTATTAGTTTTTCTCAAAAGTGAGGGCTTTTTAAACTTTTTTTCCCCTGCCACGTGGCTTGCAGGACTTCAGCTCCCCCACCAGGGACTGAACTGCGGCCTTCAGCAGTGGAAGTAGAGTCTTAACCACTGGATCACTAGGGAATTTCTTTAAAAACTGCTTTTTTTAACTTTGATGTTTTTCAACATTTTCAGATTTACTTGGCAAAGACTATCAATTACCAAATGGAAGGAGTTTTTTCAGCAGGATCCACCTACAAATATGTATAGATGTGTTTTACGGCCTAAAACCCAAACTGGTTAATGCCAAGATAACCTGACTTCTGACATTAGCTGGTTTGGCCAATATAGACCAGAATGCTATGTGACTATGGAATAACCTTCATTAGAGCAACTCAGCACTATTTTCCTAACTGTGAAGTGTGCATGTTTTTGGACCCAGCTATTGAGAATTCCTCATTAGTAGATAATAACACAAGTATAAAAAGATATGTACACAAGGGTATTCATTTTATAACACTACTTAATATAACAAAAGCTTGAAACATAAATAATGATACATACACATCCTGGCATACTACACAGTCATTTGAATGATGATGTAGGTTTACATTAATTGACACAGAAATATGTCCACATGAGAAAAAATAAGTGTAAAGTACATGTGGGAGTGGAATCATGCAATCCCACTAGGTAAAACTATGCACATACAGCTATGCATATGTATGCTCATACTGAGAGATACTTAGGATAGGGGTAAAGATGAAGGAGGAGATACTTTGTTCCTTCATATTTTTCTGTAATCCTTAAATAATGTTGGATAAGCTTGTATAATTCTTTAGAAAAATAATAAACTATTCTTCATAACACTATAGAAGCAATTTGTTTCACACTCAATTAAGATACTAAGTACCCAAATACGTAATTTTAAAAAAATGATCCCCGTTCATGACTGAAAATGGTAAAATATTTGTTACTGAACTTACTGTAAACAATTGCCCTAGAAAGCTGAGAAATAGTTCTATTATGAAAACATCCAACATTAGCCAAGGACTCTAGATTGTCAATGTTAACTGAAACATTAGCTATATAATTTTAGCTTACAGACATGACAGACACATCTCACTATTATTATGCTTAGCTAGAGCTAAATTACAGTTATAAATATCAATTTATTTCACATAGATTCTACTTACAAATAGACACGTATTGTTTACAGTGTTTATACCTTAGCTTAGATCCGTCAATAGATTTTTTTGCACAAGCAACAAAATCTGTCCTGTTGCCAAGGATTTATGCTTCCATACCAGTGAACTGGAGAGCTGCAAGAGAACTTACAACATATTCAATATTCTCTATTATATGAGAGATGAAGAAAAATGAGGCTTTAAAATGTTAAATGGTTCCTGTAAGGTCAACAGCTAGTTGATGGCACAGCTTGGTCTATTACCCAGATTTTGGTCCTAAGGGTCAAAATGAATTATTTCTACATACTCATTAGGACTCAGGCTTCCCTGGTAGCTCAGATAGTAAAAAAATCTGCCTGAAATGCAGAACTGGATTCAATCACTGGGTTGGAAAGATCCCCTGGAGAAGGGAATGGAAACCCACTCCAGTATTCTTGCCTGGAGAATTCCCTGGTCAGAGGAGCCTGGTGGGCTGTAGTCCATGGTTTGCAAACAGTTGGACATGACTGAGCGACTAACACTTTCACACACACACCCATTAGGACAGTGAAGATAAAAAATACAATTTTAAGTGTGAGCAAAGACGTACACCAAACAAGACTTTCGTATGTTACTGGTGGTGATACAAAAGGGCACACTCTCTGTGGAAAACAGTTTGGCAGTTTGTTACAAAGTTAAACACACATACCTATCATCAAGCAATCCCATTCCTAGGTATTTACTCTAGAGAACTGAGAATTTATATTCACCCAAAACTAGAAACAATCCAAATGCCCTTTAGAATGAATGAACAATCTGTGGTGTACCTACACAATGGGATATTACTTGGTGATAAAAATGAACAAACTGCTGATAACCAAAAAACTTGGATGAATCTCATAGGCATCATGCTAAGTGGAGGAAGACAGTCTCAAAAGGCTACATACTGACTGATCCTATTTACATAGCACTTTCCAAAAGAGAACACTATAGAGATGGTCAACAGATCAGTGGTTGCCAGAGTGGAGGGTGGGGGAGAGTACCAATGCAAAGGGATTATAGGAAAGAGTCGAGTGATGGACTTGTTCTGTATCCTGACGTGGTGGTGGTGAACATGAATACAAAGAACTGATACAAAGAACTGTACACATGCCAAAATATCAATTTTACTGTACTTTATTTTAAAAAATAAAACAGGGACTCCCCTGGCGGTCCGGTGGTTAGGACTTCAGGCTTCCACTGTAGGGGACACAGATTTGATCCCTGGTCGGGGAACTAGGATCCTGCACACTACACGGCATGGCCAAAATATCTTTTTTAAAATAACAATTTAACAAAATTACTTACATAGTCTCTGGCTTCTAAAAGCCAGAAATATTTATGGATTTTTAATTTTAAAACTAATTTTTCAATTACCAAAATAAAATCACTTGATGGGTCTTTTCCTACAAAATCTCAACACCAAGAAAAGAATACATTCACTTTGGCAAGTTACATAACCCCCCCTTGTCTTAATTTCCCTGTTGAAAAATGGGGATAATAATACCTACCTCAAAGGGTTATATGAGGATTAAATGGTAGATAAATAAAGAAAAATACAGACATATTCACAGTATACATAACTTTGGGTATGGAAATGAAAGACAACTCCAACCAAGTAACTTTAAAGTTTTGTCCTTCCATTGAACCAGGTTCTGATGATTGCTTTTCTGACAGAGCTATCTCTGAAATATAGTCCAAGCCCATAGTCTGATTTTCACACAGAGGTAAAAATTCACTATTGAGTCCTTGATGTATTTTTATTCCGTAACCATTTTACACAGTACATTGATATTTAAACCACATTTTATGTTAAAGATTATGCTGTATATATTTATTACATTTGTATAAGTTTATATGTATTTGTATATATTTCTTAGTCCACTCAATTCTACCTAACAATGAATAAACAGGTAGCCAGTGCTTGACTGTATGTGTGTGTGTATTAAGCAAGAGTAGGTGTCCCATCTTTTAGAAGAACATAGTTTAAATGCTAGGCAAAGTGAGAATCCAATTTTAATCTTTCCAGAGTTTCATCTTTAAGAATTAACTTTCTTTATGCAATAACTGGGCTTCCCTGGTGAGGCTGAACGGTAAAGAATTCTCCTGCCAATGGAGGAGATGCGGGTTCAATTCTTGAGTCAGGAAGATGCCCTGGAGAAGGAAGTGGCAGCCCACTCCAGTACTCTTGCTGGGGAAATCTCACAGAGGAACCTGTCTGTGGCTTATAGGCTATGAGGTTTCAAAAGAGTCAGACACAACTTAGCTACTAAACAACAATAATGCAGTAACTAAGGTCATAAGTACAATGATTTCCTTCATGCTACGTTTAACACTTCAAACTCATACCATTAAGCACAGCTTTTCAGTTTATCACTCCCCCCATCCCCATTTACTCCAGTAAGCATTTGTTTAGCATCAACTTCAAGAAAATACTTTTTGTTAAGTTCTATTTAGGGCAGTGATTTTCAAACTGTCTGTCCCAACCCAATTTTTACAAATGAAACAGTGTAAAATAACAGACTGTCTCAGAGATGGTAAGGCTAAGTACTGTTTCTGGAGCTTTGTTTCAGTTGTAGGTGGCGGAACACATGTGAGGGAATACACGTGGGCATGCATATACTGCTTCTCTCTGTGGATCATGGTCCAAAAGTTTGAGAAACAGTATTACAGAGAATTAAATAAACACCAGTTATAGATTTAGAAGAGTTCAGCACTGCAAAAGCTGGCTCCTGTGGAATATCTTTAGGACTCTCTGTCCTACCTGACCTTAGAGACACAAGACATCTTTAAAGAAAAAAAAAAATCTAACTTTCCATTTGAGGTGATGAAAGGTTGAGGAGTTTCTGAAAGGCAGAAAAAACTACCTTTTGGATGCAGTTCTAATTCCTGACAAGTTGGAATGGATGCATAAGTGTATGTGTTGCTTACCACAATCTGACAGCAGGAAACTAGCCATTTGAAATTATATAACTTTAATTAGAAAAATTATTTAGTATACACACGCACGAATCAAAAAATTTAAGTACAGAAGAGAATATAGTGAATACAGCAGCATTACTCATGACAGCTACACCAGAAACAATCCAAATGTCCATTAATGGTAGAAAGTGAAAGTGAAGTGAAGTCACTCAGTCGTGTCCGACTCTTTGCAACCCCATGGACTGTAGCCTACCAGGCTCCTCCATCCATGGGATTTTCCAGGCAAGAATACTGGAGTGGGTTGCCATTTCCTTCTCCAATTAATAGTAGAATGGAGAAATAAATTACAATGTATGTATACAATAAAATATTATATGAGAATAAATGAAGCACTGTTACACACAATATGAGTGAATCTTATAAGCCATACTCAAATGAGTACATACTGTATTACACTTAAATATGGCTTAGACATTTTTCACAATAATATATAGCTTCTTCATTCTTTTTTGTAGTCATATAAGATTTACTCAATTACATGAATATACATTAACTTATTTATCCAATTCTTACTGTAAGGATTTAGGATTTTCCTAAACACTTACTGAGTTAATTTAAATGACTTTGTATGCCTAGTGCGTGTATGCCTGGTATGCTGAAGAAAACTGAAGAGCTCAGGATGCTTCAGGTAAGGTTAAGTTCAAACTCTTGTTCAGTCACTCATTCATGTCTGACTCTTTGCAACCCCATGGACTGCAGCACACCAGGCTTCCCTGTCATTCACCATCTCCTGGAGTTTCCCCAAACTCATGTCCATTGAATTGGTGATGCCAATCAATCATCTCATCTTCTGTTGTCCCCTTCTCTGCCTGCCTTCAATCCTTCCCATCATTAGGGTCTTTTCCATGAGTTGGCTCTTTGAATCAGATGGCCAAAGTATTGGAGCATTAGCTTCAGCAACAGTCCTTTCAATGAATATTCAGGGTTGATTTCCTTTAGGATTGACTAGTTTGATTTCCTTGCTGTTCAAGGGACTCTCAAAAGTCTTCCCTAGCACCACAGTTCGAAGGCATCAATTCTTTGGCACTCAGCCTTCCTTATAGTCCAGCTCTCACATTCATACATGACTACTGGAAAAACCATAGCTTTGACTATACAGATCTTTAGTATACAGTAATACCTCTGCTTTTTTTAAGACGCTGTCTACGTTCGTCATTGTTTTTCTTCCAAGGAGCAAGTGGTTTTTAATTTTATGGCTACAGTCACTATCTGCAGTGATTTTGGAGCCCAAAAAATAAAGTCTGTCACTGTTTCCATTGCTTCCCCATCTATTTGCCATGAAGAGATGGGACCAGATGGCATGATCTTAATTTTTTGAATGTTGTTTTAAGCTAGCTTTTTCACTCTCTTCTTTCACCTTCATCAAGAGGCTCTTTAATCGCTTTAATTCCTCTTTGCTTTCTGCCATAAGGGTGCCATCATCTGCATATCTGAGGTTATTGCTATTTCTCCCCTCAATCTTGATTCCAGCTTATGATTCATTCAGCCAGGCATTTCGCATGATACATGAGCCGTGAACTTCCAGATGTTCAAGCTGGTTTTAGAAAAGGCAGAGGAAGCAGAGATCAAATTGCCAACATCTGCTGGATCACTGAAAAAGCAAGAGAGTTCCAGAAAAACATCTACTTCTGCTTTATTGACTATGCCAAAGCCTTTGACTGTGTGGATCACAATAAACTGTGGAAAATTCTTCAAGAGATGGGAATACCAGAGCACCTGACCTGCCTCTTGAGAAACCTATATGCAGGTCAGGAAGCAACAGTTAGAACTGGACATGGAACAACAGACTGGTTCCAAATAGGAAAAGGTGTACGTCAAGGCTGTATACTGTCACCCTGCTTATTTAACTTATAGGCAGAGTACATCATGAGAAATGCTGGGCTGGAAGAAGCAAAAGCTGGAATCAAGATTGCCAGGAGAAGTATCAATAACCTCAGATATGCAGATGACACCACTCTTATGGCAGAAAGTGAAGAGGAACTAAAAACCCTCTTGATGAAAGTGAAAGAGGAGAGTGAAAAAGTTGGCTTAAAGCTCAACATTCAGAAAACGAAGATCATGGCATCTGGTCCCATCACTTCATAACAAATTGATGGGGAAACAGTGGAAACAGTGTCAGACTTTATTTTTTAGGGCTCCAAAATCACTGCAGATGTGATTGCAGCCATGAAATTAAAAGACGCTTACTCCTTGGAAGGAAAGTTATGTGTACGTCAAGGCTGTATACTGTCACCCTGCTTATTTAACTTATAGGCAGAGTACATCAGGAGAAATGCTGGGCTGGAAGAAGCAAAAGCTGGAATCAAGATTGCCAGGAGAAGTATCAATAACCTCAGATATGCAGATGACACCACTCTTATGGCAGAAAGTGAAGAGGAACTAAAAACCCTCTTGATGAAAGTGAAAGAGGAGAGTGAAAAAGTTGGCTTAAAGCTCAACATTCAGAAAACGAAGATCATGGCATCTGGTCCCATCACTTCATAACAAATTGATGGGGAAACAGTGGAAACAGTGTCAGACTTTATTTTTTAGGGCTCCAAAATCACTGCAGATGTGATTGCAGCCATGAAATTAAAAGACGCTTACTCCTTGGAAGGAAAGTTATGACCAACCTAGACAGCATATTCAAAAGCAGAGACATTACTTTGCCAACAAAGGTCCATCTAGTCAAGGCCATGGTTTTTCCAGTGGTCATGTATGGATGTGAGAGTTGGACTGTGAAGAAAGCTGAGCGCCAAAGAATTGATGCTTTTGAACTGTGGTGTTGGAGAAGACTCCTGAGAGTCCCTTGGACTGCAAGGAGATCCAACCAGTCCACCCTAAAGGAGACCAGTCCTGGGTATTCTTTGGAAGGACTGATGCTAAAGCTGAAACTCCAGTACTTTGGCCACCTGATGCGAAGAGCTGACTCATTGGAAAAGACCCTGATCCTGGGAGGAATTGAGGGTAGGAGGAGAAGGGGACAATAGAGGATGAGACGGCTGGATGGCATCACCAACTTGATGGACAGAGTTTGGGTGAACTCCAGGAGTTGGTGATGGACAGGGAGGCCTGGCGTGCTGCAATTTATGGGGTCGCAAAGAGTCAGGCAACTGAACTGACTGACTGAACTGACTCTGCATATAAGTTAAATAAGCAGGTTGGTAATATACAGCCTTGACATACTCCTTTCCCAGTTTTGAATCAATCTGTTTTTCCATGTCTGGTTCTAACTGTTGCTTCTTGACCTGCATATAGGTTTCTCAAGAGGTAAGGTGGTCTTGTATTCCCATTTCTTTAAGAATTTTCCAGTTTGTTGTGATCTACAGAGCCAAATGCTTTAGTGTAGTCAATGAAGCAGAAGTTAAGATGTGTTTTTTGGAATTCTCTTGCTTTTTCTATGATCCAATGGATGTTGGCAATTTGATCTCTGATTCTTCTGCCTTTTCTAAATCTAGCTTGTACATCTGGAAGTTCTTGGTTCACAAACTGCTGAAGCCTAGTTTAAAGGATTTTGAGCATTATTTTTCTTGCATGTGAAATGAGTGCAATTCTGTGGCAGTTTGAACATTCTTTGGCCTTGCCCTTCTTTGGGACTAGAATGAAAAATGACCTTTTCCAGTCCTGTGGCCACGGCTGAGTTTTCCAAATTTGCTGGCATATTGAGTGCTGCACTTTAACAGCATCATCTTTGAGGATTTGAAATAATTCAGCTGGAGTTCCATCACCTCCACTATCTTTGTAGTGATGCTTCCAAAGGCCCACTTGACTTCACACTCCAGGATGTCTGGCTCTAGGTGAGTGATCACACCATTGTGATTATCCACATCATTAAGATCTTTTTTGTTCAAACTCCAGCTCTTAGTATATTAATATAGGAAAAGTCCATGGGCAGCTGGGACATAGTTTTAAGAGGAACCAGGGGAAAAAAACACATTTATCTACAAAACTGAAGTCACAAATGCTCTCCCTGCCACCCCCTCAAGAAACAAAGCAGTATTTTACTGTATTATTTTTTGCATTTTAATATTTATAGGCCACTGATATTATTCAGATATATTAAAATGATATACTCAAAAGGGTAAAAACAATTTATAAGGGCCTAGTTATAAATCTCATTTTATAGCTCACACAGTATAATTAAGAAGTTATATGCTGGGACTTCCCTGGAGGTCTAGTGGTTAAGAATTCACCTGCCAATGCAGGGGACACAAGTTTAATCCCTGGTCCAGGAAGATCCCACATGCTGTGGAGCAACTAAGCCTGTGAGCCACAACTACTGAAGCCCCTGCACTTACAGCCTTTGCTCCCCGAGAGAAATCACCCCAGTGTGAATCCCATGCACCACAACTCTAGAGCAGTCTCTGCTCAACGCAACTAGAGAAAGCCCATGAGCGGCAACTAACACCCAGCAGAGCGAAAAATAAACAAAAAATGTTTAAAAGATCAAAAAAGAAGTTATATTCCATTGAATCCCCCAAACTGAATCTAAATCACAAAGCTGAAAAGTATAAATGTGTTGAAGATTATATTCTACATTAGCAGTGAAGTCAAAAGGAATCACTCACACTGCCTACCTTAGTGAAATCCAGGTAGAGTCACAATTCTCTGACACCATGGTCTTTACATCCACGGTAAAGATCAAAAATCATGCTCAGGAGCCATTCTTTGCATTATTTCCATTCTTATTCTCTTCCAGCAATCCCTTCTCACCACACACTGACTGGCCTATCAAGAAACTGACAAAAGCAACAAGCCATCTACTGAGCCATTTGACTCCAGTAAACTAGACAGAAAAAAAAAAAAAATAGCACCACTTCCAAAAAAAAGTTTACTTAGCAAAATGTACTATAGTTGAGAAAAAATGATGTTAACTCAATCATCTAAACCGTATTTACTCAGTGGGTTCACATAGCATAAATGCTGCTGTTAAACATTCTGGCCAA
Source organism: Aepyceros melampus (assembly GCA_006408695.1). NCBI lineage: Eukaryota > Metazoa > Chordata > Mammalia > Artiodactyla > Bovidae > Aepyceros > Aepyceros melampus. The sequence goes on along the minus strand of SJXQ01007415.1, from coordinate 622,488 downwards.
GACTAAGTTTTTTTCAAGTGTTCTGCAAAATCTAACTTTGCCAACTCCTCTTTATCAGCAATCCAATACTAGTGACTGATTCCACTGATGGGCAAGCCCCTAGGTGGCTCAATAATAAAAGAAAATAAGCTTACAGATTCCCTTGAGCTATTTCCTAATGCATTACTGATGTGTCTACCTTATCTGAAAAGTCTCTAGCTAACTCTTGGGTTATGGACTTATCACAGTGATATTCTGCAAAAATGACCGAATAATTCTATAGAACTCAAGAAACTATTTTAAAAGTTCTGTGTATTGAATAAAACTGTATACGTGTCCTGAATCTACTTTTCAAAGTAACCAGACTCTTAAACTATGTTTATGTATGTGAAGTCGCTCAGTCATGCCCGACTCTTTGAGACTCCATGGACTGTAGCCTACCAGGCTCCTCCACCTGTCCATGGGATTTTCCAGGCAAAAGTCTGGATTGTGTTGCCATTAAAAAAAAAAAAAAAGTCCCATAAACTTGCCTTTTTGACTAAAAACAATGCTGGGAACTATATACACAACCTAAAGGTATAGGTCTAAAGTGGAGAGCTGATCAAATTTGACAGGTAAGGGACCTTACTTTTCTTTCCTTCACCCATCAAAGCAAAAATGCCTTAGGCACTCAAACTTATAGCCCTAATAACAGTTTATGATCAAAACCTCAGAAGAGCAATGAGAATTTTTTAAGAAAAAAATGTACATAAGTGTTTTCAAATATCAAAGATAACTGCTGTATAAACAAACAGATTAACTAAAATAAGCATTGGATGTCTTCACTGATTTCACCAAGCACTTTATGACTTACATTAACCATGAAAATTTACACAAGGCTTTGCACGTGATTCAACTCTGGACACAGAACTCATTGAACTACATTAGTGTCCTAAAACACCCCTTTCACCACGTAAGCTCTGAAAAGGCTTAAAACAAGCACAGCCTGTGGGTAACACTGTTGAATTTGGAGCTAAGTTTTATTGTCTTCACCAAGTTCAGCCAGCCATAGAGCAACAAATCAAAGTTCCAACAAGCACAGTGCACCTGCAAGACTTAGGTATGCACCAAGTTAAATATTTGCAATTTTTTCATCTCAAATCAGCACAAATTAAAGTATGCAGATCGCAGCCCAGACTTCTAAATCCTGTAAGCCAAAATGATCTGCAGTTTCACTCCCACATCACTCCTGTCCTACCACTGAGTCCTTGATGTGTATATGTGCCTGTCTCCCAGAAGTTCGTATATATTCTAATATCATAACAAACCCCATTATTCTGATGAGGAAACTGAGGCTATAGAGAGGTCAAGGTGACTAGTCCAATGCTGTAAAGGCAGTGGAGCTTTATTCAAACCTAGTTCTGCCTGGCTCCAAAACACCATCTCCTTGATCCTCCCTCAGCTAAAGTCACTAACTCCAACACCAACTCACTTTTATTAAAATAAATTCTGCTTATAAAATCATTTTATCAAAATGCTGTCTGAAATGATGACAATAGATGAGAAAAACATCATACCTAAAACGGTAGCATAAGACTCAGGAATTCCTGGCGAGGAAATGCAGTCACCTCCTTTAGTTCCAAAGGCTATGATTCAAAATACGAGAGAATCCAGTTGAGTTCTTTTTTGCTTCTGGTTGTCTCTCAACTGACTTTTTAGAACAAGGGAAATGAAACTCAAGAGTATATTCACATTTTGGTGAAATCTTCTGAAAACTCTTGAGAAAAGGGTGATTTGTTTTTAAATAGTTCACTTTTACAAGTTTGCTTCTGCAAAAGGCTTCAGACATTGAAAAACAAAATCACATCAGCAGCATTACTAATCAACTTTTTTTCCACAGACTTGAAAAGTATTTTCTTACCACACTACAAGATTACTTCCCATACTGTGAGCAGAAATGGAAACAGCTCTGGGTGTCACGCATCAGATCTTGAGGCCACAGTTGCAGAAAGTAGGTGCTGTTTCCCTTGAGTAGAAGCTGCTGATCTGAAACCTCCTAAGGGAAGGGTGTCTGAAGAAGAGCGTTGAAAAAACTACAGCAAGCTGTTTGTGTTAATGAGAGTGAGCAGCCGGCACCACGACTCTGTGTTTCACTGCTATGCAATTGTTTTCCAGCTTCCAAGCTCTGAATTTGGCAGAGAGAATGCTGTTCTCCAGCCGTATGAGTTATATGATCAGCTGCTTTGTGGTGTGTGGGTGTTTACCTAGGTAAGTGACTGGTTAGAAGAGGTTCTGTGATGTTAAATCAAGGAAGCATACTGTCCCCTGAGATTTTAATGATTTGTCATATACTACACTGAGAGAGAAAAGTAACATATTTGCAATTTTGAAATTCCTTTGGGCTTAGGATAGGCAAATAATTTCTGACAGTAAAACTTTAGGCATGACATGAAAAAAAAAACATAACCTGCAATATAAGCCACCTCAATCATGTTTATTAGATAATAAAAATGCAATATTTGCAATCTCAGCATACTTTCAAGTTTCATAGGATATACTGCATAATTATTAGAATAAATGCTATTCTTCAGGTGAATGAAACAGGTTTTATGCACGATTCCAAGGCTCCCTTGCCATCCAAAATGTTGTCAATACCATAAATTCCTTAGCCTCTCAGAAACTCCAAAATATCAAAAATATGAAAGTCCTAAAGGATTTTGTAAGCGAAAAATATTATCAGAATTACAAGGTCCTGGAGAGCTGGGGACCTGTTTCTTTTATCTCACTGCCCATCATAACACTATCACACACTGTCTCCTGACTGAGATATGGTCAAAAGGCAAATGCTGAGGGCAGGGTGATTTAAACAAGAATAGTTGATATTTATCCCCTGCTTATTGTAGAATGGTGCAACATTCATACCTAGTTCTAGACTTTAAACATGGAGACTGAATTTCCTTATTATAATTAAAATCCTTCCATTAAAACAAAATTTAAAAATGGATGATTCTGATGGTAACATCACTCTGAAAAAAAGACATGAAATCACATTTAACAAAGTTGAAAAATCTTCACAGAGCAGGTACTCTACCATGGGAAAGATAAGGCCTTCTTTTAAGAGATCAGATCAACCTCAAACAACACAAAATGATTCTAGATAGGCATTAGAAAACACACCACTGATTCTGCTGTTGAAATCTGCTACACTTAGAAGATAGTGCCAGGCACATTTAGACCATTTAAAGAAGTTATTCTGACTTCAGTTTTAACTTTTTCTGAAATTCTTACATACATTTCTTTACTGTAAGACAGGGGAAATGATACCTTACAAATACCTAACTCACTGTAATCAAAGAAAAAAACACAAGGATACATATTTCATCTAGTTTGTTGGTTGTGGCTTAGGACCAAGGTAATGACAATCCTCAAGAAAGAAAGCAAAACACAAAACTCAAAGTCCTTTCAATACAGATTTTAACCTCAGGGCCCAGGACCAGGCTCAAGATGACTGTAATTGCATACAAAATTGAGTGTCTATTTCCCCTGGAAGAGGGTCCTAAAGGCTTCCATGAATCCAAAGAGAGGTTAGGAACCACTAAAACAGACATTTTCAGAATCCTGAAAACGCAGCAGTGTACATTTTCAACAAAACTATACTAAAGGCAGTATCTACCTGAATATATATGCACTGTCCTGATACAAACATCCCAGATGCCTGCCAGCCCTATCACAGTACAGCTCACCACTCTCAAATCAACCCTACATGGGAACACAACCAGCATTCAGCGCACACACTCTCACACGCCAACCACAGCAGCTCTTCATTCCCTAAGCACACACATGTTGTCAACAAAGCATGTGCTATTTGCCATTCCCAGAACAATACGGACCATGCCATCTCTGGAAAAGAAAAAAAAAAATCGTCCCAAAATATTACCCTATATATTTACTATGCCTTGACTACAGATGTTAAACATTACAACCAAATAAACGAAATTTTTAAAAACATGAAATTCCTACACACCATACGTAATTAACTGGGGGGGGAACCCAGTCAGGTATTACTGGGGATCCACAGGAGATGTAATGTATATAGGGGAAACACTGGAAAGATGATACTTGAACACAGAGGCAACCTCAGGACAATCAAAGACAGACTCACACAGCAATATCCTGAGAACGTGGTTGTGGAAAGCACCCTTCTCCAAAGGCAAAAGCACATTCCTTTGATTGGCACAAGCCATTCCTGACAATGGATCGCGATGACAGGGACTGTTCAGCAATCAGGAAGTGTGTGTGTGTGTATGTGTGTGTGTGTGTGTGCGCGCGCGCGCGCGCGCGTGTTGTGGGGGAGGGATGTGCTAGATGTGATCAAAGACTGGCCCTCTTCACGAAGAGCAGACGGGATCTTAAATCGTAAAGACAGTGTTCCAGGGTGAAGCAGGGATATTTTTCATTTCTGGCGGAGACATTCCTCGACAATGAACATGTTCTGTGCAGATGTAACGGGGGTGTCACTACCTTTAGTGGCTCCCATCTAAGAATCTTAAGCAGAGCCTGATTGGAGGGGAGGCTGTGGTGGGGGTGGAGAAAGGTCTGCATTACCCTCTGGGTGAGTGTGTTGGGCGGGTGTACACTTAGATGCATTTTTATCTCAGGCGGCACAATACTCCCGGGGGTTGGTGGTTTGGGCGCAGCCGCAGGGCAGGGGAGGCAGTGGGTGCAAGCCACCAGCTGCTGGGCAGGAGAATGCTCCAAGGAGGACCGGTGCAAACCTCCCCTCGGCCCGCTACCCCGTGCAACCCCAGCTTCCCCTCGGGCCTCCGGGCGAGCGCACTCTGCAAAACTGGAGCCCAGCCCGGGTCCGAGAAAGAGGGGGCGAAGGGACAGAAGCCGGCGCCTCCAGCCAGGCTCCGGGCCAGAAGAGCTCAACGCCCGGGGCCTCCCCTCCGGATGGGGGCTGCTCCGGCCTAGTGCAGGCAGCTGCCTCGGCGAAGGGTTAACCCGGCGCCCAGAGCCCCTGTCGGCTCAGAGGGCGGCGGAGAGGAAAGGCTGCTGCCAGGGGCGCAGCCGCGACGGTGGCGTGTACGTGGGGGGCAGGGGCCCCTACTCACCCGGGCCGGCCGCCTCCGCCTCCGCCGCCCCGACCGCCGCCTCGGCGGTCCATCCCTGCGGCGGGGGGCCTGTAGCCGCGGCGCTCGAGTAACAACCGCCGGCCGGGCCGGCCCCTCCCCCCTGCCCAACGTCTGTCCTCAGGGCCGCTCCGCAGACCCGGCCTCGGCCGCCGCCGCCGCCGCCGCCGCCGCCGCCGCCGCCGCCGCAGCGCTACGTGGCCGCCGCTCCGACGTCTCGCGACTCCCTTCCGAGCGCGCGAGGGCGAGCGGGGCTGGCGGGGCGGGCGGTGCGCGGGGAGGGAGGCAAGGGAGGGGGGTGTGCGTGTGTGGTTGTGTGTGCAGAGAGGGGGCAGGGAGAGAGGGAGGGCGAGCGGCGGCGAGAGCGCGCGCGCGCCCGCGGCCCCTTCCCT
>SJXQ01007415.1:579580-616714 GCA_006408695.1 Aepyceros melampus | reverse complement strand
GGAGCCCGACACCTCCCTCCGCCCGCCCCCTGGCATCCCGGCCGCTGGGCGCGGCGGCGCGCATGCGCAGCCCTCGGGGCCGGCCCTGGCGCACCTTTTCTCCCTCCTGCCACATTGTGAGCGCTTCGCCTCCCACACAGCCGCCGACTCCCGCTCCACCCCCGCCTCCCCTGCTCCGCCCACTGCCGAGCGCCCAGGTAAAGGCGTGGGGTGCGCGTGCGCGCAGCTCTCCTTGGGTCTGGGGGCGTGGCTGCTGAAAGGAAGCCAAAATGTAGAGTAGGAGGGAGCTCTGGGTTGGAGAGTGGGGGCGTTCCACGGAGTAGAGAGCGGGTTAAGATTAGGGAAAGTAAAGTTCAGAAAGGGGGCCAAAGTAGAAAAGTAGGTCCAAGCGAGATTTAGTAGAAGTCAAGGAGGTTTTTTGGTTTATAAGGTAAACACACAAAAAACAACTTGACTGGCCCCCTTGTTACTGAAGGGCGGTGTGGGTAACAGAAGACAGAAATAAAAAAAGACAGAATGTAAGCAGTAGTGGGTTATTTGTTTGATGAATGAGACAGCTAATAAAAACGAGAAATTTAGAGATCGCCCAGACTTGTCAGAAAAACAAATTTAGAACCCTGCTTGTTCTGCGGCCAGAAATAGGGAAGGGGATTGTGTGGTGTGTGTGTGTGTGTGTGTGTGTGTGTGTGTGTGCAGGCGCGTGTGCGCGATTGTGCTTGAGATATGGAGCTGCCGAAAGAAAGGAAGCCTCCATTTAAGCATTACAGCATCATGACTAATTAGCTATTAATCATTAATATAATTAATGGTACTATTAGCTAACAAGGTAGCATTTATCCAAGTTCATCGCCAAGAGAAGCTGTCCATAATTGAAAGCGCTTGGAGTACAGGGAGGGGAAATGAACCAGACAAAGTAAAGGCCTCCAGTGGAGTAGAACCAAGTCATGACCTTTCCCACCATAAACCAAAGTTCCCTGATGTTTTCCAAATTTTATCTTAATTGGAATTTCTTATTATTCTTACACTAATAAATGCTCAATAAATGTTCTTACACTAAATCTGAGCTCTCAACATTTTTAATACGTATGCAGCTACTTCTCCAAAAATTGCACCCCAAAAAATTCCTGTGGGGAATAAAATGACCTGAGTCTGGGAAAAGGGAAGAGATTGAAACTTTATAAATAAAAGGGTTCCAGGGCTAACTCTATCCTTGGCTACTTCTCAAAACAGATGCTTCATTTTTTATTACACTTGGACTCCAGGGATCATAATTTAGCAACTTTGGGTCACGGTCTTCAACAGTGAGTGTCTTCAGTGGATAAACACTAAAAATAATGTCATATTGAAGCAGGTGAGATAAATCTTCAAGAAAAACAGGAGGAAACAATCATAAGTAGTAAAAGGAAAAACTTTGATTCAATGTGAGAAAAACTTTGGCATCCATGAAGGCTAGTGAGCCTAGAACATCTCACTGAGATGTCTGACTTTGCCTTCTTGGACATTTGTCCCATCCCTTCTCCCACTCTGCCTCTTGGAAGAGGGGTATGCAGAGTGAGGGCTGAAGAACCACGTCTCAAGGAGTTTCTACCCATGGGCCAAACCTCTGAAGGGCTCCTAGTCATTGGAATAGTAATATTATCACCTTCCACTTGAAGAGTGCTTTACAGTTTTTGCAGACAGGTTATATCCATTATCAGATTTTCCAACAACCCCATGATGCAAACAGAACGGGTATTATTCCCAATGAAGGCAATTCAAGCCAAGGTGTGTCTACTGGCTCAGCCTAAGTCACCCAGCCCAGTCAACAATGGAGGCAGGGCAGGACTGTCTTCTGACTCCCAACATGCTGTCAAAGGGCTTCTTGGAAAAACGGCTGCATTTTCCTGTGGAGTGAAAACAAGTAGCCGCACCATGTGAGGGATAATAGTTCTAGTATTCAGTTTTACATATCTCCTTTATTTCATGGTTTTCTTCCTCTTCGCTCTCTCCGGGCACTTGGGACTTGACCAGTGTATTTGAAGTGTTGGTGACAGGTACTTTGGAAGGCCCTGGGCCTGGCATAGTGATCCTAGTTCCTCTGCTCCCCCTTAACTCTTCCCCCTTGAGAACCTACCAGAAGTGCTGTCATCATTTTGTTAATTTCAGTGCCTCCCTTCTTCTGCTTGGCAGTCATTACAGGCAATACTTAGCAACCACATCTGGCCTTATTGGAAAATGAGACTTCTGTCATCCTGGTTTCCTGGCCCTGAATAATTCTTCACCATCGCATTAAGGCCATCAGCCAAAACCAGCAAAACTCCCTCACCCCCACCCTTTTATTGGCCCTGCCATGTAGCTCGTGGAATCTTGGTTCCCCAGGGATTGAACCTGGGCCATGACAGTAGAACCCAGAACCCTAACCATTTGGCCACCAGGGAACTCCCACTTTTTTTTTAATTTAAAAATTTTAGTAAAAAGTTCTGTATATTTTGACAGCTCTGAAAGTCTTACAGATTTAATTTAAACAGCAGCAGAGCTATCTGGTTTCTATAAGGTGACCTGGACAGCCTGGTACAAGCTCCCGATTCACTGCATTTCTTTGCTCCCCAAGTTTCCAGGGATGTAGCCCTAGTCAATACTAGTTCTTTCCACATGGAGGGGCAGTGGCTGTGGCTCCCTGCCTACCCATTGACTAATGTTACCCCAAGTATTGCACCAGAGTTGGGGCCAGAGTTCTGTTCGGGGTTTCCTAGGCCCTCATACTTGTAGTGCTGTGACCTTTGTTCAATCACTCCACTTTTGAGGTTTTGTAAGAAGAGGGGATTATATGGCTCTTAGAGCCTTTCAGATGTAATACCTAGGATTCTCCTTTAGAAAGTTGACTATGTTCCTTAATACCTTGTAATTCCATTCCTTTCCTAAGAGTTACTATCCAGTTTCTCATCTTAAAGCCCTTACTATAGGAAACTGCCCCTTGTACAGAATGGATAAAGTTGTCCTGGACTTCCCTCTGGTAGCCACTTTTTTCTCAAGTGATAATGTTTAGAGACACCCAGAAAGCTGGACTCTTGGCTTGTCTGCCAGGGGTCTTGTGTGTGTGCACTTGTGTGTATGTGTATGTAAGGTCCATGGACGCTTTCATTCTGTGCCGTCTCAACTTGCACCACCCCCACTAAAATTCCAAGGAAAAGTTAAAACAAATGCCAGAATGCACTAAAAGGTCAGGTATGTGAGTGGAGCTCTTTTGCTTTGGGGACAAAGATGAGGGAGGCTCTTGAGGCTGTTGGCCACTTTGATCTCAGCTAATTTAGCTGCAGCATGGCCTGGGACCATCATCTGGTTCAGAGCTCCATACAGCTGTGGTCTCTACACATCAGCTTCTCCAACTGAAACATCTCAGAGTTTGGGTCATAATTACTCTGGTGCCTTATCATCAAAATGCATTTTATAATTTTTTTTTTTTAGTTCTACCAGTTTATTGCTATCAACCCATCTCCCTCTACCCTCATGCACACATGCTCAGTCGCATAACCCCATGGATTGCAGTCTGTCAGACTTTTCCAGGCAAGAATACTGGAGTGGGTGGCCATTTCTTTCTCCATATAATTTTTTTAAAAAACGCACTTACATGACAACTTCTATAAATCTTTCTTTTACAATATTTCACTTAATTCTTCCCTCAACACTGGAAGGTAGGAGGGCAGAAAATGTTTCTGCTAATTTTTTAAAAACAGTATATTAAAAACAAGGTCCAGATTTTAAGGGTAACATGGGCAGAATGAAATCCTGGGTCTCTAGGGTCCAAGTCCAGGACTTGTCTGTGATACTGTACTGCAGCCCTTTGCTGGACACCATACAAAGCAAATGGAACACATGTGGTCTCTGCTCTCTGGAAGTTTGGACTCAAATGGCCAGCCACGATTCTGGCAAACATAACAGACTCACAGGCGACTCACATATGCCAATAAAGAAATGAGTTAAATAGATAAGGAAAGCCACGTTTACCTGGCCTACTAATGTGTTTGTTTGTTTTTTTAATTCCAGTTGGGTAGAAAGGACAGTGTTAATGAGGCTAAGGTGTTAGACCAGTCCTATATGCCTACTTGCTTTGCACATGGAAAACTGTTTGTAGATGTACTGAGTGCTCTTACCCCTTTCTGTCTTCAGCATTCTATGAACCTTCCTGAAATATCTACCAAGTGTCTGTCATGCCAGGTGGGACTCAAGGACCATTAAGAAATTATCTCTACCCTCAAGCAATATCTGTGACCGTTTTCCTAATTCAAACCACTGTGAAAGCATTAGTTAAGCCTGTGTCTACCATCTCTATGGATGGAAGGACAGATTAACTTAGTCCCCATCCTGTTGTATGAGGGCCTCAGATTCATCTTTATCCACGCAAGATGGCCAATTAGGACAGTAGAGAGGCGGGCTTTGGAATTGAGAGCGTTGTTACTACCCTAGAGAAACCACCTGAGCTTCCTGACTATTTAAGCAAAGGCCAAGAGGAACCCTGGGGTTAGGGAGCGTGGGTGGCCCAGGGCAGGCACCCACAACAAGAGAACATCTTCCATTCCTAAGTGGACTGCTGCAGCTCGATTCCTCCCCTGGGAGTTTGGCCTCAAGGTCCACGTACAGCTGAGTGATCTAAGGCAGTTAGGCTCGAACTGTGTTTGAGTTGTTTAAGAGGCTCCCAGCTTCTTTAGGCAGCAGACTTAATTGTTGTGTGTAATTGATGTGACATGTGCCCCAGAGGCATGCACTGAGGTCCAAATGAAGAGATGATTTTTCAAAAATTGGAAGTAATTAATTAAAGAAGGCAGCTGCATGGGGCTGTGAGTTAGTGCCAAACTCCGTAACCCTAAACCAAACCCACCCAACCAGCCTCGTCACCTGAGGAACAATCCTGAAGGTCTCACAAAGGTGGGATGCGAGACCTGGGATGCGGTGGAGGACGTGGGGGACGCAAGGGTGAAGGACAGGGCCCAGGGAACCCCCTCTGAGCTTTCGTGATCCTCAAAAGCTTTGGCTCTGAAAAGCAATTTGAGAGTCAAAAGAAATGTGTTGGGAGTGCTAGAAAACTGCAGAAAAGGGGAGACAAGGTCAAGAGAGGTGTGTGAAATCTCACACACATGGGGGAGAGGTGGCAAAGGGGATGCGGGTGTCTGGAGCTGGGAGCAGTGGGAGCTGGAGTGTTTGCAGGACTGAAGAATGAAGGAGTCCCTCAGATAGGGCCTGGGAAGATCTGCCAGGTTGCAAGGACCCTGAAGGTGGAGTTCCTAGGAGGTGGAGCCCGGATGTGGGGGCGGGAACACAGTGCCTGGGGCCTCTGGCATTCAGAAGAGGTATTCATTAAACCCCTGACCTGAGGTCACTAACAGAGCTGTGGCAGCTTTTCACAGGAGTTGGGTTAAGAACAACAATAACAAAAATAATAACAATTAATGATAATGAGACCTTATCTGCAGCAGTTGTTCCTAGAGCTTTGTAGGCATTAAGTCATTAATTCCCCTGGCCCCTCAGGGTCACTTTTTCTAGAAGTAATGGAGGTGCTAGAGAACACAGTTAATCCTGTGTGGTTAGGCCTCCTGCCTTCAGCTGGGTGGGTCAGTTCACATCCAGAGGGGGTAAAATTCCTTCCTGTTTCATAAACAGTTATCATCTTTTCTATTTACCTAGAGTTTCTGAAATGATGCTGAAATGAGGGTGAGTACAGAAATGCAGAAACCAGCCATCACAACATGTCTAAACAACTCGGATGTGAAAACTCAAGTCCCACCTAACTGCACCAGGCTGAACAACATAGTGCAGTGGAGAGTGGCTGCAGATGACCAGGAAGTGACCTGGAAGTGATCATCTGCTCGAAGCCCTAACTGGTGGCAGGGCTGAGCCTCAGCCTGCAAACAAGGTAAGTTGGAAGATTTCAGGTGTTTACCCCCCACTTTCCACCACAGACCAAAGTTTATAGAGGGCTCACGGTGAATAAAAAAAGGAGGGTCATTCTAGATTGGAGGAGTTACATGAGATGGAACCTGAGAGCCAAACCTTGAGCAAACCTAGTGCCAACAGTGACTAGCCTTGCAGATTTCAGCTGTTCTTTCATTTATGTGTTTCATATAAGTGACTGCGAATTATACACACCCAATCCAGAGACAGACTTTCACTTACATCCCATAGATGGTGAGAGTCATCATCATTATCCTAGTTCAGATCAAAGACAGCAATATAGACAAAATAATCTCAATATCCTTAAGCAGAATGGGTATCCTGGTCATCCTTGGGTCCTGGAGCAGCAGCAATGATCCTCCCCATTAATGTAGAGGGCAGATGCGATACGGAGCAGGAACTGAGTTTCTCTGACTCTCAGAGTTGGGCAGAAGAAGAAACTGTATCACAGCTATCACCATTCATATCAGAGAAATACAGGGACCAGTCCTCACTATTTGGACCCTTGCCATCTCTCTGGAAACAGTCTTCCCTTCTTTCCCTGTTTAGTACAGAGAATGTCTACCCACAGAAGGTATGAGAACTTTCAGGGCTTGAATACCAATCTGGCTTGTAGATTACATCAAAGAACATAAAGTATTATATGATGAATTTAGGGAACAGAGTACTCTGGTTAATCAAATAATCTGGTTTTGAAAGTATTACTAAACATATAGACTTAGCAGCAGCAGCAGCAGCAAACATATAGTAACATCTGAGACATACTAATAATCATTCGTTGTTTATCTGAAAATTCAGGTTTAACTGGGTGTCCTGTATTTTATCCATTTGCAGGTAAACTTCTAGGCAATCCAAAACTGCTCCTTTAGAGTTCTGTAGAGAAAAAATCCGGAGAAGGCAATGGCACCCAACTCCAGTACTCTTGCCTGGAAAATCCCATGGACAGAGGAGCCTGGTGGGCTGCAGTCCACGAGGTCACTAAGAGTCAGACATGACTGAGTGACTTCACTTTCACTTTTCACTTTCATGCATTGGAGAAGGAAATGGCAACCCACTCCAGTGTTCTTGCCTGGAGAATCCCAGGGACGGCGGAGCCCGGTGGGAGGCCGTCTATGGGGTCACATGGAGTCGGACATGACTGAAGCGACAGAAGCAGCAGCAGCAGCAGAGAAAAAACAACAGAAAGGAGAGATTTTCTTTGATACCTTCAGGTTCATTGGTACCAGAAAATGGAGACAGAGAAGATAGGGAAGAAGAAGCCCCAAACCAGTTGTCCATCAGCTCAGAAGCACACTCATGGTCACACTGCATATGTGGCTGAGATGTTGCCAGGTCTTTCACTGGTCCCGTGTCAAATCAAACACTTGTTCCAGGGATCTCAGGGAAAAGCTTAAGACAAAGAAAGCATCACCTACACTCTAATATTATCCAACACAGACGGAACCCCACCTAAGGATAGGAACAGATTGGTGCAAATTCTTTCCCTCATTTCATTTTGCTAGCAGAGAGGAAGAAGGTGAGAGCTCCGCTGAGCAACGTGGTGCCATTCAGAGGGCCTGCATGCTTCTCTGTGCCATAGAATCCCCTGCCACTTGGAGACCTCCTTCCTATTGTGTTGATGTGGAAATGGGTCCTGTGGAAATGGGTCCCCTAGAAGGTACATTCTGCTCTGCACGGCGTTGACTGCAGTCTTTTTCCTGGCCAGACTGCTGTTCTTAGCATGTACTGAGCACCAGGATGTCCCCAGCTTACTGAGTGCTTTCCACTCTCCTAAGTGTTGCACCTGTTAGTCTGCAGAATCCTTCCGACTGTCTTTTGAGGTGAGTGAGTGAGTGAGTGAAGTCACTTAGTCGTGTCCGACTCTTTGCGACCCCATGGATAGTAGCCAACCAGGCTCCTCCGTCCATGGGATTTTCCAGGCAAGCATACTGGAGTGGGTTGCCATTTCCTTCTCCAGGGGATCTTCCCGACCCAGGGATCGAACCAAGGTCTCCTGCATTGTAGGCAGACGCTTTACCCTCTGAGCCACCAGGGAAGTCGTCTTTTGAGGTAGGTATTCTCATTTCACAGATGAGGAAACAGAGAGAAATGAAGTAGGAGGTGATATAAGGTCACACAAGTCTTACATGATGGAGTCAGAATTGAATTCAGGAGGTCAGACTCCTACAGCTGCTCTTTGAACCACGATGCTGTACTACCCAACACTCCCAATTACCCCCACGCTCCTGCTCAGAATTCTGGCATGGCTCCTGTGATAAGCAGAATCATAGCCTTCTAAATATCTCCACATCCTAAACCTGGAAGCTGTGAATATATTACCTTATATTGGTGAAAGGGATTTTGCAGATGGGATTAAGTTAAGGATCTTGAAATGAGGACCTTAACCTGGATTATCCAGTGAAAGAAAGAAAGAAAGAAAGTGAAGTCACCCAGTTGTGTCTGACTCTTTGCGACCCCATGGACCCCATGGGATTTCGCAGGCAAGAATACTCAAGTGGGTTGCCATTTCCTTCTCCAGGGGATCTTCTCGACCCAGGAATTGAACCTGGGCTCCCGCATTGCAGGTAAACTCATTACCGTTTGCCAGGGAGCCCATTATCTAGTGGGTCCAATCTAATCACAAAGATCCTTAGAAGAGAACATTAGGTCAGGGGAGAAGTGACCAGGAAGCAGAGGTCAGAATGGTGTGAGTGCTGGCTTTGAAGATGGGAGAGGGACAAGCGCCAAGGAATGTCGGCAGCTTCTAGAAACTGGAATAAGCAAAGAGCTGACTCTCTCCTGGAGCCCCCAGAAGAAACACAGTCTGCTGACACCTTGACTTTGGCCCAGTGAAGCTCTTGACCTCCAGAGCTGTTAGATAATAAATCTGGTGGTTTTATGCTTCCAAGTTTGTGGCAATTTGTTACAGCAGCAGTAAGAAACTAATTCAGCTCCCATTGCTTAAAGGGAAATCTGAACTGCTTTGCAGGACACTCAGGGGCCTCATGTTATCTTCCCCTCATCTAACTGCCTGGCTAGCTTCTGCCCACCCCACCCCTGTGCCACCTTCGCCATTCTTTACAGATTGAATTGCTTCACGATCCTCAACAGCCATACCCTTTCTTATGTCAGTGCCTTTGCCTGGAACACCCTCTCCTCGCTTGTTTGTCTGGCAAACTCCTCATCATTTATGTCTCAGCTATTACAAAACAATACCTCCTCTGTGAGGCTTATCCTCCTTCCCCTAAAGGAACGTGGGGCTTCTTTCCTGTATCTCATGGCTCTGCTGTTCTCGTGTTCACTCCCGTTAAAGCAGATTGTAAGAACCCGTCTGTCCCCTTCCTGGGTTATGAGCTGTTTGAGGGCAAGGACTTCTCTTTTCAGCTTTGTTCTCCTTCAGCACCTAGCATGGTCCCCAGCACATCAAAGAAAGGTCCTCAGAGAACAGAACTCTTATCCTGACCTGTGATGCAGCCCCTCCAACCCCATTTCACCATCAGTAACAAGCGTTTCAGGACATCATCTCTTCCCTTCCCTTCCCTGGTGAGAAATAATGTTAAAGAAAATCAGACATGGAAGTGTTTCAAGTTTTTTTTTTTTTTTTAATAGCACTAATCAAAGTTTTGTGATATCCTGCTGTGCCTATGGTAGAAAATGCTTCCCGTCCGAGTCTCAATTTTTTCAGCTGAGAAATGGACCAGAGACGAGCTGTACAGAGACAGGAGCTGTGGCCACTTTGCATCCTATTTTCCCCTGTGCATCTACCCTGCTCTTGACTCGGGTGAATCCTCTGATGTTGCTTGGTAAAGGTCTCGAGGGAGGTTTTTCCACATTCTTCAGATTCATCACTTCTCTCTAATGTGCACACCAGTGTTGGGTCTCTTGAGCGAAGGTTTCCCCACGTCACGTTCTCTGTAACTGAGTGCCAGAACACTGAGTCAGATGAGCCTTCCAAGCCTCCAGACTCACCCGAGGGCTTTCCCACAGACACATCAGATACGGGGCTTCTCTCCAGTAGGAATTCTCTGATGTATAAAATGGTTGACGACTCCACCCAAAGGAAGGCTTATTCACTTTTATTATTTTTATTTTCCTGTGTGAATTCTCTGATGTTTAATGAGAAGTAAAGGGCAAGCGGAGGTCTCAGTAAAGGCCTGTTAGATGCCCAGCTCTGGGCTGAGGGACTCTAAAATGTAAGGAATGGCCCCTGCCCTGTAAATGTTTTCAACCTGGTTGGAGAAAGAAGACTTATACATAAAACAGCTGGGGAGCACCAGACACTGTGGTGCTACCAAGCGATTCAGAGAAAGGAGTGGACAGCCGGAGACTGATTAGCTGGGAAAGGTGTGTGAAAGGGGTTAGCCTTTAGTTTGACCTGAGAAGATGGTAGAATTGAGGCTGGAAGAGAGGAAGAAGGTGTTTTCATTGAAAGAGAAACAAAAGGAAGGATGGAAATAAAGAAGCAGGGGGAGGCAGGAAAGATGGAGGGAAAGAAACTTTCTAGTGTAGGGATTTGCCTGTTGGTTTAGGAAACCCCCACAGACTTAGGGCAGCGGCCTTTGAAAGTTTTCTTCTGATGCTTTTCTTGTTTTAGCACTCACGCCACTTTCACTTCTGCCAGGCACATCTAAAAAGGAACACTCTACTGCTGCCTGCACAGGCCAGCCCCACCCCACCCACCACCTCCACAACATTCTTAGGGCCCACTCCAGTTCCACAACCAGATGATAGAGGCACCAAATGGGGAAAGACCCCCACCCACCAGAAGGCCCCAGGGAAGCACCCAGTAGGCTTATATTCAAGAATATGGGAGCTCTCTGCCCCCACCCTCTAACTCCACCATCACGTCCTCTACAAAAGTTTCTTCACCCTTACAGAGAATGAGGGTCATCAGCTCTGAAACCCTTTTACTTTTGTCAGTTTTATAGATGTTTTCTGAAAATATTAGGAGAAGGGGATGCTTCATAACTGTTCCTTATTTTCCCCATTCCACAGAGAGCAGTGGACAAGCAAGCCGAGTGGAATATGTAGTGTCTCATCTTGGTTGGATTGTTGGAGGACTTTTCTGCAAATTATAGTGGTTAAGCACTGACTCAATGTCCAACAACTGCATAAGAGCTTAGAGCCTTCATTCATGGACAAGTTTCAAAGTGAAACAGCGTCACCACCTCTCATGGGCGATGTAGTCAGAGAACAGAAGAGAGGTGAATTTCACCCTTAACAAAGCGGCTGCTTTCTGGAGAAGTGGCAGGATCTGGTATTTCCCAGCACGGTGAAATTGGGAAGTGCCTTTTGCAGCCCTTCTCACTTTCGTGGTTTGTTTGGACATGGAATTCTTCAGCTCTTAATTCCGTCCCTATTTCCTGTGTCACTTCCCTAGGAGACTGAATTCAAGGAGGGCGGGACCTCCTCCCCAGGGGAGGGGGAAGAACAGAATGGGGACTGATGCCTTTGGGCTCTTACCGTGTAGACATCCTGTTGGCACATTCTCCACTCCTCCCCAGCAAAGCACTCTCTGCTCTGTGAAGAATCCAGGCAGGAAGTAAAAGAGATCTGTGCAGCCACAGTGGAAATGCCCGGACTCTCAGGAACCCCAGATGGCCATCCAGTCTGATCACACATCCCATTTTGTTTTCATTATTAGTGTCTGTCCTGTCTGTTCATGGGCTCCCCCAGACAGAAGGCATATCTGCCCTAGTCACCATCAGAGCCATCTTAGTACGTCACAGTGCCTGGTACAGAGTGGCTGTTAGTAAATATTTGTTGAATAAATCAACTATAAACGTGGAAGTGGTTCTCTTAAAGAGCTCTTTGCTCTTTCTCAGCTACTGAGTTATAAGACGAGTGTGCTGGTGGTGAGAAGAGACACCGTCGGGTTATAATAAAAGGAGCTAGAAATGTGTGGGAGGGCTCCTAAGTGTTCCAGTTGTATCTGCTAAGCAACAGGGAACCTCTGCAAGTTCTTTAGGTCACCAACAGGAGATGGCGAGCTGGTGGGGGCTGTGTTATTGTTGCTGTTCAGTTGCCCAGTCATGCCTGACTCTTTGCAACCCCGTGGACTGGAGCACGCCAAGCCTCCCTGTCCCTTACCATCTCCTGAAGTTTACCCAAGTTGATGTCATCTACCCATCTCATCCTCTGACACCCTCTTCTTCTTCTGCCCTCAATCTTTCCCAACTGTAGGTGACCCCTGGGAGTGGGGACTTTGCAGGCTGTATTTGATCTGGAAGAGGGTAGGGTCCCCTGAAGAACAGGTACATCTTCTTGAAGAAGTCTAATCACTTGCAAGCTCCAGAGATGACTTTTGTGACTGAAAGGTGACTATTTTAGCTAGGTAAGTGTCAAGAAAGTGGTAGGAATTCTAGTGAGCCTTGCTCCTGAGTGAACTCAGAGCTGGCGGTGGGAACAGAAGCAAGCAAGTGCAGTCATGGTCCAAAATGGCCAAAGAGGAAGATGCCTCGGGACTCAGCCCAGGATCCTGGTATTACACTATGTGGAGTGGAGGTGGGGGGTGAAACCAAGCAGGAAGATTTGTCTTTATTCTGAAGGCAGAGGCCATATCTTAAGGATCAAACCCACAGCTCAGAGCAGAACACCTGACATGTCATAGCTTCTTAATACATGCTTGCTAATGAATGAATTGGGCTTCCCAGGTGGCTCAGTGGTAAAGAATCTGTCCGCCAAACCACAGGAGATGCGGTTCAATCCCCAGGTCGGGAAGGTCCCCTGGAGAAGGGCATGGCAACCCATACGAGTATCCTTGCTTGGAGAATCCCTTGGGCAGAGAAGGCTGGCAGGCTGTAGTTCATGGGACCGCAGAGGCAGACGGGACTGAGCACACAGTGAGCGCTTGAGTGGTGCTGGCTCTGGGATTCACTGAGCACGTGAGAGCTTGTGGCGGCCTCTGCAGCTGTGTTTACTGTCCCCTCTCTTCCATCCTTCTCAGCCTGCCCTCTGTGGTCCCACTTCTGCATTAAGCCAGAAGACGTTCCCAAAGCTGTCTCAGTGGACAGCACCAGCTGGCTCTCAGCCTCAACTGATCAGGCCATTCCCTCCCTTCTCCTGGGGGTTCCCACTGCCAGTAGGATCCCTCTCAGCCCCCCACCCAGTCATCAGATTGGTGTTCACATCTTTTGCTCTTCGATCTCCTCTGGGCAGGCAGGGACATGCCACTGCTAGAAGCCTGGCCTTAGCGAATGCACACACGCCCCTCTCCCTGTCTCAGAGCCTCGTCTGGCCCTCCGCCCCTGGCCTGGCCCGTCTTTATGAGACTCGGGCTCTTCCTCTCCAGGTGCTGAATGTAGTGTCTGATTCGAGAGAACCAGGCATTTTGCAGGTCTGCATCTGTGGCTTTGGCCTCCCTCAGGGGCTTGGGTTGATCCACCCATAAGGAGGGACCTTCCAGAGAGACGCCAAAGCAGGAGTCTGACCTCATGACGCCCGCAGCACCTGGCAAGGAGGGTACCAGCTCTGCTGTCCTGGCCCAGACCCAGTTCTCTCTTCTAGCATCCACACCTTCACCTTCCCTGGCTCCCCTCCAGGCCGACAGGACCTGCCCCGTCTGGGGAAGGATAAGCCTGGTCTGGTGAGTAGGGCCAGGACAGTGAGGGCCCCCAGGATCTTGGTCAAATCATTCCCTGACTCTGTGCCTCAGTTTCCCCCCTGAGAAAGTCTGCCCCTGGTTCCAGGGTTAGGAGGTTAGTTTCCTGGTCTCACTGAGAAGAAACCCAAACTAGTGTTGTGTTTCCTTGCAGCCAAGACCTGCCCGCCCCGCCCTGCCCCAGGAGGCCTTGCTAGTTGGTGACGCCTTGCTAGTTGGTGACTCCTGGCCAGCAAGGCAAGGTCCTGCAGGATGAAAGCTCAGAGAAGCCAGAGCAGGAATAATAACGATAATCATCGGCTGTGGCGTCTCACCCACCCGGGAATGCGAGGCCCACACCCTGTGCTCCCCACACCCCAAGACACTCTGAGGGCTCCTCTCCCTTCATTTTATTGCAGTGATCCCACACTCAGCCATTCCCAGCCCAACCTATTTGGGTTCCCAAGGACTGCAGTCCAGCTACCTGCTCACTCAAGCCCCATGGGAAGAAAGCTTGACAAGACCCACTTGTCGAAGATAGGACGCCCAGCTCCTTGGAGACTCAGGCTCCTGGGTTTCCCAGAGAAGCATCTGGCCATCCCTGGCCTGAAGCACTTTCCCACAGACCCATTTCTGTCGGGTTAGCGTCAGGTCTAGGAGCTTTGCCTGTGTCAATATAAATCTGCATTCAAGTCCTGGCTGGGCCACAGATTAACTCACCATAGGACCCTGGGTGAGTTTTGTTTTGATTTCGACATTTTGTGTCCACTACCTCACCTGCCCCTTGCTCACTGCAGATAAACTCTGAATCTTGTAGTCCAGCATGTGGCTGTTGAAAATCTGGTTTTAAATCACTTTTCCAACCCCACTGTTCATTCTCTAGATGCCAGCCAAAAGTGACTCCTCACTGCTCGTCATGCATATCCCATGCCTTCCCATTCCAGAACTTCTGTCCTTCTTTGCGAATGTCGTTTGCTCTATTTCTACCTTGTCAGACCTTCCTAGCCTTTGAGGTCCAAGCCAGGGTCATCACCTCCATGACTGCCTGACTCCCCACCTGCCTTAGAACGCTTGCTCCTCTTTGTCTGAGCCTCAAGCCCCTGGGTCAGATGGTATCTGCAGATCTCAGTTTGCTCACTGAATCATCAATATGCTGGAGTCTCATCTCTGGGTCCTCCTGCTGCCTTATATAGCACCCTGCATACACAACACGTGCTCGATAAGTGTGTTGGGCATAAATTGTGGGAAATAATCATCCCCACCCTATTAATTTCCCCACACCAACGTGCTTTGAAAAAGTAAAAGTAATTTTAACATAAAATTGTGCTCATGTGTGTTCTCCCCAGTTTCCTCGGGGGCAGTGGGATGCACGTACTCAAGCAGCAAGGGAAGACATTCGCTCCCTGGCATTGGGCCAATAGGTGGAAGGCTTTCATCAACCAGTCTGGTCCATCTGGTCTTGGATTCTGGCTCAAAGGAGATGAGCACTTCCTTCCTCAGAGAATAGCAATCCCATCCCTTTGGGGCTTCTAAACCCTAGCAGCCTCCATGCCCCATGGGACTCACACCAGCAGGACCCCTAGATTCAAGTGTTGTAAAGAGATGAGTGGTTGGATGTGTTTAGAACCCTCTCAGCTGGATCCTTATGAGAACACCTTGGAGCAGCGTTCACTGCTGCTACCTGTTCAGTGTTGCGAATGATATTAATAGTAACATAACTTCGGCAACGCCTTGTATTTACTTAATGCTTTTCTCCAGGGAGCTCAACTAATCTTTCCCTCGTCTCCAGAAGGAAGAGAAGGACTAAGGCGATGAAAAAGTGAACCATTGGGGCCACACTTTGAGAACAAGCATCCTTTGTTCTAAGAGGTAAATGCAATCTGTAGCATTTCAGATGTGTGGAGCTGATAAAGTAGGAAACCTGTTCATGTCCTGGGACCTGGAACCTACGACTTAAGAATTTCCCCCCAAATCAAAGCCTGTGTGAGATGACAGCTCTCATACTGGAAGTTACATCTCATCAGTAATAAAGTTTGAGAATGCACCCTTAATATAAGTTCAATCACTTACAAATCATACATACGACCCACTATCATTATATTTCAAGACACAAAGTACACTTGGGTGAGGTCTGTTTTTAACAATGGTAGGAAGTGTAATTCACATTTCAAACAGTGACCTTGATATGAAAAATTATAAAGCAAGTTCGCTGGCCGTCATTGTGTTAGACCCGAGCAGATTGTCCCTGTGTTACCCTCCTGATGGGGCTGACCAAGAGCTCCTGTGAGGAGCACCAGTGGTGCCAATTTCTTGTGTGCTAGCGCTTGCTGAGTTACAGAGATCTTTAACCTGCAGCTCCTTTGCAGGAATTATTTTAATTCCCGTGTCCATTTTGTGAAGTTAATTTAGTTCAAGTTGGATAATATAATCCATAACCTCATTTAACCAGGCAATGGAAACTGTGATGTTAATACTTTGTGGTTTTCTAGCCTCTTGATGAAAGTGAAAGAGGAGAGTGAAAAAGTTGGCTTAGAGCTCAACATTCAGAAAACAAAGATCATGGCAGCTGGTCCCATCACTTCATGGGAAATAGGTGGGGAAACAGTGGAAACAGTGTCAGACTATTTTGGGGGCGCTCCAAAATCACTGCAGATGGTGATTGCAGCCATGAAATTAAAAGACACTTACTCCTTGGAGGGAAAATTGTGACCAACCTAGATAGCGTATTGAAAAGCAGAGACATTACTTTGCCGACTAAGGTCCGTCTAGTCAAGGCTATGGTTTTTCCAGTGGTCACGTATGGATGTGAGAGTTGGACTGTGAAGAAAGCTGAGCGCCAAAGAATTGATGCTTTTGAACTGTGGTGTTGGAGAAGACTCTTGAGAGTCCCTTGGACTGCAAGGAGATCCAACCAGTCCATTCTAAAGGAGATTAGTCCTGGGTATTCATTGGATGCTAAAGCTGAAACTCCAGTATTTTGGCCACCTCATGCAAAGAGTTGACTCATTGGAAAAGACCCTGATGCTGGGAGGGATTGGGGCAGGAGGAGAAGGGGACGACCGAGGATGAGACGGCTGGATGGCATCACGGACTCGATGGACATGAGTTTGAGTGAACTCCGGGAGTTGGTGATGGACAGGGAGGCCTGGCGTGCTGCAGTTCATGGGGTCGCAAAGAGTCGAACACGACTGAGCGACTGAACTGAACGAACTGAGCTATGAGCTAAGCATTTGGGGAGCCCTGTCAGCCCCTCTGGTGTCAGTCCCTCCGGTATCAGCCCCTTTGGTATCAGCCCCTCTGGTATCGGCTCCTCTGCTGTAAAACCCTTTGGTATCAGGTCTCTGATCTCAACCCCTCTGGTGTAAACCCCTCTGGTGTCAGCCCCTTTGGTATCAGCTCTTCTGATATCGGCCCCTCCGGTATCAGCCCTCTGGTGTCAGCCCTCCAGCATCAGCCCCTCTGGTGTTAGCTCCTCTGGTATCAACCCCTCTGGTGTAGACCCCTTTGTGTCACCCCTCTGGTATCACCCCTCTGCTGTCAGCCCCTCTGACATGCCTCCACGCCTCTCCCAGCAGCCCCCTGGTGTCTACCATGGCCTCTGGCTTCATGTCCCAACTTGCTTGATTCAGTCTAAAGGGAGTCTTCTGCAACTGCACCTCATTTCCATCACTGAACTACCATTTCTTCCATCTCCAAGCCCTTCCTGGCTATCTCAGCCACCTCCAGCGCACCCTTTTCTTTTCCTTTTTAAAAAACTTTAGTTATTTATTTTTGGCCACCCTGGGTCTTTACTGCTCCAGGCAGACGTTTTCTAGCTGTTGCTTGTGGGCTCAGTGGGTGTGGCACACGGGCTTAGTTTGTGGCATCTTCACAGACTAGGAATCGAACCTGTGTCCTCTGCCTTGGCAGGAAGATTCTTAATCACTGGACCACCGGGGAAGGCTCACTCTTTCTTTCTCTCGCTCTCTCTTTTTTTTTTTTTTTGACCATCCCATGGGGCTTTCAGGATCTTAGTTCCCAGACCAGGGATTGAACCTGGGCCCTCTGCAGTGAAAGTGCTGAGTCCTAACCCCTGGGAATTCCCTGGCTGCCAGGGAATTCCCTGAAGCTCACCCTTTCTAAACCTCCTCTGTCAAGCCTACTTTGTTCCCTTTCTCCCCCATCTCTGATAAGGACACCACTAAACACTCAGACTAGAAACTACAGGGGCATTTCTTCTCTTTCCTCCTGGCATCCTTCCAAACTAGTCCACTTTCTTTCATTTTCT
The DNA here is from genome assembly GCA_006408695.1 of Aepyceros melampus. Taxonomy (NCBI): domain Eukaryota; kingdom Metazoa; phylum Chordata; class Mammalia; order Artiodactyla; family Bovidae; genus Aepyceros; species Aepyceros melampus. The sequence goes on along the minus strand of SJXQ01007415.1, from coordinate 598,964 downwards.
TGAGCAGTATTTTTATTTTATTATTATTTTTAATTGTATAGTTGTTGTACAATATTATATTGGGTTGGCCCAAAAGTCTGTGCAGGTCTTTCTGGAACATATTACGTAGCATGTTGTTGTTGTTTAGTCACTTAGTCATGTCTGACTCTTTGCGGCCCCATGGACTGTAGCACCCAGGATTCCCTGTCCTTCACCATCTCCCAGAGCTTGCTCAAACTCACATCCGCTGAGTCGATGATGCCATCCAACCGTCTCATCCTCTGTTGTCCCCTTCTCCTCCTGCCTTCAATCTTTCCCAGCATCAGGGTCTTTTCTGAGTCAGCTCTTTGCATCAGGTGGCCAAAGTATTGAGCTTCAGCTTCAACATCAGTCCTTCCAATGAATAGTCAGGATTGATTTCCTTTAGGATGGACTGGTTTGATCTCCTTGTATGTTATAGGTATACACTATAGTGAGTCACAGTTTCTAAAGGCTATTCTCCATTTATAATTATTATAAAATATTGCTATATTCCCCATGCTGTACTATATTTTTTTGCTTTCTAATTTTTAACATTTATTTTTTATTTTATATTAGAATATAGTTGATTTACAGTGTGTTAGTTTCAGCTGTAAGGCAACGTGATTCAGTTATATATATACATATATCCATTCTTTTCCATATTCTTTTCCCATATCGGTTATTACAGAGTATTGAGTAGAGTTCCCTGGGCTCTACAGTAGGTCCTTGTTGTTTATCTAATTTTGTATATAGTAGTGTGTATATGTTAATCCCAGACTCCTAATTTATCCCCTCATTAGTCTACTTTGTAAGGGTCCTCCTTTTGGTGTCTCTGGCCCTTACCATTGCTGGGCCAATAAACCAATTGGCCTCCCTGCCACTGTTCTGGTCCTTCTCATTTCCCCTCCACATTTCTGCCAGAGACTTCTTTCAAATACACGAGTCTGATTTGGATCTCTCCCTTCCTAGCCTCTCCACATGCCTAGACTTAAAGGATGAAGTTCCACCTCTCAGCAGAGGATTGTATGGCTGGGCCCTGCTGACCCTTCTAAGCTGGTCACTCCCAGCTACTTTCTCTGCTCCCGACCCCCAGGCATTCACCCAGGAGCCACACCTTCAATACTATGCTCCCTTCTCAGCCTGATGACTTACTTTTTGACCTCTAAGACCAGTATACCCAGCACCTTCCAAACACTGAAAGCAGGGAAGTCACTCCATCTTTGTGCACTCTAGCACTTGGTATGAAATGCTTTTGTTTTATGCTGAAATGTGATTGGCTGTCTGTATCCTCTGTTGGTTCCTGAACGCTTAGGTTACATCTATCTTAGTTCTATCCCCTGTTTCCTCCCCTTCCTGCCTAACCTGGGGTGGTGCGGGCTTTCTGCAAAGCGCTGTCCGCGGACATGAGGCATTGGGAACTCCTTCCCACCTATCAGCTGCACCATCTCCTACTCCAGTCCCCAGTGGCTAATGCTGAAAAAGCAATACTGGCTACCAGGTACTGTTCTAGAAGCCTTGGGCAAACTAGCTCACTTAATCCTCCCCACAACACCATGAGGTTGTCCCTTTTGGCATCTCCATTTACCGATGAGGAAGTTGAAGCACAGAAAAGTTATTCGTCAGTCCCAGGTGGTGGGGCTAGTAAGTGGTTGAATTAGGAGTCAGACTCACATCCTGGATACAGTGGCTGATGGTCACCTCTGGCCAGTGGCGTGCCACCTCACCCAGCCCTCTCACTGTTCTCCTTCCCCTCCACAAGAGTGGGTGCTGTTCCCAAGGCCAGCTGAACCCCCTTCCACCCTGTCCAGGGGTGAGACTGAGGGTCTGGTGGCTCAGCTGGCTCTCTCCCCTCCGAGGGAAGGACAGTCATGATGGTCTCCCGCTGGTCAGCTCTGCCCCGCTGTCCCTGGGGGCACTGCTTCCCTGGGCCAAGGCTCTTTGCAGGGGATTTGAGCCCTGGTCTCAGTGGATCCAGGTCATTTCTTTGGGAATGTCTGCCTGAATCCGCCCACGAGCCTCTCGGGCACCTGGGGGGCTTTCCCCACCTGTTTTACCTGATCAACTTCTGGCCATTACTAACATCTCATTCTTCTTTTCTGGGGCTTTTTGTCTGTTCTGCCTTGCTTCCCCACACTTCCTTCCTGTTCTTCTTTCTCTTTACAAGAAGACCGTGTATTTTTAACCTGAGGTTTCCACTCACCTCTTACTGTCCGGTTGGGACTAGGTGGGGCTGCTGGCATGGTTTGCCAGCCATGGGGGTTACAGTCTGTGGCCTCCCTGCTGAGCCTAGCTTCAGCCCTCACCCTTAGCCGTCTCCCTCAGCTCTCCCTTCTCCACTGATAGAGGAAACACCCTAAACGGGCTGTTCATTGAAGCTTTGGAAATTGTGCAGGTCAGGTAGGGAGCTGACTCCTCCACCTCCTGCAATGCTGGGAGGCTACTGTGGAACCAGGCGAGGATCACTCACACTGGAGCCTCACCAGGCCTCCACGGTCAGCTCCCGGTCCACCCATGTGGCCCTCACTAGGAAGCGTTGGGGGGCTGCTGGTCCCTGGTCTGTGTTGTCTGCGCATTTTCAGAGAGGCAGCTCTGACTCCCTCTCTGCCCTCCTGTGCTGTTCAACATCTCTGCCTCCTGGCAACGCTTCCTGCTTCACCTTCCGCCTCAGCCCCAGCCTGGTCCCCCATCACTTTGTCCTCACCAGCCTCCAGCCAACCCCCCGCCCAGGCTTCCCTGCCCTGCCGGTGCCTAAAAGAGAAACTTTTATTTGAAGACCAAACAACTGCAAAGGGAAGATAACTGGGCTTTTAGAGTTTCCCAGTTATTGTTGTTTATTTTTAAGTTTGGTTTCTGCTTTCTTAAATAAGAGAATAGTGGCAACTAAATGAGTTGATAGCTGAGATTCTTCTTTAAGCAACTGACAGTGACTCACTGCAGGCTGCTGGGCCCACGGCTAATGTTCTCTAAATAACTGATCGGCGCAAGGAGCGCCCCAGGCAGTGCAGTACCCCACTGCGCCCTCTGAGTCCCATGAAGGATTAGAAGTATATTCAGCATTGTTTTTATGTTGTGCATGTGTGCGAGCTAAGTCGCTTTGAGTCGTGTCCGACTCTTTGCAACACTATAGATTGTAGCCCCGCAGGTTCCTCTGTCCATGGCGTTCTCCAGGCCAGAATACTGGAGTGGGTTGCCATGCCCTCCTCCAGGAGCTCTTCCTGACCCAGCGATCAGACCTGCGTCTTTTTTTTTTTTTACCACTACCGCCACCTGGGAAGCCTGTTTTTATGTTGACTGTGCTTTAAAAACTTGAATTCCTTAAATAACAGGCACTCTAGCCCCCTAACCAGCCCCCCATATAACCTATATAGTAACTAGCTGATTACTGATTGGAAATGGGCTTTCGGGCCTTGTTAACCTGACAGAGAGCAGCCCTCATCCCTGGCCTCGGCCCCAACTGCTTCTCTGCTTCGCACTCTCTTAACTGACCCACCACTCCCCCTGGTCAGCTGCCCCTCGGTCCACTCCGAAGCAGCGATGCCTTCAGGCTGCACCATGAGCTGAGACTACAACTCTGTCCTGCGTCCCCTGTTCCCTGGCACCCCTTTTGGAGTTGGCCAGTCATTCAGTCTACAGACACTTATTGGGCATCCCCCATGAGCAGAGTGCCGTGCTGGGTAGGTGCTGGGAAGTGACAGAAGAAGTTGGTGCCACCTTCAAGGGGAAAGCTCTCCCACCACAAACACCCAGAGAGCTGCTTACTGCAAGTTCACAAGAACTCTGTCTCACAATCAAAGAAGAAGGGGGAGTCAAACAGGGGTGGGCTTTATCAGAAAACGCTTCTTGAAAGGGAGAGGCTGGAATCTAACTTTGATTCTCAGTAGGGCCGTCCCAGCTGGGCGAGCAGATGCACAGAGCTGCGGAGCTCATCTGGGAGTGGGACCAGAATTCCCCACCACCTCTGCCCAGCAGCTCCCTGCCTTGTGAATCCTGGGCTGCCCCTTCCCCCCTGGGCCAACTGGGTGATAAGGACGGGGGACCAGCCCCAGCAAGAGGAAGTGGCCTGGCTTCCTGTTTGTTTGTAAATCTCAGAGCAACACCATGGAGCCATGAACCTCAGCTAAGCAGAGCAACCCCAGCCTGAGCCAAGAGCTCTGGGGAGCTCGCCAACCAATACAGCACGCCCTCAGCCAGCTGGGACTCCAGAGCCGGGACCCGTCCAGGGCAGCCGCGCTTGGATGGCCAGCCTGATAGCGGCCATGCCAGCTTGGCAGGGACAAGAGATGGAGTAATGACTTCTCCAAAGAAGTTAGAGTCACACACTCACAAAATGAAGCCTCTGGGCAGTTCCAAGGGCTCAAGTAATACCATCCCCCCACCCCAAAGATTATTTCCTAGGACCCTGGGCACATCTCTCTTGCCTTAGAGGGAAACCTCGTGCAGAGATCATTGGACCCTTTGAAAAATGGAGATGCACGCGTTGTGGTTTTGTTTGCAACAGCAAAATACATGAAAAACCACCACCAAGTCATACAAAAGCCAACTGGTGACAACAAAATCTGACAGATTCAGGGGAAACGCTGCAGCCATTCAAAAGAATGGGGTGGATTTGTTTGTGCTACTGTGGTGAGATGTCCAAGATAAGTTCAGTAAATGAAAGCAGTCAGATACGGAAGAGCATGATCCTTTTTCTGTAAATAATCACAGAGGACATGTTCATATAGCCTTAGAGATGGATGTGCTCCTGAATGCTTGACTTTTTGTTTTCTGAAAGGAAATTTAAGTGACCTAACAGTGATTATTTTGGGAAAAGCAACGGCGGGAGAAAAGTGGTGGAAAGGTATTCACTGTTCACTATTTATTTTCCTTTGCTATTCTCATTTTTAAGTGATACATATACGATATTAAATATAATATTTAAAAAACACTACCTGTGGACACTGGGGTTGTGGTTTACTCTGTTTAATTCTTTATACTTCTCCGTATCATTTAAAATCAAAAATATTAGGCTTCCTTGGCAGTCCAGTGGTTAGGACTCTGTAATTCCACTACAGGGCTCATGCCGTTTGACCTCTATGGGGGAAGAACCCACATTCCGTGTAGCCAAAAAAATAAACAAACGAAATTAAAATATCAAAGCAATAAGTATTATTTTTAAGCCAATTTAAGGCAGTGTGCCTTTGCTAGATTAAACAGGGTAGAGCTAGGATCACACATTCTGCAGAAAAATTGGCCAGAGGAGATGGGGAGAATGCTTTGCTTTAAGATCTGTACAATCGGTAAGAGTGGAGCCAATTCAATGCTCCACTTTATGGATCCCTGCTTTGACTGTGTGGATCACAATAAACTGTGGAAAATTCTTCAAGAGATGGGAATACCAGAGCACCTGACCTGCCTCTTGAGAAACCTATATGCAGGTCAGGAAGCAACAGTTAGAACTGGACATGGAACAACAAACTGGTTCCAAATAGGAAAAGGAATACGTCAAGGCTGTATATTGTCACCCTGCTTATTTAACTTCTATGCAGAGTACATCATGAGAAACGCTGGGCTGAAAGAAGCACAAGCTGGAATCAAGGTTGCTGGGAGAAATATCAATAACCTCAGATATGCAGATGACACCACCTTTATGGCAGAAAGTGAAGAGGAACTAACAAGCCTCTTGATGAAAATGAAAGAGGAGAGGGAAAAAGTGGGCTTAAAGCTCAACATTCAGAAAACGAAGATCATGGCAGCTGGTCTCATTACTTCATGGGATATAGATGGGGAAACAGTGGAAACAGTGTCAGACTTTATTTTGGGGGGCTCCAAAATCACTGCAGATGGTGATTGCAGCCATGAAATTAAAAGACGCTTACTCCTTGGAAGAAAAGTTATGACCAACCTAGATAGTATATTGAAAAGCAGAGACATTACTTTGCCAACAAAGGTCCGTCTAGTCAAGGCTATGGTTTTTCCAATGGTCATGCATGGATGTGAGAGTTGGGCTGTGAAGAAAGCTGAGCACCAAAGAATTGGTGCTTTTGAACTGTGGTGTTGGAGAAGACTCTTGAGAGTCCCTTGGACTGCAAGGAGATCCAACCAGTCCATTCTGAAGAGATCAGCCCTGGGATTTCTTTGGAGGGAATGATGCTAAAGCTGAAACTCCAGTACTTTGGCCACCTCATGCAAAGAGTTGTCTTATTGGAAAAGACTCTGATGCTGGGAGGGGTTAGGGGCAGGAGGAGAAGAGGACGACAGAGGATGAGATGACTGGATGGCATCACTGACTCGATGGACATGAGTCTGAGTGAACTCCGGGAGTTGGTGATGGACAGGGAGGCCTGGCGTGCTGCGATTCATGGGGTCACAGAGTCGGACACGACTGAGTGACTGAACTGAACTGAACTGATGGCAAATGTTTGAACTGTCTCTGTTTTCCTTTTAACCATTCCATTTCCCTGTTTCTCCTCCCATTTCATGGCCTCATCATTTAACTTTTGACCTGAACCAAACAATAAGAAACAGACATCTGAAGGGAGAAGAAGATACACCATGTGACTTCAATACACACGACTCAATCACCTGTCACTTGACTTAGGTTGTATTCACTTCTTTATAAAAGATCTGTGTTTGACTCATCTTCTGGTCCCCTGAAGCATCTAGCCCAGGAATGTACCCAGTAGGCACTCAGTAATCATTGCTGGATGAGTAAATGGACCAGCTTGTGTATACGACACTTGTCCTTTTTAGGTCTATTCATTCACAGAGCATCCACGCAGTGGAAGTCCAAACTACCCCTAAGACTATCAGATTTTATTTTGCTTTTCCTCATGAGTGTTTGGGGAGTTGGAGGGAAACTCTTGGAGTCTCAGAAGAAGAATGTGATGTCCCCTCTGTGTCTCACTGATTCATTAAAAACTGGTTAATTCCCCCAAACTGACCTCAGGCTGCCAAAGCCTATCCGACACAGTAAGAGCCTGCCTGGTTTTAGAAAGAGTTAAAGCTGAACTAGTGGCGATCTCCCACCTGGCGAAGAGAGGGGTAGCACCAGTTTGGCTGGTGGTTGGGGCAGAACATTTGGTATATTTAGTCACAGATGCCCAGGGGGTTCTATATCAGGAAGTTGACTGCAGAGGGCACCTCTATCTATTTACTTACCCTCTGGTTAAGGCTAATGTTAGCTGGTGCTAACATCCTCCTGGTCCTTTCCCTGGGATCTTTTTCTGAACGTCTTGTACTTGTCAGCACAGCCTGGCACCTGCAGCAGCAGGCAGGTTGCTGCCACCTGGTGGAGAAGAGAGGCCACAGCCTTGCCGGGCTGGGCCTGAAACAGACTTGAGAGATGGAAGTGAGCGAAGTGAAGTCGCTCAGTCGTGTCTCTTTGCGACCCCATGGACACCAGGCTTCTCCGTCCATGGGATTTTCTAGGCAATAGTACTGGAGTGGGTTGCCATTTCAAACAGCTTCCACAGGACAGTGGATTTCAAAATTTTGTAGCCATGGAGCTCTTCCTTTAAGACCACTAAGTAACTGAGGCCTTCCTGTAAGACTGCTAAACTCAACACTGCTTTGGCTGTAGCAGGGGAAGGAGGGACTCAGAGCCCCAGGGGACATGTTCCACACTCCCCTGAGCTCAGCTGGCAAACAGCTGTTTACTCCCTCATTGCAAGGATGGGGAAATGGCGACTTGGAGATATAATGAGATTTGTGCAAATCCTTTGTATGACACATGTTTTGGAATATGTGCAGCCAACTTGTACCCCCAATTTCAAATAAGGAACGTCTGAACGCAGCTTTCTGAGTGCTAGATCAAGCCTCTTACCTCAAGACATCTGGGCTCTGGGGAGGAGGAGCCTGGAACTCAGCTCCTCCAGCATCTTCGTGTTTGAATCAATCCAGGGGCAGACCCATGATGATCCCTATGCCCCCTCTTCAATAACTGGCCTCGAATCAGGGGCCCGTAGATGCTCAAATAAGTTTTTTGATATCTGATGTTAGGGAGAGGCAGGCAGCACCTTCAAACACAAATAGGGATAGGAACGAGGCGATTTGGGGCATCTCCTGTGTGCTGGGCCCTGTGCTGAGCATTTTCACACCTGTCATCTCACTTATTCCTCAACAACCCTGCAATGTGGATATTTGTGTCCTTAGTTTTAATGGACAAAAAGGATGGTTAAAGTTGTTGAGTAATTTACCCGAGGTCTCCCAAACTTGTAAGTGGCAGAGTCAGAATCCCAACACAAATCTTTCTGATTCTAGAACCCATATTCTTTTACAAATTTAGTTGTCTTCTGGGGTGAGAAACCTGGGACTTCCAGGCCAGTTCAGAGTTTCAGTGTCAGCAAGGCTGAACGTAGTGCCCTGGCAGGAGGGCCTTAGAAGGCATAAGTGCTGTCTCTGCCTGCTAAATGCTGTGGTCTAGCTGGGGGTGGAAGTGCACCCACAAAGGGAATGAGGACCCCACAAGCACTTGCACACCCATGAGTGCCAACTATTTACAGGACAGGGGCTCCTGGGTATAGAATCCTGGAAGCTGAGAGATGGGATGGAAACAGTACTAGATGGAGGGTGGATGCTGGATTCCACCCTTGGCCTTATCACCTGCATCCTGTGGGATGTTGGGCAAGTCTCCTCCCCTCCCCTCCCCAAATGAAGGGGCTGTTCTTGAGGCCCTGAAAACCTTCTGCTCACTTCTGTGCTGTTGTGACTGCAGTGGAAATTCCTGAAGGAAGTGAGTGAGCTGGAGGGTTGTGGACGTGGGAGAGGGAAATAACATTTCCCACTGAGAGGCCGGCAGAGGCAAGTAAGATAAAGAAGCCATCGTTAGCCAGAGATGGCAAGCTCCTCTGCTCTTGAATGTTTGGTGGAGAAGAGGGTTGGCACAATCTACAGTGAGGAACATCTGTGGGTTCTTCTGGGGTCTCTGATTGTCCAGGATAGACACCATCTTAACCAAGAGACTTTCCCACCCAGTGGCTAACTGTCCCAGAGGCCCCATCTCTGAAGTCATTGCTGCACCAGGCTCCCGTCCTTGGCTGCGGCCTTGCCTGGCTTGGAAAGGACAGTCCAGCAGCAAACCCTCCTGGAGGGCAGACAAATGGAAAAGGAGTGGCTTTACCCCAGGCCTGGAGATCCTCAGACCCCTCGGTGACTATGGGGTCACCTAATTCCCATCTGTCTCTACCCCATTCCCACTCTGCCTATTCCAGAACCATGTGCAGCCACGGAGACAGCTGGTGTTATAAGTCTGTGTGCCAGGGCCTCAATGTTGCTTTGCTTCACTGTAGCCTCGGACACAGTCAAGGACTTGGGTGACAATTACATTGTATCTGACATAAAGCCCTCAGGCCTGAGACTTCCAAATTTCAGGGTTCACCCCATCTTTAAGGCTATCTAATCTCCTTAAGTCAGAGGTCAGCAAACATTTTCTATAAAAGGACAGACAGTAAATACTTTAGGCTTTGCAGGCCATATAATCTCGGTTATAAGTATTCAAGTCTGCTACTGTTGTGGCAAACATGCATAGTTATTTTCCAACAAACTCTTACTTATGAACACTGAAGGTTGATTTTCATATCTTTTTCCTGTGTCACAAAATAGTATTTGTTTGATTTTTTTTCCAACCAGTGAAAACCACTGTTAGCTCATGAGATGTAAAAAAACAAGCAGTGGGCTGCATGTGGCCTGCATGCCAGACTTTGCCAGCTCCTGACCCAAATGTTTGCAGCTCATTCAGGCAAATTTAGATGGTCCAAGCCTGTCATCAATAAAAGGCTTTTCTGGCTAATCCAGGTGGTTTGTCTGATCTTCCCGGGATGACAACAGTTTCCAGTTCCTTCAAAGTAGCCTTGCCCTGTTAGCTGTACTCTCTCTTCCAAAGTAGCTTGATTGGAGGATGCTGGAAATACACCCTCTTCCATCTCCACATAGTGTCCTGGGCAAAGTCGTCCTCTTTCAAATCTAAACTAGCTTCCCCAGGCCAGTACATTTCCATTCTCTCTTCCAGCCGTGTGCATCTGGGCCCTGCCAAAGCATCCAGCCTCTACCAGCTGGGACAGGCCTCTTCACTCCTTTTTCAGTCCTCAACCCCTCTGTTGCCAGAGTTCCAGAGCTAAAGTCTTTTGAATAAAAGGAGACCTTATGTGTAAAGAAAGGTGGGAAGAGGTCAGCCACAGGCAAATTCCTGGAGAAGAAGGATATTAATTGGGCTTGAGACAAAAAGGGACTGGGATTGAGAGAGGGAGGTGAGAGAGGAGGTGCTCCAGAGAGAGCAAGGGAGGGCAGAGGAGAGCGAGAGGAGAGTCCGCACGTGCAGGCCGCAGGAAGTGAGAGGGTGGTGGGACCTTTGTGGCTGGGTCCGTCTGCAGGACTGTGAGCCCTGCTTCAGAGCAGCCTGAGGTGACCTAGGGAAAAACACTCACCTCACCTCTAACCTCAGTCCTGTATGTCTATTCTTCATCTCATCTGACATTCAGTAACTCCCACCAAGAGCCAGGCACGTTTGACTTGGGGGGAAAAGGTCACAGGGGGAAAGAAGAGGAAGGGGAAATGTTGACTCACATAAAGGGCCTGCCCTCCTTGAACATAGGGCTGGAGGGAGAACACACACACCTGCAGCCCAAATGAGCATGAAGTGCCTCCTGGGACTGTGGATCGGGGAAGTTTCGTGTGTGTTAGAGAAAGAAGCTGCGCTAGCACTCAGAGGACATGAAGGAGGAAACAGAACAGGATGCATCTTGAAAGCAGGACTCCATCTTGGGCCGGACTCTGGACTTTGAGCTATATGCCCAGTATCTGGAGAAGGCGATGGCAACCCACTCCAGTGCTCTTGCCTGGAAAATCCCATGGATGGAGGAGCCTGGTAGGCTGCAGTCCATGGGGTCGCTGAAGGTCAGACATGACTGAGTGACTTCACTTTCACTTTTCACTTTCATGCATTGGAGAAGGAAGTGGAAACCCACTCCAGTGTTCTTGCCTGGAGAATCCCAGGGGCGGGGGAGCCTGGTTTGCTGCCGTCTGTGGGGTCGCACAGAGTCAGACACGACTGAAGCGGCTTAGCAGCAGCAGCAGCAGCAGCCCAGTATCTATGGGAACGACATACCAACTGGAAAACCAGACCCTCTGGATGGGAGAGCCCCAGGGTTTGTACCTAGACTCTCCATAGCCTGAAAGAATACCCAAATTATCTGTGTAACCGAAATGAATCATAAATTCTCTTGTGCTTATGGGGAATAACCATAGGCCCATTAATAATTGTCCACTGTTAACTGCCTAGGCTTAAGGCATATGAATCATGGGTTAACTTTGATTGTATCTTTCTTTTCCTTTGTTCAGGCTAGTTTCAGGGAATTTGGGGAGGTGGGTTTGGGCATGTACACTTAGGGTATATAAGGTTTTCACAAAAATTGGTCAGGGTCCTTGGCTAAGAGGAGATTCTGCCTTGAGCCCGCTGGGGTAATAAACTGCACTCCACTATCTGCATTGTCCTTCTGAGTGAGTTTGTTTCCCAAACACGTGGCTACAACAGATGGGGGACATCTGGACTTGTGAAATGCGGGGGAAGGGCTGACTGGAGGAAGTGACACTGTGAGCAGAGGGGTGCAGCGAAAGTGGGGGCTATGCCGACAGGAGCAAGGAACTCAGTTTGGCGTGTGTTTTCAAAGGGGGGTTTCACCGGCATTACATTTGGGACAGCTTTTGTCGTATGAGTCTGTCCCATACGAGGTAGGCCTCATAGTGTCCCCGCCACCTCCTCTCACCATCACCTAAAGCTAGTAGCAGCTGCCCCTCTCCACTTGCATTTTCAAACAGCACTCCCCATCCCATGAGAGCCTCTAGGTTGGTATGCAACAGTAAGCATTCAAGTATGTTGGACTAGAAAGGCAGCGAGGGCCTTGAATGCCAGAACAAGGTATTTGCACTTTATTAACCAAGGGAGGCTTCCCTGCTAGCTCTGCTGGTAAAAGAATCCACCTGCAATGCAAGAGATCCCGGTTTGATTCCTGGGTCAGGAAGATCTACTGGAGAAACGATAGGCTACCCACTCCAGTATTCTTGGGCTTCCCTCGTGGCTTAGCCGGTAAAGAATCCGCCTGCAATGTGGGAGACTTAGGATTGATCCCTGGGCTGGGAAGGTCCCCTGGAGAAGGGAAAGGCTGCCCATTTCAGTATTCTGGCTTGGAGAATTCCACGGACTGTGTCGTCCATGGGTCACAAAGAGTCAGACACGACTGAGCGACTTTCACTTACTTCAATCAAGGGAGGAGTAGCTGCTGAAGGTTTTTCAGGAGAAAGGGGAAGAGATCTACTTAGAAAAATGAAGTTTGTTGACATATACTCATTACTAAGTATAAAATATATATATATATACACACACACGTATGCACACTAAGTCACTTCAGTCATGTTTGACTGTTTGTGACCTTATGGATTGTAGCCCACCGGGTCCCTCTGTCCATAGGATTCTCCAAGCAAGAATACTGGAGTGGATTGCCAGGCCCTCCTCCAGGGATCTTCCCAACCCAGGGATTGAACCCATGTCTCATTATGTCTTCTGCATTGCAGGAGGGTTCTTTACCACTAGCGCCACCTGGGATGTGTATACATATAGCTGATTCATTTTGCTATACAGCAGAAACTAATACAACATTGTAAAGCAACTATACTCCAATGAAAATTAATAATGAAAAATGAAGCTTGGAACAGTGTGCAGGATGAACAGGAGGCCAAGGAAAGGCAGGGACATCAATTACAGCTTCCTGTGACTGTCTCACCCAGGTTATTTTCAGTCAGGATGGGCTGCTTTGCCCACAGTATTGGCAGATGGCAAAGGTCCAGGGACGGCCTAAACACTCTTCCCTGCTGATGGCTGGACCACTGGCTCATTAGAAGAGCATTTGCTACACCAAGCTTGGACAATATTCCATTGTCTCTCTCTCTTTCAACTTGACCCACCTGGGGATGGGAGGAGCAGCACAGCTCCTCCCACTTTGGTCCACACCAGCAGAACGTGTATAAAATGCAGCAACCTTTGAGGGTCTTCTTTCCCAGTTCCCCCAGTTCAGGGCCCAAACAAGGGAACTATTCAGCCTGACCAAAGGAGACAGGGATGGAGACGCTCCTGCTTGGCCCCCTCCCTGGGCAGGACAGGACAGGGCTTCTGATCCAAGGCCAAGAGAATCCCGAGCTGATAAAAGCCCATTGTGGCAGTGTCTGGAGAAACCCGGAGGCCTTCAGGGGACGCTGGGGCTAAACAGTCAGTTAGCAGCCTTGAACATTTGTGAAAAGAATTACTTGGCGGAAGTCAAGGCAGAATGAGGCCCCGGGTTACCACTGGCACCATCCATGGCAGAGAGGCTACAGACAAAATCAGCAGGAACTGGCCTGCCTGCTGCTGAAGGGCTGACCTGGAGGCAGAAAGAACCCAGAAGCTGGGGAGGGCTCCCCTCACACACCTGGGTGGGAAATCCAATCTCCTGCCAAATGCAAGAAACAAGCTGCTCTTTTAAAAAGGGCCTGGGGAAGAGAGGCGCCTCCTGCAGCACCCCCCACCCCCCCACAAGGGTGTCCGGAGCAATAAACAGCAGGAAAGCAGGAAGGCCGCTGAGTGGAAGCAGGTCTGGAACCTATTTAGCAGTCAAGCTCTTTCTGCTCCAGTCTTCCATGCATTTTGAGTTCAGGCATCTCACCACTTGCAGGCCTTGCTACTCTTACAGCAAAAAAAACACAAATAGGAAGTTATTCTGAGATAACTGATGCCAGGGAGGTGGTGAGGTGATGGGCTGAACGAGGCTAGCTCAGCATCAGAATGAAGCTTTGGTGGGAAGTTCAGCTGAGGGTCACGAGCCCATCACACTCCGGTCGGCATGCTCACAGTGGTGGGAAGGGATGTGATCCCCGCAGAGGGGCCCTGGAAGGGGAGCAGGGTGTAGCGCCGGTAGAAGTCAGTCCCCAGCCCACCCCGAATCAGTGCATCTGTCCCCTTTCCCAGCTGACAGCTGGCCCTAGCACTCTGGGAGAGGAAATGCAGAATCCAGGTCACAGACCAGCCTGCAGAGTCCTCTTAAGAGGCCGCTCTCCTTGGCCAGGTGGTGAGCCTGGGATTAAACCGAGAGCAGAGGTTAAAGCACAGTCAATGTGGGTGCTGACTGCACTGTTGTTCCCGTTCTATTCCTGAAAGGATCTGAGGTGGGTGACCGGCACAGCTCATTTCTCAATCCTATCCCCTTTCCTCCCGCCCTTCAAAGACCAAGGCCTTTCCACAGCAGAGAAAAGCAGAATAAGCAATACAACCCATGACAGGCAAGGCACCTGAAGCCATCTGTGTGTCAGTCTAACCAGAGCGCACTGAGGGCTTGGCACAGTGTATTTCATATCAATCCCTCTTTCAGTAAATGCGCCTACAACTCCCAACTCAGAGATAGCAAAGGAAGTTAACAAGCCTCCATCCAACCTTACCTCCTAAGTACCCATGTCATGATAAACCTCACTTGACACCACTGATTAATTTCAGGCTGGGGATGGATCTGGACACCAACTCAGTGTTTTCTGAAACCAAAGCATTTCCTGCCCTGCTGGAGAGTCTGTCCTCTCTGATGATACAAATGTGGACACAAAGACTGCTGGAATGTTCTGTCCTGAGCCCATGGCTCCCACAAACAAACAAACAAAACAAACCCACAAGACTGAGCTGGAAGGTCTGGGTGTCATTTATTGATAGTAGTTTACACACATTTGTCTTCTTCCCATGGTCATTTCCTTCAAGGCACAGGCACAGAGCCCCCTAGAAGGGCAGTCTCTGAACCAGGGAGCCAGGAACACTGGATGCACACGTCTTTGGCAGGCCTGTATAGCTCTGGCCGGATGCAATCCTTCAAGCTGGAAATCCGCCGGGTATTTGAGACATGAAGGTGGGAGGTGGAGAGGAAGGCCACAGGACTCTCATCTCAGTCCAGACCTGCTCTCTCTATTCAAATCCATTCCAGGACTCTGGGGCGGGGGGAGAGCAAATCAAATCAGGCCCACCCACCTTCACGGAGGCAGATTCTTCAATCCGTGCCATTTGTACACACCTGCTTCCTCTGGTCCCGCAGTGAAAGAGCATCAGCTTTATGGCAAGAGATGGATCACTTCCTCTCTGACCCTCCCCAGCACCTCTCTTCAGCTGGGTCTGTGCAGGAATCACTGGAGAAATCCGAGGCCTGTGTTCCCCATTCACCTGTGTGTGCCATCTTCCTCAAATCCTGAATGAAGGGTTGGTTGGAGGCTACAAGTTTACTCAGGCCTCCCACTGACTCCCAGCTCATTACACACAGGCCCTGCCTTTATTTTGCCAATTGTCAGTGCCAGGGCAGGAGTGCCAGCCGGCCCCAAAGACAGGAACCAAGCTGTCTGTGTAGGCACTTAGCAATTTTGGATAGGAAGTTAAATTTAAAAAGAGGGGATGGAAATGAGAAGAATCAAAGAGCTCCATCTGATTTGAGTAATTGAGATCTGAAGTGATTTTACTTTTATTTCCTTCACTTTAAGCCAATCATGAAGTTTCACAGTGATTTCTGGGGCAGGAGAAGGAAGGTGGTGCTGAGCAACTTCGGGGCTGGGGTCCAGCTGGCCCAGGAGGTGTGGGCCTCACTGGGGCAGCTGGAGGAGCACCGACTGCCCGGCAGGCAGGTAGGTGATGTTCCGCGAGCGCGACAGCTGGTACGCGATGTCTTCTGCGGCCTCCAGCTTGCGCAGCTCGATCAGGCCGTCGCCTGCAGTGGCGAGCGAGTTGGCGATTAACTCAGCCGCCTTGGAGTCACCCTCTGCGGAGATGATGGCTGCCTTCTTCTGCTGCTCAGCCTGCGAGGGTGGAGGCAGAGACCAAGATGACACCCTGGAGCATGGATGGTGGGTTACAGCCTCAAAAGCACTGTTAGGCACCCTCTCTGGATCCTGAATGAGCTCTGGGATTTTACCTCTCCCTTCAGAAGGGCTCAACACACACTGTTCACTCAATTCTCCTTGACCTCGTCACGCCCACTGCTCACTAGGGACACGTTTCTGTTGGCTGTATAGAGAGCTGTCTTATCTCAAAGTCCTCAATAACATTAATAGCAACTGAGGCCAGCCACCTACTCTGAGCCTGGAGGATCCCAAGCCAAGGAAAGCAAGAGAGAAAGAAAGGTAGACTCAGCCTTCATCTTTCCCTCCAGGCCCAAGTCAAAGCGACTTTCATCAAAACCAGTGCAGCCAAGTAGGAGCGGCAGGCACAGGAAGCTCCTCAGACTGTGGGCTGAAGAGGTTCCCGACCAGGAACCTGGGCACCCTGTGCAAGACCTCTTGGCTTTCCCAGCTGTATCAACAGGAAGACGTCTATCTACAATGCGTGACCTTCAGAAGGGTGGGAGGAGAGCACGGCGCAGGGCCTCCCTGAGATTAACACACAGTTACTCAACTGAGGCTCTGGGGCTGTTCACTCAACAAATGTTGATGGATACCCAATATCTACCTGAGGCACAGTTTCGGATATATTCTAGATGCTTGAGAGAGGAAGAAAAAAAGAAAAAAAAAAAATCTCCACCCTCATGGAGTCTATATTCTCTAAAGTTAAATGTCTACCCATATATCTTTCTTTGGTTGATTCTAAGGACGAAGGAATCTTGGATTAGGAATAAAAATCCAAGTGTATTAGTGGTGGGGAGAAGGAGATACATGAAATAAATACACCTTTGCAAAGACTGAAAGAGCAGGCCCTGTGCAAATCCACTGCATTCCAGCACACTGACACATCTGGATGGATTTAGTGCTTGAAAAAAAATCCAGTGACAATAGTGTATCTGGTGCAACATTTGATCCTTTAGGCTGTCAGCTTTCACTGTGTAACCAGGGTTAAAAACAACTTCTCAGTGAAGCTGAAAATATTCCAGAAGAAACATTTTTATTTGTGGGAGAGTGTTTTTGATCTTAGGGACGTGGAAAAGAAATTACTCTTCAATGATTTAGGAACATAACCTCACATATCCCTGACTAGACCCTAAAGACTCTGGAACCAATTGCAGGAGTACAGTCTTTTCAATCCCCTTCCGATGATCCCGGAAGAACAGATGACAGATGATGAATTTCCAGGCCACCCAGCAAACGGGGAGGCTGAGCACAGGAGAAAGGGGAGAGAGGCTCCTGCCATCTGGTTGAGCACTCACCTTTTCCACCACAAATCTGGCCCTCTCTGCTTCCTGCTGAGCCACCTGTTTGGCTTCCACCGCTTCTGTGAACTCCTTCCCAAAGGTCAGATGCGTCTAAGGGGAGAGAGTGAGAGCGAGATCAGGCACTGTAATTGCTTCGACAGGGCTGCTGCAGAGCCCCCATGGCGGCTGGAGAATGGCTCTAGCAGCTGGAGATAACATGAGGCCAGAACACCCTTCCACCTCCACATCTGTGTCCAAACTGAGTTCACAGTCCAGAATGCTCAGCTGCCCAACGTGCTCCTGTTCATCACTGTCCTCAGGTAAGAAGCAGCCATGGGGACCAGAAGGTGTCTACTCAACTGACCACCTCCCCAGGGGAGGAGAACGGTGGCTTCCAGGACCTCCAGCACTGACAAGCGCTCTGCCAAGGCCCTTTGATGGCCTGTTCAAAGCCCCCAGAGAGGCCAGATGGAAAACTGAGCCCCTGAGAGTGAGGCATGCAGCCGGTTCCCAGGGATTCAAGAGTGTGAGGCTCTCTGCTCATGGATTAACCAGTCCACTGCTTTCTCACAACATCTCCATCACAAAACAGGAAGAGGATGAGTGAGACTTCCAAATCATGATTTTGCAAATCAGAATTCCTTATGAGCAAGTCCTTCTGGTAAAGGATTCAAAAGAAAGAGAAAGCAGGCAAAGATTATTGCTTAGGGTGAAGGTTTAAAATTCTGATTATGCATAGGCCTTCCCTAGTAACATAAGTGACCAAGTGCAAACAATGGGAACAGAGCTCAGCACTCCTAAAGCCTAATTTATTTATCTAACTTTTTATTAAACGGGAAGAATAAAGGGGAGAATAGTATGGGTTTTGCTATCAAATTCTACTTGTTTCATTCCACCCCCACACTCCCAATCTCTGTTTTAAAAAAAAATTGGCAGCTCACAACCTCTTCTGGAGAGTAAATTGCAGTCCATTGTCTTTTCAGAATTTTTAACACTCCTAACTCTTATACTGCAGCTGTTCTACCTTGCTTGCTCCATTTCTGGACTCCTGTTCAAAGTTTGGGGAAGAAAATACGATCCTGAGAAATGAAAATGAAACACGCAATTAAGGAATAAAATTTTTTTCCAGAAGGGCCAGCTGAAGGCAGCAAACTCCCCATGAAACCTAATTTTCTCCTCACACCTCTTAGACACTGTTTCTTGTGGTCAACCTGATTTCCCTAGAATGGACTATGTGGTTAAAATTTAGCAAAATGCCAAGGTTCTTCTTAGGTTTTTAGTTACTATGTTCTCATGGCCAAGGTGTTTAGATTAACACTAAGTGGGAGGGCTTGAGAAACTGCTCCGGTCGCAAGGGCCAAGTGGCTGCAGCCTGGCGTCTTGCCAGTAGAGGGAACCCAAAAGCATTCCAGGGAGGCAGTGCCCTGGGGTGAGCAATGGGTGTGCATAGGGTGACTGTTTAAACAGCTGCACAGATGCTGAGTGGCAAACGGTGCCTTTCCCCAGTGACGCGCGGGAGAATGGAACAGGAAACACCCTACCTCACTACGCGAACAAATCACTGCAAATGATTTTTCCCAGAGAATCAGAAACACGACCCCTTTCCCTCACCCTCCCTGATCTGAAATGCTATCCTGCCTGTATTGCTTTCTGTCTGCACTGCGGCATTCAATGTCATATAAATACACAGACCACACAGTCTCAAGAGGGTAACTCATGCCCCAGAGATGCCCCCATACCAGGCTTTGGGGGAGAGAACCATTCACTTACACTCTACCACCTTTCACGGGGAGTTCTCAGAGTTCACGTCACTGCACTTCAAACCCTAGGTGTTAGGAAATTCCCAGGGGTCAGGCTGGGAGGTCCGTGCATGGGAGAAAAGACTATGCAAGCTGCTCCCTAGTCTCTATCAGGTAGTTTCTGCATCAAACAAGGTAAATGTGACAACACTTCTGGGGAGCCGTGAGCAACACTCAGTCTAGGAAGGGAAAAAACCTAGTGGCTAGGGACCACCTGGGTAGGACCAAAAATCAAAACAGAAACGTCTGTGGCACAGGGGTGGTAAAGAACCCTCATCTGAAAATAAACCCAAGGAGACTGTCTCACACCACCAAGAAGGTTCGATGTTTTCCAGTCTTCATCAAGGAAAATGGAAGGTAGGACCTCACAGTATCTACCCAGAAATGGAGCCAGGCACCCTCCACCCCCACCCCTACCCCTCAGGCTCCCCAAGACCCCTG
>SJXQ01007415.1:510429-579191 GCA_006408695.1 Aepyceros melampus | reverse complement strand
GCCACCGAGTGCGCTCTTGGGGGCTGGGCTCGAGGACGAGGCCCTGCTCACTCACCACCACAGACTTGAGGATCTCTGTAGTGATGGACGGCAGCACGCGCTCATCATAGTCCTCTCCAATGCTGGTGAAGATGCGAGGAAGCTGACTGGCAACCGGCCGGAAGAGGATGCGCAGGGTGATGTTGACATTCTGCAAATCTGAGGGCAGGGCACAAATGCTGGAGTTAAAAATACAAATCACATAGCCTCCTATGATCTCCCCTATGCCAAATCTGCTACAATTTATAAGTAAAGTTGCTGATTAACAAACCCTTCAAGGTGAGGTGCACAGGTTCATGGTTTCTTTGGTAGAGAACCCAGCAGAGCACCAGCGCTAACTTCTCAAAGGATTCTGGTGATGACAGCTTTTCCATGTCCTGAATGCCCTCTGACATGAGCAAATTCAGATTACAGGTCTAGTAGGTGCCGTGGAATCTCTGGAATAATGAATATTTTAAGCAAAGACATAAGCCAATGCCAAGATTTCTAGGATAAGGCCTCTCCAAAGCCAGGTAAATGTGGCTCAAGGCAGGATATGCCTCAGAGAGATGATTGCAAGTCCAGTGGACTTACAGTCCAGGGCCTGGCTGTGCCTTAACTCTAATGTTTACTTATTACACAGCCTCACTAAACCTTGGCCTCTCTGAGCTTATTTCCTCATCTGTAAGAACGGGGATGATATCATCTGCCTTCCAGGCACGTTGGGGGAAACTGAAGGAGACAGATATAAAAGCACTCTGTCAAATATGCAACAGAGGTGAGGGGTTATCAGACTCATTGAGAGGCCGCTTCTCATTACCAGTCAAAGGACCAGGGAATTACAACTTCCCCTGACAATCCGTTGTGCTTGGAGCTGAGGCACTGCTTGCAGGCATCAACAGTATGGACCAAGTGCCCATGAGATGAGTCCTGAACCAGGCACCAGACTGGGAAATGGTTACACACGCGCTCGTTAAGGCCTTTAAGTTGAATTATTTAACTTCTATGCAGAGTACATCATGAGAAACGCTGGCCTCGAAGAAGCACAGGCTGGAATCAAGATTGCTGGGAGAAATATCAATAACCTCAGATATGCAGATGACACCACCCTTATGGCAGAAAGTGACGAGGAACTAAAAAGCCTCTTGATGAAAGTGAAAGAGGAGAGTGAAAAAGTGGGCTTAAAGCTCAACATTCAGAAAACGAAGATCATGGCATCTGGTCCCATCACTTCATGGCAAATAGATGAGGAAACAGTGGAAAACAGTGTCAGATTTTATTTTTCTGGGCTCCAAAATCACTGCAGATGGTGACTGCAGCCATGAAATTAAAAGACGCTTACTCCTTGGAAGAAAAGTTATGACCAACCTAGACAGTATATTGAAAAGCAGAGACATTACTTTGCCAACAAAGGTCCGTCTAGTCAAGGCTATGGTTTTTCCAATGGTCATGCATGGATGTGAGAGTTGGGCTGTGAAGAAAGCTGAGTGCCGAAGAATTGATGCTTTTGAACTGTGGTGTTGGAGAAGACTCTTGAGAGTCCCTTGGACTACAAGGAGATCCAACCAGTCCATTCTAAAGGAGATCAGTCCTGGGTGTTCTTTGGAAGGACTGATGCTAAAGCTGAAACTCCAATACTTTGGCCACCTCGTGCGTAGAGCTGACTCACTGGAAAAGACTCTGATGCTGGGAGGGATTGAGGGCAGGAGGAGAAGGGGACAACAGAGGATGAGATGGTTGGATGGCATCACCAACTCAATGGACCTGAGTTTGAGTGAACTGTCCTGAACCAGGCACCAGACTGGGAAATGGTTACACACGCGCTCGTTAAGGCCTTTAAGTTGAATTATTTAACTTCTATGCAGAGTACATCATGAGAAACGCTGGCCTCGAAGAAGCACAGGCTGGAATCAAGATTGCTGGGAGAAATATCAATAACCTCAGATATGCAGATGACACCACCCTTATGGCAGAAAGTGACGAGGAACTAAAAAGCCTCTTGATGAAAGTGAAAGAGGAGAGTGAAAAAGTGGGCTTAAAGCTCAACATTCAGAAAACGAAGATCATGGCATCTGGTCCCATCACTTCATGGCAAATAGATGAGGAAACAGTGGAAAACAGTGTCAGATTTTATTTTTCTGGGCTCCAAAATCACTGCAGATGGTGACTGCAGCCATGAAATTAAAAGACGCTTACTCCTTGGAAGAAAAGTTATGACCAACCTAGACAGTATATTGAAAAGCAGAGACATTACTTTGCCAACAAAGGTCCGTCTAGTCAAGGCTATGGTTTTTCCAATGGTCATGCATGGATGTGAGAGTTGGGCTGTGAAGAAAGCTGAGTGCCGAAGAATTGATGCTTTTGAACTGTGGTGTTGGAGAAGACTCTTGAGAGTCCCTTGGACTACAAGGAGATCCAACCAGTCCATTCTAAAGGAGATCAGTCCTGGGTGTTCTTTGGAAGGACTGATGCTAAAGCTGAAACTCCAATACTTTGGCCACCTCGTGCGTAGAGCTGACTCACTGGAAAAGACTCTGATGCTGGGAGGGATTGAGGGCAGGAGGAGAAGGGGACAACAGAGGATGAGATGGTTGGATGGCATCACCAACTCAATGGACCTGAGTTTGAGTGAACTCTGGGAGATGGTGATGTACAGGGAGGCCTGGTGTGCTGTGATTCATGGGGTCGCAGAGTCAGACAAGACTAAGCAACTGAACTGAACTGAAGATGTTTCTTAATGAACCCCACCCCACTGTTGATTTCCTCTGATGTAGTAGGCAGGCCAGACCCTTTACAGGAGGCTCGTCCTCTTCCTTGTTGGGAGAAACAGGACAGATTAGACAATATCCTGTCCCCTTCCCTGTCCAACACACTTCTCACTCTCAAGCACCAGCACAGATGCCCATTCCTTCAGCTCCCCTCTGCTCCCCTCCATGCTGCACACCACACCCTATTCCTAATGCTTGTCCATGCCCATCTCCCTTGCTAGATTGAGATCCTAAAGGCTCCCGCTTTAACTCATCGCTGAAATACCCCACCCTCCGACCCAGCACAAAGCCTGACACTACTATATAAAGCAAGCATCTGCCGAGGACCAGCAACATCCACGCGATCCCCTCTTCCCGCACAGAAAGGTCACAGCCAAGCCAGCATCTGCCGCTCCATTTACTGCCATGCACCTCTGTGTGCACGATGGGGAGGGGACAACCGTGACAGCAATTCATTTCGGGCTCCAACCAGGGAGTCGGTGGCATGTCAGACACCAGGTTGTTCAGGGCGTGGGCCCCGGCCCAGGAGATAACAGTGTGGGGCCAGCACCGCTGGAAACATAGGCCTGGAAGCAAGGCCAAGGGCAAGCCAGCTAAGAAGGCAACACAACGGCTGATCTGCTGGATCAGCGTACAGCCACCTCGGGGGCAAGAGCTGACGGGAAGGGCCAACCGAGAGAGCAGAGGCACACTCAGATTTCTTTAGGGCTGGATCGCGATGCGACTACTGAAATACATCTGTTCATTTCTCTAAATTCACACAGTTGTGTGTGTACCTTGAATATACAGGGACACCTCACTTATTTGTGCTTCACATACACAGTATTTCCTAGAAATTGAAGGTCTGGGGCAACACTTTATCAAGCAAGTTTATTACCACCATTTTTCTAACAGCACCTGCTCACTTCATGTCTGTATCACATTTTAAAAAGTATCTATTTGGCTGCTTCGGGTCTTAGTTGTGGCACACGGGATCTTGTGCTGCGATATGGGGACTCTCCAGTTGTGGCTTGTGTGCAGCCTTAGTTGTGGGATCTAGCTCCCTGACTGGGGATCGAACCGGTATCCCCTGCATTGCAAGGCAGATTCTTAACTACCAACAAAGTCTCTCTGAGTCACATTTGGTAACTCTTAACAGTATTCCAAACTTTCCAAATATTATTACTTCACTATGGTGATCTGTGATGTTACTACTATAATTCACTGAAGGCTCAGATGATGGTTAGCATCTTTAGGCCATAAAGTATTTTTTAATCATGGTATGTGCACCGTTTCTTTAGAGATGGAGCTGTTGCACCTGTAATAGGATACAGTATGGGATAAACATAACTTCTATATGCACTGGGAAACAAAAAAAAATATTTGTGGGACTCACTTTATTACAACATTTGCTTTGTTGCAGGGATCTGGAACTATATCTCTTCAGGCATCCCTGTATACTTCTTTTTCTGTAGCCACATAAAACTCTTCAGGAAAAATATTTAGGGAAGTTCAACCCATTCTGGATCCCACAGCACCCGTTCCACACACTCTACTTTACCTGACCCACAGATGAGACTTACCTTTGCTACCAGTGATTACTGGCACATTACGTGGTCGAGAGCGGCAGTCAAAGATAATTGGTTTCTGTACCCAAGGGATGAGGAAGTGAGTCCCTTCTCCTACGACAATGTCCTGCACACCCCGGAACCGGTCAAAGATGACAGCTCTGTGCCCAGCATCCACTGGGAATGAAGGATAACAATGGGTCAGAAAAATCCCCTCACCGTTAACCAAAAGGATCATGTCTGAAAGACCCCTGGTGTTTTCTGTTTATACACTACGTCTCTTGCTCTGTCTTCCCACACTTCAGGACTCCAGAGGCTTCTTAACAGCTACGAAACAAAGCAATCACTTTCTGTCCTGTGTCCTCCCAAGGACTTTGGTAACAGGATCTATTCTCAGCATTCTTCCTCCTTGAAACAACTGGCTGCTGATTTTCTGATTAACCACTCCACCCGTGAACTCCCACCAACACATTCCTAGAACCAGCCCCCAAAACTTCCTTCTAAAGCTCACAGTCCATCCTCGTTCCAATTTAACCCAGTGTTCCCAGAAGCAGCACCCTTCCTATGGCAATCCTAAAATTTGGAAGTTCTCATTTTTTTCTTTCCAACAGCTTGGTTTCTCTAAAATCTGAAGGGGTTAAGAGCTGTCTTGCTAATTTCAGAGAGAAATTAATGATGGTGATTATAGTCTAGCCATGCAGGGTGGCCAAAAAGATCAGAGTATAAAGCTGGGCCACAGAAGCAGAGCAGGCTTTTCTGATCAGCCACTTTCTGTCTCTGCCTTTCTGGGCTTTATAGTTGGTCCAGTATCTTCACTCTGAAAGTAATCTTCCTGCTTGTCAGAATCTCGCGTGAGATGGGTCAATCTATTGCTGCTTTCCAACAGTTAAAAGTTAAGAGAATATTAAAGCAGGAGGTGTCTTGGACATAAACTAGTTCAATCCTGCTGCTTGACCAATGAGAAAGCTGAGTCCTGTGGAGGGGAAGGTGACTTGCCTAAGGTCACACAGGAAAGTGGAAGAAAACCTAGCTGTTTTTATTTTTTAAATTTTTGGCCACACCGCTCCACCTGCAGGATCTTAATTCGCCAACCAGAGACCAAATCTGCACCCCCTGCAAGGGAAGGACAGAGTCTTAACCACTGGACTGCCAGGGAAGTCCCCAAAAGACAGCTTAAAGCCTGGTTATGCTGTTAAAAGCTGGGCAATGCATCTCAAAGATATTTTCTCAGGAACAACTCAACTAGAGCAGAGCAAAAGTTTTTGCTCAGATCAAGGTCACCAAAGGTCTAAAGCCCTTGCTGAGTTACTCCCCACACAGGCAGAAGAGAACAGACTCTCCATTTCAACTGGCCAGCAAAATCCTGACATACTGATGCAGCATCACTTTAACAAGAGAAGGTGGAAACACCCAACTAGGTTGGGAGGCTGTTTGTAAAGAAAGGCTTGGAGAGAACCTAAGGCTCCAAGGACAGAGGTTCTGATGACAAGGCCATCATATGGTGCAGGATGGCAGCAGGTGAGCCTTCTTGGTCAAATATATTCACAGCAAGTGGTTGCCAACAGGAGTGTCACATGGGCTAGGCAGAGCAATGAAAATCCTCTGGCAAAGGTCAGTGACCCACCACCCCTCAGTGCCTCACCATTATACAAGGCAGAGTTCCCACGCCTCCTGCAACGGCTAAGGCAAGACCAAACTTGCCAATGGACTCAAACACTTTGGCAGCCATGTCTCCTTTGGCTGGACCCACTCACACCTAAGGGGGTAAAAACAAAACAAACAAAACAACTCAGAGGAAGCCCTCTCTGAGGCATCACATGCATTTCTCAAGCTAGCTATTTATTTCCCCACTCCTGAGAGCTCTAAATCTTCAACTGAAAGACATTTCATAAATAACACTCTGCAGCTTGTAAAAGTGTATAATCAATTCCTCTGATCTTCTTTTTCTGCTGCTTTCTTTTTTTCCTACTACTTAAGAAATGGCGTCTGGGGTACTGGTTCAAAATGGGAAGGAGGCATGGGCTGGATTACCCAGAGAAAACTTAGCACACCATACCAAAACAGCCTCTCATTTCCTGGACCTGCAGGGCCCAGAAGAGAGGCTGTGGGGTTGGTTCTGTGCGATTTTGATTCAGAAAAGAACGTGATTCCAACAACAAAACAACAGTAGCAGCTAACCTTTACAATAGGCAGTCTTCTAACAGCAATAGGTGTATTTAATCTTCACATCAACCTCTATGAAGTAGAGGACTACACAGATGAGGAAACTGAAGCACAAAGAGAGGTTAAGTTACAAGAGAAGCCTAAGATCACGCAGCTGTGAAGGAGGCAACCAGGATTAGAACCTGGAGGTCTAATTCTAGAAGACACAGCTTAACTCCTCACCACGGTTTCTCAACATCAGGTATTAAGAATGAATGACCTGTTATTATGGAAGCAGGCCCTGGATGACGTCCTGGGGCCAACTAATCACGAGAAATAACAGGGCCAAAAATGTACTAAACAGCTGCATCGCGAGCAACAGCCCTGGAACAGGTTGGGGTGGGGGCAGAAGCGGGGTGGACTGGAGCGCGGCTGATCTCTCTACAATCTGCTCTTGCACTTAAACTTTGTCTTTCCCCGCCCCATCGTCGTCGGCCACTTCAGCCTCTCCCTCTCCTTCTCAGGCCTCAACTTCTGAGTATTTCATCTCCATCCATGCACTTAACTATTCCATTCCCGTGGTCAGGACGTCTAGTCCTGACCCCTCGGCCTTTCCATTCCTAATAGCTTCTGGATTATTCCTCACCCTGCCCCCATACACACCTACCTCACTCTACGCAACTCCTAGCTCCTCCCAGGCTCACCCCCTTCCCCTCCGACACGAGGCGGACCCAGGCACACACCCCGCCCGCCCAAACTTGAGGAGAATGGGAACGCAGAGCGGGGGCTGCAGAGACGCCAGAACGCGGACCACAGCCGCTCCCCAGCTTTCTCACCTGCTTCCACTCTGACCTCCACATGAATTCCCCAGCCACAGACAGCGCGTGCGCCGGACAGCTCCTCCATGTCCCCGCCCTACTTCCAAGATCCGCGCTTCGGATTGGTAAGGACGAGCGCTATGCATTCTGGGAAGGGTGGCTGCTGCCTTACTGCTGTTGCCAGGCTCTTCGCAGATGAACCACAATTCCCAAAAAGCCATGCAGCGCCGACCCGCGCTGAAAAACCTCTTGTCTTTGGTAGTACTGAAGGCCCAGAGGTTGCCGCAAAGCATTTGGGGGGCTGTAGTTTCTCGAGGGATAAATGCACGTGCCTGTTGTGAACTAAAGCTGCCGCTGCTAAGTCGCTTCAGTCGTGTCCGACTCTGTGTGACCCCATAGACGGCAGCCCTCCAGGCTCCCCCGTCCCTGGGATTTTCCAGGCAAGAACACTGGAGTGGGTTGCCATTTCCTTCTCCAATGCATCAAAGTGAAAAGTGAAAGGGAAGTCGCTCGGTCGTGTCCGACTCTTCGCGACCCCATGGACTGCAGCCTACCAGGCTCCTCCATCCACGGGATTTTCCAGGCAAGAGTACTGGAGTGGGGTGCCATCGCCTTCTCCGGAACTGAAGCTGGAGGCTACCAGAAGATGAGCCCTAAGGCCCTCAGAAAGAGTAGCTGGGCCTGCTGGCTGGTGGACGAGATGGGCAAGGGAAAGTTTACGGCTAATGAAAGAGGGTGGGTGTGCAGGGGGATAAAGTTGTGAAGTAACTGGACTGAGAGACAGAGGAGGTATTTTCTTTTCAAAGCCCTGTCTAGAAGCGACCTGAGTTGTGGGACATTGATTGCCAGAGTCAGAGAGAACCTTAGAAACCATCTGGACCAGAAAATGAGATGCAGAGAGAGGAAGGGAGTCATTCAGAGTCATGCAACAATTTAAAAAAGGGATTGGGCTTAAAGTCTGGGTTCGGGGGACACGTTTTTAAAAGTCTGATTTGGAGAATTTGCAAGGATAGTACAAAGAAGATGTGCAATCTTTACTCAAATTCACCTACTGCTAACAATTTGCTCCATTTACTTTTTTGATCGAAAGCAATAAAATAGCCGGTTATTTTTATCAGGAAGTTGGGTTTACTTGAGAACAGCAAAGAATTGCAATTCTGGGTGAGCAATCTATAGCAACCCACAGGCAAGTCTGCAGAACAAGGCAGAGGACCTTTCTGTTTTAGTGGAGAAGGGTGACTTGGAAGGGACTGTCATAAACAAAGAGTTAGAGGGAACTGGGAATTTAAAAGTGTGGCTTTTCGTTGTCTCAATTGTGACAGTCTCTTTCTTATTAGCTGGGCTGTTTCTGAGCAAGCAGAAAATTTTCCTTCCTTCTGCTGGAAACTAAAGTAGTAACCTTTCTATTGGAGATGCAAAGCTGTCTCTTCCTGTTGAGTCTCTACCTGTTGGTAGGTTGTGAGAGTTCCTCTTTCTGTTCTCCTGACTCAATTTAAGATGAGGCTTCTGCTTATTAATTTTCACATCTTATCATTTGTTCCCTCCTCTCCCTGCCTCCTTTCTTCTCTATCCTTGTATTTTCGAAGAATAAGGATATCCTCTTACGTAACTTGAATAAATTTAATATACCTTCTGCATCCCATTTTTTTTCATTGACCCAGTAATGAACTTGATAGCAGTCTTCTCCCCTTACCCTCCAATATAGGAGGCAGTCAAGATTAGGTACTATATTTATTTTTAATGTCTCTTTAGTCTTCTTAATTTGTCCCAGGCTTCCTTGCCTTTTGTTATATTAAAATAGAAAAAAAGAATGTTCTGGTATTGGGTTTCTCTAATGTTTCCTCATAATTAGATTTGTTGTTTTGCATTCTTAACTGAGGTAGCTAAGTGGTGTATGGACACTTAATTTTAATGAAACCAGGCCCATTTCTGGATTCTAATATGATTGGATTCTTTCAACTTCTTTTTCCTGCATTCCTCTCCTCTCTGTCTCTCTTTTTTGTCCCCACTTGGCACCAGTGGGGTAACAAAGGGCCAGAGATATGCATGGGCAGCACCCTTCAGGTGGTAGGTATTTGCCCTCCATGCCCACAGGCTTCTCCTCTGCCTACCAGAATGCAAACTCTATGAGAGCTAAATATTTAGTCTACTGTCTTCATTGTTCTGTTCCCAGAACGTACAACAGTGCTTGGCACAGTGGGCACTCGATAAGTGTTTATTGAATGAATGAATAATGAAGAGCATTGAAGTGGCTGGCTAGGCAGACTGGCCAGGAAACACAAGGCAGGATGCTCCAGAATCCTGCAAGAATAGCCTTAGTATTGTCTGCTTCTATTCTCATCTCACTTGCGGGAATGCTGAAAATATGAAAAAAAACAACCCACCAATTTTTGTATGTTTTATAACTTTCATGTCTGTGTATCTGCAACATCCCACATGAGCATCATTACAACCCCTTATGTTCTACAGATAAAGACGTCAAAGTTCAGAGGTTCAATCACTTGATTGAGGTCACTCATCTAGTCAGAGCCAGACTGAACTGGATCACACGTATTCTAGGTCTAAGCCCTGTTTCAACTTCCCCTCTATGGTCCTGGGAAGCAAAGGGAAGGCTTTTCCTGTGTCACAGGAGAGCTCATGTGACATGAGGGCACTGTGTGGACCTGGGCTACTTGTAGGTGGAGAGATGGGAAGGATAACGGATAATCATACTGAGGGGGGTATCTGGAAAGAATTTATTGGGCTGAGACAAAAACTAAGGAAGACTAGCATTGGGACAGTGTGGAGATTCTTAAAAAGCTGGAAATAGAACTGCCATATGACCCAGCAATCCCACCGCTGGGCATACACACCAAGGAAATCAGAACTGAAAGAGGCACATGTACAGCAATTTTCATCACAGCACTGTTTATGATAGCTAGGACATGGAAGCAACCTAGATGTCCATCAGCAGACGAATGGATAACAAAGCTGTGGTACATATGCACAATGGAATATTACTCGGCTATTAAAAAGAATGCATTTGAATCAGTTCTAATGAGGTGGATGAACCTGAAGCCTATTATACACAGTGAAGTAAGTCAGAAAGAAAAACACCAATACAGTATATTAATGCATATATATAGAGTTTAGAAAGATGGTAATGATGACCCTATATGCGAGAGCAAAAGAGACATATATATAAAGAACAGACTTTGGACTCTGTGGGAGAAGGCGAGGGTGGGATGATTTGAGACAATAGCATTGAAACATGTATATTACCATATGTGAAATAGATGACCAGTCCAAGTTCGATGCATGAAACAGGGCACTCAAAGCCAGAGCACTGGGACAACCTTGAATGGGATGGGGAGGGAGGTGGGAGGAAGGTTTAGGATGGGGGACACATGTACATCCATAGCTGATTCATGTCAATGTATGGCAAAAAAAAAACAAAAAACACTACAATGTGGTAAAGTAATTAGCCTCTAATTAAAATAAATAATATTTTTAAAATTTAGGAAAGAGCAGATTTGGGGCACCAGCTTCAGGGGCAGGTCCAATTTATTGCTACACAAGGCATTTCCCCTTCAGCTCTTCTTCCAGCCAGGTGTGCACATTGGTGTTAAGAAGAAATAATCTTGAACACTGACTGTGAACAACTTGCTTCATAAATACACAGTCTTATTTCAGTTCAGTTCAGTTCAGTTGTTCAGTCGTGTCCAAGTCTTTGCCACCCTATGGACTGTAGTACACTAGGCCTCCCTGCCCATCACCAACTCCTGGAGTTTACTCAAACTAATGTCCATTGAATGGGTGATGCCATCCAACCACTCATCCTTTGTTGTCCCCTTCTCCTTCCACCTTCAATCTTTCCCAGCATCAGGGTCTTTGCAAATGAATTGGTTCTTTGCATCAGGTGGCCAAAGTATTGGAGTTTCAGTGTCAGCATCAGTCCTTCCAATGAATATTCAAAACTGATTTCCTTTAGGATGGACTGGTTGGATCTCCTTGCTGTCCAGGGGACTCTCAAGAGTCTTCTCCAACACCACAGTTCAAAAGCATCAATTCTTTGGCACTCAGCTTTCTTTATAGTCCAACTCTCACATCCATACATGACTACTGGAAAAACCATAGTTTTGACTACACGAATGTTTGTTGGCAAAGTATGTCTCTGCCTTTTAATATGCTGTCTAGGTTGGTCACAACTTTTCTTCCAAGGAACAAGCTTCTTTCAATTTCATGGCTTCAGTCATCATCTGCAGTGATTTTGGAGCCCAAATAATAAAATCTGTCACTGTTTCCACTGTTTCCCCACCTATTTGCCATGAAGTGATGAGACCAGATGCCATGATCTTCGTTTTCTGAATGTTGACTTTTAAGCCAACATTTTCATTCTCTTCTTTCACTTTTATCAAGAGGCTCTTTAGTTCTTCTTCAGTTTCTGCCATAAGGGTGGTGTCATCTGCATATCTGAGGTTATTGATATTTCTCCTGGCAATCTTGATTCCAGCTTGTGCTTCTTCCAGCCCAGCATTTCTCATGATGTACTCTGCATAGACGTTAAATAAGCAGGGTGACAATATACAGCCTTGATGTGGTCCTTTCCCTATTTTGAACCAGTCTGTTGTTTCACGTCCAGTTCTAACTGTTCCTTCCTGACCTGCATACAGCTTTCTCAAGAGGAGGTCAGGTGGTCTGGTATTCCCATTCAGAATTTTCCACAGTTTGTTGTGATCCACAGTCAAAGGCTTTGATATACTCAGTGAAACAGAAGTAGATGTTTTCTGGAACTCTCTTGATCCAGTGGATGTTGGCAATTTGATCTGTGGTTCCTCTGCCTTTTCTAAATCCACTTGAACATCTGGAAGTTCATGGTTCACGTACTGTTGAAGCCTGGCTTGTAGAATTTTGAGCATGACTTTGCTAGTGTGTGAGATGAGTGCAATTGTGATAGTTTGAGCATTCTTTGGCATTGCCTTTCTTTGGGATTGGAATGAAAACTGACCTTTTCCAGTCCTGTGGCCACTGCTGAGTTTTCCAAATTTGCTGGCATATTGAGTGCAGCAGTTTTACAGCATCATCTTCCAGGATTTGAAATAGCTCAACTGGAGTTTCATCATCTCCACTAGCTTTGTTTGTAGTGATGCTTCCTAAGGCCCACTTGACTTCCTATTTCAGGATGTCTGGCTCTAGATGAGTGATCACACCATCGTGATTATCTGGGTCGTGAAGATCTTTTTTGTAAAGTTCTGTGTATTCTTGCCACCTTTTCTTAATATCTTCTGCTTCTGTTAAGTCCATACCATTTCTGTCCTTCATTGTGCCCATCTTTGCATGAAATATTCCCTTGGTATCTCTAATTTTCTTGAAGAGATCTCTAGTCTTTCCTATTCTATTGTTTTCCTCTATTTCTTTGCATTGATCACTGAGGAAGGCTTTCTTATATCTCCTTGCTATTCTTTGGAACTCTGCATTCAGATGGGTATATCTTTCCTATTCTCCTTTGCCTTTTGCTTCTCTTCTTTTCACAGCTATTCGTAAGGCCTCCTCAGACAACCATTTTGCCTTTTTGCATTTCTTTTTCTTGGGGATGGTCTTGATCACTGCCTCCTGTACAATGTCACGAACCTCCATCCATAGTTCTTCAGGCACTCTTGTCTATCAGATATAATCCCTTGAATCTATTTCTTACTTCCACTGTATAATCATAAGGGATTTGATTTAGGTCATACCTGAATGGTCTAGTGGTTTTCCCCACTTCTTCAATACAAGTCTGAATTTGACAATGAGGAGTTCATGATCTGAGCCACAGTCAGCTCTTGGTCTTATTTTTGCTGACTGTATAGAGCTTCTCCATCTTTGGCTGCAAAGAATTAATCAATCTGATTTCGGTACTGACCATCTGGTAATGTCCACGTGTAGAGTCTTCTCTTGTGTTGTTGAAAGAGGGTGTTTGCTATGACCAATATGTTCTCTTGGCAAAACTCTATTAGCCTTTGCCTTGCTTCATTCTGTACTCCAAGCCAAATTTGCCTGTTACTCCAGGTATTTCTTGACTTTCTACTTTTGCATTCCATACCCTGTAATGAAAAGGACATCTCTTTTGGGTGTTAGTTCTAGAAGGTCTTGTAGGTCTTCATAGAACTGTTTGACTTCAGCTTCTTCAGCGTTACTGGTCGGGGCATAGACTTGGATTACTGTGATATTGAATGGTTTGCCTTGGAAACGAACAGAGATAATCCTGTTGTTTTTGAGATTGCTGAATACCAGACCACCTGACCTGCCTCTTGAGAAACCTACATGCATGTCAGGAAGGAACAGTTAGAACTGGACATGGAACAACAGACTGGTTCAAAATAGGAAAAGGACTACGTCAAGGCTGTATATTGTCACCCTGCTTATTTAACTTCTATGCAGAGTACATCATGAGAAACACTGGGCTGGAAGAAGCACAAGCTGGAATCAAGATTGCCAGGAGAAATATCAATAACCTCAGATATGCAGATGACACCACCCTTATGGCAGAAAGTGAAGAGGAACTAAAAGGCCTCTTGATGAAAGTGAAAGAGGGGGATGAAAAAGTTGGCTTAAAGCTCAACATTCAGAAAACGAAGATCATGGCAGCTGGTTCCATCACTTCATGGGAAATCGATGGGGAAACAGTGGAAATAGTGTCAGACTTTATTTTGGGGGGCTCCAAAATCACTGCAGATGGTGACTGCAGCCATGAAATTAAAAGACGCTTACTCCTTGGAAGAAAAGTTATGACCAACCTCGATAGCATATTGAAAAGCAGAGATATTACTTTGCCAACAAAGGTCCATCTAGTCAAGGCTATGGTTTTTCCAGTGGTCCTGTATGGATGTGAGAGTTGGACTGTGAAGAAAGCTGAGCACAAAGAATTGATGCTTTTGAACTGTGGTGTTGGAGAAGACTCTTGAGCATCCCTTGGACAGCAAAGAGATCCAACCAGTCCATTCTAAAGGAGATCAGTCCTGGGTGTTCATTGGAAGGACTGATGCTAAAGCTGAAACTCCAATACTTTGGCTACCTCATGCGAAGAGTTGACTCATTGGAAAAGACCCTGATGCTGGGAGGGATTGGGGGCAGGAGGAGAAGGGTATGACAGAGGATGAGATGGCTGAATGGCATCACCGACTTGATGGACATGAGTTTGAGTGAACTCTGGGAGTTGGTGATGGACAGGAGGCCTGGCGTGCTGTGATTCATGGGGTTGCAAAGAGTCGGACATGACTGAGCGACTGAACTGAACTGAACTACATTTCAGACTCTTTTATTGACCATGATGGCTACTCCATTTCTTCTAAGGGATTCTTTCCCACAGTAGTAGATATAATGGTCATCTGAATGAAATTCCCCCATTCCAGACCAGTTTAGTTCGCTGATTCTTAGAATGTCGATGTTCACTCTTGCCATCTCCTGTTTGACCACTTCCAATTTGCCTTGATTCAAGGACATAACATTCCAGGTTCCTATGCAATATTGGTCTTTACAGCATCAGACTTTACTTCCATCACCAGTCACATCCACAACTGGGTGTTTTTGCTTTGGCTCCATCTCTTCATTCTTTCTGGAGTTATTTCTCCACTGATCTTCAGTAGCATATTGGGCACCTACTGACCTGGGGAGTTCATCTTTCAGTGTCCTATCTTTTTGCCTTTTCATACTGTTCATTAGGTCCTCAAGGCAAGAATACTGAAGTGATTTGCCATTCCCTTCTCCAGTGGACCACGTTTTGTCAGAACTCTCCACCATGACCCGTCCATTTTGAGTGGCCCTACATGGCATGGCTCATAGTTTCATTGAGTTAGACAAGGCTGAAGAAATGGAGATTCAGAGAAGCCAGGTTACAGTCACAAGGCTGGCAAGTGGCAGATATGTTTTAGACCATAGCCTGGCTATTCCAAGCTGTAGGACTGTGCAATCTGTAATTAATATCCAAACAGAAGTTGATTCTACTTACAGGATCAGTGCCATAATGGGAAGGATGGTAACTAAAGCAAGTAATCATAGAAAAACAGCTCTTTCTTTATTCATTTGACACATGTTTATTGCAGGCCTCTTGTATCATACTGGACACTGGAGATAAGTGATGAAGAAGACAGAGAAGGCCCCTGTCCTCATAGAATTTACATTATGGGATGAAGGGAGAGTGGTGTATACGGGCAAAAGAGAAGTACACAAAGGAATAAATGATATGGAATTTTGACTAGCTTCCTGAAGGAAATAAACAGACAATAAGACAGTGATGAATCAGTAAGGACGTACTGCAAGTAGCAGAAGAGTGGACTCAGTTGACTTAAACAGTAAAGAAATATATCAACTAGCAAGTCCCAGGGGAGAGCTGGTCTGGTGCTGGTTAATTTAGTGGCTCACCAGACCCTCAGTGACTCAGAATGTTTCCATCTTTCAGCTTTGCTGTCTTCAGGTGTTGACTTTCATCCTCCTGCTTGTCCCCACAAGGACACGAGATGACTGTAGAAGGTTCAAGTTTAATCTCACACAACACTCACCAAAGGCCAGAAGGCAGGAAAATGGTAAGTCATGTTTTTGGTCCCTTTAGATGAGTGAGGTAAAGTTTCTCAGAAGCACCCAAACAGACTTCCACCCATGTGCTATTGGGCAGAATTGTGTCATCCGTCCCTTTACAGAACAGTCACTGGCAAAGGAACAGCATTACAGTGTTGGAATTTGATGAGCCAAAAGTCAGCCTCTGGGACTGGGGAGGGCTGGCCTCTCTTCAACCACGTGACAGCCTAATATGCTGAGAAATCAAAACGAGGCTGCTTGTTCGCAAGGAACAGGATGCAAGGGAGAATGGATGTTGGGATTGCGACCAACTGTGTCTGATACAGTGTGTCTGTTTTGAGTGAGCTAGTCAAGGAGGGCTCCATGAGGAAATAACATTTACAGCAAGAATAAAGAAGTTAGATGTGAAAGGTTGGGTGAGATGGTAAGAGAGAATAACATTGACATGTCCAACCCAAGGAAAGGCATGGCAGAGAGATTTGGCTGGTAAAGAGACAAGGAGCCCTGTTTAGATTCAGACAGTTTATTACTTATACAGACACCAAAAGGAAGAGTAGCCAAAGATGCTAACTCCTAATGATCTTTGAGTAGTACATCACAGAAACAAATGAGGCCAGAGGTTAGGATGCCCTGTTGCTGAGGAGCCCACACCCTAACAGGGTGGTAGGGTGGGTGAGACAGAAAGCCTCAGACCTCACTAGAACCCAAAGGCTAGGAGAAACTATCTCCTGACAGCTTTAGATAAGGAAATGAGTAAAAAATTGCCTTGTAGCAGCTCCTCACCGGCCTCTCTTTTGTCATAGGAGGATCACATGGTATTCTGCAAGACAAATTTCGCTGAAGTTCCAGTATTGCTGATACGGACTCTGTTGAGACGTGTAAGGTTGCCAGGGTGCCACGGTGGAGCCGTTTCCCTACACTGCAGAGACCTCCAGGCAGGCTGGACCTTGGTGCCCTGAAGGAACCCAGTGTGGTCGAACTATAGCGAGTGAATGGGACTGGGAGAGTTACCTACCATGACAGTGCTGAAATAAGCAAGCCCCAGATGCAGGCTTTCTAAAAACGTTCTAAGTGCAGTGAGAGGTCTCTGAAAGTTTCTAAGCAGGAGAAACCCCCACTGAAAGAACCCTGGCAGGTCATCCTTGTGCAATGGTTCTTAAACTTTTTGATCTTACGAACTTCTGTGTTCTTCAAAGTTATTAGGTATTCCAAAGAGCTTTTAAAAATGGATTATGGAGGGGGCAGAAATTAGGAGTTTTGGGATTAACATATACATATTACTATATATAATAGGTAACCAAGTACCTACTATGTAGCACAGGGAACTATACTCAATATTTTATAATAACCTACAAGGGAAAAGCATCTGGAAAATATATATATTACTTATTTATATACATATACTTTTTCAGTATATGTTAATCCCTGGGCTATACACCTGGAACTAACACAACATTGTAAAGCAACTATACTTCAGTTTTAAAAAAGATGAATTAGACATATTCCAGATTGAAATGAAAAAATTAAAGAATATTTACTCATTTAAAAATAACAATAAACTATGTGTTAATGTATTTATATGAAAAATAACTACAGTTTTCAAGTAAAAATATTTAGTGAGAAGAGTGGCATTGTTTTACATTTTTGCAAATCTGAGGTTCTTCATTCATTTTGTTATGCTACCACAGGTCATGTAGCTTCTGGAAAACTCTGCTGACACTCAGGAGAGAATGAGAGTGAAAAAGGTAAATAATGGTTTAGTATTGTCATGAAAATAATTTTGACTTCAAGTACCCTCTGAAAAGGCCTCAAGGACCCCCAGGTTATCTGGACCACACCTGAAGAGCCACTGCCTTGGAGTGAAACTCACCCCTGGATGGTCACACCAGTGAAGCTTCCAGCCAGCTTTTTAGTGCTTGTATTAGCTGAAATATCAGAACAGAGTTTGATTTGCTATACCAAAGAGACCCCAAAATACAGTGGACTAAAGAAGATAGAATTTAGTTTCTCTTTGTTCCATAGGTCATTCACAGACCCAGTTTCCTTTCATTGGTTTGTCATCTCCTAAAAGATTGTCTTCATTTAATCATGGGCCATCTGTGTTCCAGCTTGCAGGAAGGAAAACAGAGGAAAATCAGGGCAGCAATTTTGTTGTAAGCATATGAGGCAGAAGCAGCACATAGAAATTCCACTTCAGTTTATTGGTGAAACTTGGCTGCATGACCTCATCTAATCACAGAAGAGGCTAGAAAATGTATTCTTTAGCTGGGCAGCCAAGTATCTGGGAAGAAAGGATTTGGGAACTAACCAGCAATCTGCAGTATCTCACTTTCAAATATGAATAGACAGTGATGTAAGTCCATTTGAGAAAGCCATAAAATGAAAAAGAAAAGCAAAACAAACAAAAACAACTAAGCAAAACAAAAACAAAAGACGCAAACAAAAACCTTGGCAGAATCAAAAACAAGGCAAAGAGCATCGAAAATCTAAACCAACTAACCAACCAACACTATAACTGATATCCTCAAGTAAAGGCAAAGAACCTTGAAAGATGCATGAAGTGAGAACAGATGCTATTAAGAAAAATAGGTAGAGAGGAAATGTGTTTTCCCTTTAAATCAAGATCAAGGTAAACAGGCCCACTTCCATCACTTCTGTTCTATATTAGGAGGTCTTTGCCAGTACAAGGCTATAACAGGCATAGAAAAATAAATAGGAGGCATACAGATAGGAAAAGATACAGTATAACTGCTTATATTTATTGTATATGAAGAAAAGCCTAAATGTTTTGGAAAGAAACAATTAGAACCAATAAGTGAGTGTAGCAAGGATGCAAGGTGGATAAACAAACTGAAAGATGGAAATTGAAAATTAAAAATACCCTTTACAATAGCATCAAAAAAATGAAATACTTAGGGATAAATTCAATACCACATGTCTGATAAAAACTACAAACATTGCTAAGAAAAAATTTTAAAGACCCCTAAAGAAATGGAGAGACCCACCATATTCATTGAATAAAAATTCAATGTTATTAAAATATCAATTCTCCTCACATTAATCTATAGATTCAAAGCAATCCCAAATAAAATTCCTGCAAGCTTCTTTTGGATAAAAATTGACAAGTTAATTCTAAAATTTAAATAGAATTGCAAAGGACCTAGAATTGGCAAAACTATTTTGAAAAAGAAAACAAGATTTAGTGTATATGGAGGATATTGTGTCCTTTCATCCATAAAGCTACAGCAACCTAGAAGA
This sequence comes from Aepyceros melampus, assembly GCA_006408695.1. Taxonomy (NCBI): domain Eukaryota; kingdom Metazoa; phylum Chordata; class Mammalia; order Artiodactyla; family Bovidae; genus Aepyceros; species Aepyceros melampus. The sequence continues at coordinate 560,108 of SJXQ01007415.1, read as the reverse complement.
TGTGGTATTGATTCTCAACAGAACAGAGTAGAGAATCCAGAAATAAACCCACACATCTGTAATCAGTTGTTGTTGTTGTTGTTGTTGTTTTACAAAGATGACAATGTAATTCAATGATCAATGGATTGTCTTTTCAAAAAATGACATAGGAATAAGTGAATATCCATATGGAAAAGTGAAAGTACTTTATCCTAATACTCTCCACACACAAAAGTTAACCTGAAGTGAATCATGGACTCAAACATAAAAGCTAAATTCATAAAACTTCTAGAAGAAAAGCAGGACAAAATCTTCAAGACTATGGTAAGAATTTCTTACATAGGACACAAAAGACACAAATCATAGAAGGAAAAAAATGGATAAATTAGACTTCCTTAAAATTTAAACTCTTATTTTTTGAAACAGACTGTTAAAAAAAATTTAAGCTGTAAACTGAGAGAAAATATCTGCAATGCATTTATGTGACAAAGGACTCTATCCAATACATGTAAAGAACTCTTAACAACTCAAGAACAAGAATATAAACTCAGTTTAAAAAAATTTTTTAAAGATTTAAATGGATCCTTCATCAAACTTTCTTAGCACCAAAAAGCTAACAAACACATGAGAAGATTAGTCACCAAGGAAATGCAAATTAAAATGCAACAAGTTACTACTATACATCCTCTAAAATGATTAAAGTGAAAAAGCCTAAAAATATCAACTCCTGGAAAGAATGTAGAATAATTGGAACTCTGTTGGTGGAACTCTAAAATAGTACAACCACTTTGGAAAACTTTGGCATTTTCTTATAAACTTCAACATATAACTTTGCAATTCAGCAATTTCATTTCTAGATATTTATTCCAAAGAAACAAAAACCTATGTCTGTACAAAGACTTGTGTACAAATGTTTATTTCAACTTTCTTCCTAGTCTCAAACTGGGAGCAACCCCATTGTCAGTCGCAAGGTGAATAGACAGAAGTCTGTGAGGTGCAGTGGAATGCTATCCAGCAGTGAGACGAAATGACTGATACAGCAGCGATATAAAAGCCTGAAACCATTTCCTTCCTGAGAGAAGCCAGGTGCAAAAGAGCGAACATTTAAAATTCCATTTATATGAAACTCAAGAAGAGGTCAGTCTAATCTGTATTGTCATAAAGCAGATTGGTGGATGCTTGAGACCAGGATAAGGGAATGATCAAGTGCAAAGGGACTCAAGGGAACTTTCTGGTGTGGTAGAATTTTCTCTATCCTGATTGTGGTGGTGGTTACATGGGTGTATTAATTTGACAAATTTTACCAAATTTTATCACACTTAAATAGATTCCTTTTACTTCATGTAAACTACACCTCAATAGGGTTGCTGTTGTTTTTCAAAGAAGTAGAGTATAAATAGACCCAAAAGAAAAGGAGTTTTTGTCTTTCTTCACTGTAGATCCCTATCACCTAGAAGAATGTCTGGCATATGCTCGATTCTCCATAAATATTTGTTGACTGAGTTATTGAAAACACTAAAAAGCTCTTGAAGATTAACATTTTGAGATAAAATTTAACATAAAAAATTCAATAGAGGAACTGGGAGATAAATTACTCCCAGAAAACAGAACAAAAGATAGAGATGGATAGTAGGAGAGAAGAGATTGGAGAACCAATTCAGGTCTGACATCTACTAATAAGATTTGCAGAAAATAAGAACAGAGGAGAAAAAGAAGGAAGATATGATAAAATAGACAACATAGTGAACAGAAGGATATGATTTTCAGACTAAAAGATCGCAGCAAGTAGGGCATAGCAAATGAAAAAGAGTGCTTGACACCAGCACTCACCATCATGAACTCAGAACGGTGAGGACAAAAGGGGGATTCTCAGTGCTCCCAGAGAGAAAAGAACTGGAATGGATGGCATGAAGATTTTACCAGTCCCACTGGAACTTAGGATATAACAGAGCAATGCTTTCAAATTCTAAGGGAAACTGATTTGCTACCTAATATTCTATATGCAGCCTTCCAAACACGTGAGAAACCAAGACATTTTCAGAATACAAAATCTTAACATTTTTACCTTCCATGCACCATTTCCGGAGAAGGCAATGGCAACCCACTCCAGTACTCTTGCCGGGAGGGTCCCATGGGGGGAGGGGCCTGGTAGGCTGCAGTCCACGGGATCTCTAGAAGTCGGACCCGACTTCACTTTCACTTTTCACTTTCATGCATAGGAGAAGGAAATGGCAAACCCACTCCAGTATTCTTGCTTGGAGAACCCAGGGACGGGGGAGCCTGGTGGGCTGCTGTCTATGGGGTCGCACAGAGTCGGACACAACCGAAGCGACTTAGCAGCAGTAGCATGCACCATTTCTCAGGAAGCTACTTAGGGATGAGCTGCATTGCAGCAAAAGAAGGAGAAAAAATTTTCAAAGGACTTAAGAAATAGGAGATCTAACCACAAGAGAGGCAAACAGGATCTCTAGAATGATAGTTAAAGGAGCAGAAGGAAGCAGGGCTCCAGGGAGAATATTGTGAAGAAAACTATTTTGTTTGGTGCTTCCCCGGTGGCTCAGATGATAAAGAATCCGCCTGCAATACAGGAGGCCCAAGTTTGATTCCTGGGATGGGAAGGTCCCCTGAAGAAAGGAATGGCTCCCCACTACAGTATTCTTGCCTGGAGAATTTCATGGACAAAGGAGTCTGGCGGGCTGTAGAATAGAATGGCTACCCACTTCAGTGTTCTTGCCTGGAAAATTCCATGGACAAAGGAGCCTGGCGGGCTGCAGTCCATGGGGTTGCAAAGAGTCAGACATGACTGAGCAACTAACACTTTCACTTTCCCTCAGTGGTAAAGCACCTGCCTGCAGAGGACACAGGGATGACCCCTGGGCTGAAAGGATCCCACATGCCACAGAGCAAGTAAGTCCATGTGCTACAACGACCAAGCCAGGGCTCTAGAGCCCAGGAGCCACGACTACTGAGGCCTCTGTACCTTAGAGCCCACGCACTGCAACAAGAGAAGCCACCACAATGAGAAGCCCTTGCAGCACAACTAGAGAGGAGTCCACACAGCAACTAAGACCAGCACAGCCAAAAATAAACAAACAACATTTTAAAAGTCTGTTTGAAAATACTGAGAGATTTTCATTTCTGTCAGAGTGTGGGGATTAGCAATAAGCACACAGAAAATAAGTAGCATTTCTAAAAAGACAAGTTTAATTCCAGAGAAAATGAAGTTTTTCAAGGTAGGAAACAGTATCATAGTACAGTAACTGGCTCAATGTGAATAACATTCTCTAGTCATAATAATACAAGCACTTAATGAGCTCATAAAAGGTGAGACAGCAGCTCTATTGGGAAAATGAGGAATGAATAGGATATGTATGTGTATGAGCTAAATCTCCAACTTCCATAAGTAATCCTGACAACTAAGCTTTCAGCAACTAGTTCTACAAGCATGTGGTTTAGAAATGTGAAGGAACATACCAAAAGAAAAAATACAAGGACTTCTGTTTGTCTTTGTAAGGCTTCTGAAACTCTTTGAATTATTTAACTATGTACACATATATCTTTGATTAAAATGAAAACTTAAAGAATAAGAAAGAAAGATGGTAAAAAGGAGAAAGCGTACACAAGAATATATGACAAAAGTTGTCTGCCTAAACTTCTAACAAATAATTACAGAAGATAAAAAGCTGGGACAATTTGGCAGTACAAGAAGATATATATTCTACTTAGGCAGTGACACAACAGACTTTTAGTTAAAGAGAGGCTTCTATTCTCTCATATATATTTTACTTTTTTGGATTATAAAAAGGTAAAGTGTGTTCACTGAAGAAAATAGGAAAAAAGAAAAGCATCCCAAGCAAACAAAAATCACCTCTAATCCCAACATTCACAAATGACCACCATCAGAATTTTGCTCTTTCCTTCATTTTTAATGTATAAATAATTGGAATCAGACAGAATATGCAGCTTTATATCTGGCCTATATTCACTTTACATTCTCTTATGAGAATTGTCCTGTCATTAACTATTCTTTGTAAGCATGGGGAAAGAAAAACAGAATAGGAAGTAGGAAGTGGAAACTGAGCATGTCAACAATTCTTTGGGGAAGCAGAGAAGAGAAATGAGGAAGAAGCTAGAGAATGACATGGGATAAGGGGGGATCCTCCACCCCTAGGAAGTTATTCAGTTCTGTTTGTAGACTGACAGGAATTATCAGGTGGTGAGAAATTATGTTCAGTTCAGTCACTCAGTCGTGTCCGACTCTGCGACCCCATGAATTGCAGCACACCAGGCCTCCCTGTCCATCACCAANTGGCAAAGTAATGTCTCTGCTTTTTAATATGCTGTCTAGGTTGGTCATAGCTTTTCTTCCAAGGAGCAAGCATCTTTAATTTCATGGCTGCAGTCACCATCTGCAGTGATTTTGGAGCTCCCCAAAATAAAGTCTGTCACTGTTTCCATTATTTCCTCATCTATTTGCCATAAAGTAATGGGACTGGATACCGTGATCTTAGTTTTTTGAATGTTGAGTTTAAAGCCAACATTTTCACTCTCCTCTTTCACTTTCATCAAGAGGCTCTTTAGTTCTTCTTTGCTTTCTGCCACACACAGGGGTGGTTCATCTACATATCTGAGGTTATTGATATTTCTCCCGGTAATGTTGATTCCAGCTTGTACTTTATCCAGCCTGGCATTTCTCATGATGTACTCTGCATATAAATTAAATAAGCATGGTGACAATATACAGCCTTGACATACTCCTTTCTTATTTGGAACCAGTCTGTTGTTCCATGTCCAGTTCTAACTGTTGCTTCCTGGCCTGCATACAGATTTCTCCAGAGGCAGGTCTGGTGGTCTGGTATTCCCATCTCTTTCAGAATTTTCCACAGTTTATTGTGATCTACACAGTCAAAGGCTTTGGCATAGTCAATAAAGCAGAAATAGATGGTTTTCTGGAACTCTCTTTTTCAATGATCCAGTGGATGTTGGCAATTTGATCTCTGGTTCCTCTGCTTTTTCTAAATCCAGCTTGAACATCTGGAAGTTCATGGTTCACATACTGTTGAAACCTGACTTGGAGAATTTTGAGCATTAGTTTNAGTGTCATGAACCTCAGTCCATAGCCATGACTGGTTCTCTGGCCAAACTTGTATAGCAGAGCCACTTTGCTAGCCATGCAGTGTTAACTTCTGAACTGTTACATGAGAGCAAAACAATCATTTTTGTTTCTATGTGTTTTGGAGCCTGTTACAGCAACTTATAGCTAACTAATAGCATTCATTCTAATGACAGACTGTCTTAACATGGTGGTCAGCCACTTGGCATTCTCTAAATAGGGGAATCTCACCTGCGCTGATGGGTAGTACAATTAGTACAACAGACTTCATAAACTTCTCTTTTATATGATAAAGGTATCACATTAAAAGCAAACTTTTATGTAAATTACCTTAAAACATGCTTTTAGGAAAAAAGACTAGTTTCTAATGTTAACTTAATCCTTCTGGTATTAAGAAGTGACTTTAATAAGTAGCTGCAATGGACATGAGTTTGAGTGAACTCCGGGAGTTGGTGATGGCCATGGAAGCCTGGCATGCTGCAGTCCATGGGGTCGCAAAGAGTCAGACACAACTGAGCGACTGAACTGAACTGTAGTGTTCTAGGTATCTAGTGCTTTGTAATAAATTGTTCCAAAATGTAGTGGTTTCAGATAACAGGAATAATTTAATTTTTGTTCCGCTTTTGATTCTGGGGGTAATTGGGCTCAGCTTGGTGGTTCTTACTTGGGACCCATCAAGTAGTGAGCAGTCAGATAAAAGCTGTGCCTAGATTGTCTCTAAGCTCACTCCCTCATGTGTCTGCAGGTTGATGCTTCCTCTTGGCTGTGACCTCACCCAGGGCTATTGGCTAGAACACCGTTGTGTGGTTCTCAGTGAGATGTTTCCTCTTCCTCCTGATGTAATCATTGATTCCAAGAGGGAGTGTCCCAAGGGGCCCAGGTGGAAACAGTTTCCTCTTTTATAGCCTTTGCTTTGAGACTGAATAACTTCCGCCATGATCCTTGACTTGCCCACATTTAAGGAGGAGGGGACACGTACTCCCTTGGTGGGAGGAGTGAGCTCACCAGGTCACATTGCAAGAACCTCAGTGTTGGGAGGTCTCACTGTGGTTAGGTTGGAGAGTACTGTCAGTTGCGGTCAACCCTTTAGCCATAACATTTTAAATCCCTCCCTTGTTCAAAATACACTTATTGCGTCCCCTTTCTCCCAGTCTTATTCTATGATGGCATTTGCTCAAAGTCTGGGATCTTGTCACGGAAGTGAAGCTTCTTGAATATTTCCTCGGATACATCTCCCTGATTACCTTCCTCTCAGTTTGAAGACCTATAACTAAAGGGACAGACTGTCTTCCTCTCACATCCCAACACACAGCTGTGGGATAGTTTCCCAAGGATAAAACAAGAGCCACTGGTTTTCAGCCTGTTTCCTGTGTCAGTGTACCTGCTTGGCTCTTGGCTCCATCTACCTCCTGGGCTCTTGGTTCTGCCCTGAGTCATCCTTAAAAACAATTTTTTTTTCCAATAGGAAAGCTTGAGTTTGCAATTGAAAAGCCTTCTCAGCTTGCTTCCTGCCTATAAAATAGAAATTCAAAGTCCTCTTTTTATTTAATATTTATCTGTTCCTTTTGGTCTAAGATGACAGTGGTTCCACCAGAATAACTCTCTTCAAAGCACCGTGAGTTTGTGTGTCTTTAAATGTATCACTTTGTAATCTTAGTTTTTCAAACTAAATTCTTCTTTACCAGAGTACATGTGACACTGGTGTGTGATGACAGCCTTAAGACTCTGAGAGGCCCAATTATTCAACTAAGAGGATCTGCAAGGCATGTTCTCAAGCTTTGGGGCTGATTGAAAGGGTCTGTGAGGTACTCTTTTAGATCTTTCTAAAATCTTAACAAAGAATTTTAGTCGTGCCCTCACTTTCATTTTTAGACCATGCTTTCTTGATAGTGCACTGGATTTCATCTTTGCCCAGAAGCTACTTTTAATTTTAGAATCATTTGCTGTCTAGAGAGGCTGGGAATAAGAAATCATTTTATTTTTCAAACCCAGCGAGTCTTGGCGCCTCTATATTAACAGTTCATTCTTTAGCTCTTTCCTTTTGCATTTCATCACTGGCAGGAGAAGAAGCCAGGTGGCAATTTCAGTATCCTGCCTGAAAAGCTGCTTAGCTAGATCTTCGAGTTCGTTAGGTACACTTCACATTTTGCACCTTACCGCAGGTGACAGCATTGCCGAACTTTGCGATTCTTCGTGAAAATTGCACCCTTTCCTCTTGCTTCCGGTGGGACTGACCTTCCTTTGCCATCCCTCGCTGGCAGCTTGTTGAGGCCCTCAGGTTCCACGGATGCTTTCATGGAGGTTCTTTAGTTTTCCACTCACAGCCTCCTCAGTGTTCTTCCATTTTCTGCTCTCCACCTGGTCCCACATCCAATATTGCGTGTCTTGGGTTTTGTTACGACAGCATCCCAGTTACAGGAGCCAGAATCCTTCTTAATTATTGACTGTTAGGAAACAAATCACTCTAAGGCATAATGGCTTAAAACTACAACAATCTGTTCCTGATTACCTGTTGTGGTGATGGGGTGGCCTGGGCTCAGTTAGGCATTTCTCACTTGAGTTCAGGCCTGCGGGGCTCGTCAGATGGTGGCCGGGGCTGGGACTTCAGCTCAGGCTGGTTTTGTGGCCATGCTGAAAAATACAAGCTGACTCAGTAGCTGTGTCAGAAGAGTTTAAAATGTAAATCCTATACAGAAACCCTCACTGATTAATTACAACAGGGAAGAAAGCAAAAAAAGAACTTGGTGAGAGTAACTGTGTAAATTATAGTACTGACGGATTGGTAGGGAAACCAGCCCCAGTAAATTCAAAGCCAAGAGCCGGTAGAAGGTAATAATAAGTTTTCACTGGATGAGGGGTGGAAGGGGAGAAGGATATAATCACTGAAGGAGCAGAGTCTACCTGGTCTCTTACCTTGAAATATGGAGATGATGAAAAATGCACCAACATTGTCAAGGCTTAATGTGTGTTAGCAGCGTTATGAATTCCTTATATTTACATTTTCATTTTGTTCTCCTTTCATTATAATCATTACCCTATAATCTCCCACTGTTAAAAACTACTTATCCTTTAAATAACCAGTTCAAATGCCGATATTCCCTAAGGCTTCGCTGGGTTTCCAAGCAGAACTGACTTCTCCTAATTCACAGTGCACTTTTCCTTTATCTTGTGAAACTTACTGCAGAATGTTTAGTATTAAAGTATGTGTTAAACTGCCTTATCAACCTAACCAGATATAAGTACCTTTAGGGCAAAGGCTTTGGCTTAGTGTTTTTTTTTTTTTTTAATGTCCTAGAGTATCTCAAAGCAACAGGTGCTCAAACACATTTGTTGAATGAATGAGGCTGGGTACCAAGGTAGAGATTTTGTAAACAGCTTAGTAATGAGTTCTACATGGATATTTCCAATCTATTGATTAAAAAACCCATAAAGATCATCCTGTTCGCTTAATGTGTCATTAATTGAAAGCTTTCAGAAGATCATACAGAGCAGAAGGTTTTTTTCTTAAATTTGAAAATACTTTGAGGTTAATGATTGATATTACCTCAGAATATTGAATAGGATGAAACAGCAAAATATATCAAAATAATTAGTTTCCTTCCCTATAATTTTAACCAGTGACTCAAAGTGATTTTTTTACAAGTGATTTTTGTTTTCATTATTAGGTAAGTGCTTTCTGTGAATGACAAATAGCTTTGCTGTTAGATCTGATACATTTTTTTCCCATCAGTTAAATGTGGATATGCTTGTAATTTTTAGATTGATTAACTTATTATGATTGAGAGCCTCTATTTTTACTTCTCTGCTGCTATTTTAACGCTTAGCCAAGACAGAAAAATGAACATGTGCAAAATCAGATCTCAGCCAAATGAAAGTGCATGTACCATGGAAGCCTAAAAATTTGAAAATAAAATTTGAGTGTGGTATTCATCCTTTAAGATGGCCCTCAAAATCCTCACCTCTGATATTGAAACCCTTGTGTAGTTCCCTCCCACATTATACCAGGTTTGGTTTATGTGACCGTTGAACATGGTAGAAGTGATGCTCTGTGACTCCCAAGGGTGGGTTTAGAAGACAGTGCCCCTTCAGCCTTGTGCTCTTGGATCAGACATTGGGGTTTCCAGCTCTCATGTCATGAGGACATTCAAAGAGCTTTCTAGAGTTTCACATCAAAGGGACTGATATGTCTTGCCAAAGGGTCAGCACCAACTTGCTAGTCACATGTTAAGCACCTTGGAAGCAGATTCTCCAGCCACAGTCAAATCATAAGATGTCTACAGCACTGGCACATAAACGTCAGCCCCATGAGAGACCCTGAGCCGTAACTACCCAGCCAAGCCACTTCTGATTTCCTGACCCACTGGAACCTTGAGATAGGAAGTTATTCATATTATTGTGTTTTGAACCATTACACTTTGGGAGTAACTTATTACATAGCATATAACTAATAAACAGACATGTTTATTCAATTTAAAATATGCAAATATAAGGCAAATAAATAGAGACTGAGGACATTGTAAAGATTTCTTTAATTAGCTAACCATACAGCTCACAGTGCAGATATTTTCCCATAAGTAGTATAGTTGTCAAGAACTAAGTAGAAAATGTGTTGGACATAGATTTGGCAAGGAATTTATTGTTTTTTTTTTTTTTTTTGCTGTATGATGACTTGAAGATGGGTACCATACTGTACATATGTTCAACTGTGACAGCTAAAGTTATTTCTCCATTAGACTTTGCAACAGGTTCTACCAATGTATCTTAAGCATATAGCTATATTGGTGAGAAATATATGTCCATTTATGTGTGAAAATATTTCCAGAAAATCAACTTATTATTTGTGAAAGTTCAGCATCTTAGCAAATGATGCAAGGGTTTGTGACATTGCTGAGTGCCTCTCCATATGGGGAGCTGAGCCTGCACACACGTGGTAATGCATGCATCACCACATATTCACTAATGAAGCAAGGTAAAGAAATAGAAAAGCTTTCATTCCCTCAACATGCAGCTGGTGTGCGATGCCAGATGTAAAATCACTGATGCTCTTGCCAAGTTCTCAGGATCATGTCATGATTTATTTAAACTCAGACAGTCAAGAATACATGGATTAAAAAAAAAAAACAATTGTCAAATTCAAGGAGACTGATTAGTAGGTGAATAGAAATATATCTTTTAAAATAAAATGTTGGCCCTCTGTTAAATATGAGATTCTTATTTACACCTTTCATTCTTTGTGGACTATTGTGTGTTTTTCTGTGAAGAAAGAGTTAATGACTCTACTTTCTAATCCCTCAACTCCTACAGAATTACTTCATAATGAGGCACATAAATTCACTAGAGCTGTAATTGAAAAAAAAAGGTCTATGTTATTTTGATACAAATGTTACAGATGCCTACCCAAAATGGATAGTGCATGGCACGTCTTCTTTTAAGAGTCTCAAGCATTTCCTCTGGTACTTTGTAATTTATGATTAGAATTGATTTTAATAGAGACCAAGCAGTAGGGTTTCTTCCAGAGGGGCTATATCTCCACCATCTGCAGTATCAGGATGTGAACTGCTGCCAGAGTTAGAGACCTTTTTCTCCCCAGAGGAACCTTTTAATCTGGTGGTAGGAACTGCAGGCATTCTGGGGGACTTGTCACGGTCAGGGGCAGCTATGATCTAGCACTACTGGAGAAGGGAACTGACTTTATCAAGCCTCTGCCATGTGCCAGCCACGCTGGTATCTCACTCCATTCTCAAGACAGCCTTGTGCTTAGTAGCACAACTTCCTTTTGTTCTTACCGTAGGTCCATAGAGGACGTTTTTTAAAACTGTGGCAAAAATCTAACATGATAAGAAGTTTACAATTTGAATCATTTTTAAAGGTACAGTTCAGTTAGTTCAGGAGCAGGAAGTGCATTCACATTGCTGTGCAACCATCCCCATCTTCCATCTCCACAGTCTAGGAGCCCTTCATCTCTCCGGGAAAATTACCCAGAAAACGAACAAAGGTGAAAAGTACAGTAAGGTAGTTCATGTTTATTCGACCTTAGAGCAGATCAGTCAACATTTTAGTGCCTACAAGAAACAAGATATCATACTCAGCTATTTAGAGGATATCAGAGGATATACCTGGAGACAGGAAAGGCTACCCCCTCCAGTATTCTGGCCTGGAGAATTCCATGAACTGTATAGCTCATGGGATCACAGAGTCGGACACGACTGAGTGAATTTCACCTTCACTTTCACAGAGAATATGCAGACTAACGAGCTGAAAGCCCCACTCTCCAATGTAGACTGGATTTCTGCAGTCTGACCTCAATTCCTTTATGAAGCTATTCATTTGACAAATCTAGAATGTTTTTTCCATGCCACGAGCTCTGCTTGGTGTTGACGCGTAGTGTCGCACAGTTGCAGCCCCCTTGTAACTACATTCAAATCTCTGTCAGCTTGGCCCTTGTCTGTTCCTCCTCAGCTTGTGTGAAGAGAATTGGAAGGGTAATCCCCAAACTGTGCGGAAGGAATGACAAGAGCCTTTTGCTGTAGGTTTGCTTATACAAGCACTTTATCAACAGCTATATTATTGAAGTGGTACAATGACCCTAAAAAGTAGATATGCTTGTCATTTTTATTTTAGGGATGAGGAGTTCTAAGCAGACACATGTTAAATAAGGCCCATAGCCATGCAGTGGTAGGACTGAGGTATAAGCCCAGGTCATCTTCTAGAAGCTGGGTGTTTAGCCCTCTGCCACACTGCCTCTGTTCCATGACCTTCATGGAGCTCCTTCTAAATTAATGTTCAAAATAAAGTACTCTTGAAGGGAGGCGGGTGAAGGGAGGGGAAAACAGAGGCCAGACTTTGCTCTAGGTCACCCTCCATGTGGGAAGATTTCCTACCACAGAGCAGCAAGGCCAGCCCCAAGGTCCTTTGTGAATGTCAGAAATAGGTAAACACTCCTCCTGGAAGGTTTCAGTTAAAAATTTTCCTCAGGAAATGTTTGCATTAAAAGTGACACACATTTATGATCACTGTGATGCAGATGACACGTGTTAGAGTGGTGTAATGTGTCATGGGCACAACTACCTTTGGCAGCCCTGTCCCCTAACCTGCTACTGTGGGCTGAATTGTGTCTCCTTGCCCCACCGCCCCATTTTTATTTTGAAATCTCATACCCCAGTTCCTCAGAATATAACTGTATTTGAAAGTTAGCTTTGTAAAAGAGGTGTTTGCATTAAAATGAGGCCTTTAGGGTGTGGTCCTAATCCAGCCTGACAGGCGTCCTCCTAAGAAGAGGTGATACCAGGGGCGGCAGGCACACGGGAAAACCATGCCAAGAGGCAGCGAGAGGGTGGCCGTCTGCAGGCCGAGGAGGGAGGCTTCACAGAAAACCTGCCCTGCTGGCACCTTGAACTTGAACTTCTAGCCTCTGGAACTGTGGGAAAAATGACTTCTCTTGTTTAAGACACCAGTCTGAGCTGTTTTGGTATGGCAACCCCAGAAAAATAATATGTATCTGTAACATTTTCAGTTGGGTAAGTTAAAGCATAGGAATGGATATGCCATGATGGAAATTGAGAGAGAGAGAGAGAAGAAGGGAAAGAAATGAGAGAAACCTTCCTTACTGAGGTGGAGACACCTTAGCATCTTAAAAGTCTGATGTTTCTAATTCTTCCCTGGGTGCTGTATTACCTCTTTTGTAGCATCAGTTACAATTATGTATTTATTTGTGTGCTTATTTGATTAACTCCCCCCCTTCTCCCCACCCTCGATACTATATACTTCATGAGAAGAGACCTTGCTTGTGTCCTTAGCACCTACTAGTGAATGGCATATACTAAGTGATCAATAACTACGTGTTGGGTGAAAGAATAAAGGAAGGAAGGAGGGTACTTCTGAACTTGTGAATGTTTTCAATCAGATTATTCCGAGCTTGACAGGGATACATAATCCCAGAAAAGTAAAATATACAGAATAATACATATTTTTCCAGTTAAAATGACTAAAGCATACCCAGAAGTAAAACATGACTTCTTTAGCATACTTTTGCTTAAAAGATTTATTTGATGACATGTAAACATGGAACAACAGACTGGTTCCAAATAGGAAAAGGAGTACGTCAAGGCTGTATATTGTCACCCTGCTTATTTAACTTATCTGCAGAGTACGTCATGAGAAACGCTGCACTGGAAGAAACACAAGATGGAATAAAGATTGCTGGGAGAAATATCAATCACCTCAGATATGCAGATGACACCACCCTTATGGCAGAAAGTGAAGAAGAACTAAAGAGCCTCTTGATGAAAGTGAAAGAGGAGAGTGAAAAAGTTGGCTTAAAGCTCAACATTCAGAATATGAAGATCATGGCATCCAGTCCCATCACTTCATGGGAAATAGATGGGGAAACAGTGGAAACAGTGTCAGACTTTATTTTTTTGGGCTCCAAAATCACTGCAGATGGTGACTGAACTGAAACCTGAAGTCAGGATCGTTTTCTATCATTAGAAGTCCATAGTTTTGACTAAATGGACATTTGTTGGCAAAGTAATGTCTCTGCTTTTTAATATGCTGTCTAGGTTGGTCATAGCTTTTCTTCCAAGGAGCAAGCATCTTTAATTTCATGGCTGCAGTCACCATCTGCAGTGATTTTGGAGCTCCCCAAAATAAAGTCTGTCACTGTTTCCATTATTTCCTCATCTATTTGCCATAAAGTAATGGGACTGGATACCGTGATCTTAGTTTTTTGAATGTTGAGTTTAAAGCCAACATTTTCACTCTCCTCTTTCACTTTCATCAAGAGGCTCTTTAGTTCTTCTTTGCTTTCTGCCACACACAGGGGTGGTCATCTACATATCTGAGGTTATTGATATTTCTCCCGGTAATGTTGATTCCAGCTTGTACTTTATCCAGCCTGGCATTTCTCATGATGTACTCTGCATATAAATTAAATAAGCATGGTGACAATATACAGCCTTGACATACTCCTTTCTTATTTGGAACCAGTCTGTTGTTCCATGTCCAGTTCTAACTGTTGCTTCCTGGCCTGCATACAGATTTCTCCAGAGGCAGGTCTGGTGGTCTGGTATTCCCATCTCTTTCAGAATTTTCCACAGTTTATTGTGATCTCCACAGTCAAAGGCTTTGGCATAGTCAATAAAGCAGAAATAGATGGTTTTCTGGAACTCTCTTTTTCAATGATCCAGTGGATGTTGGCAATTTGATCTCTGGTTCCTCTGCTTTTTCTAAATCCAGCTTGAACATCTGGAAGTTCATGGTTCACATACTGTTGAAACCTGACTTGGAGAATTTTGAGCATTAGTTTGCTAGTGTGTGAGGTGAGTGCAGTTATGCAGTAGTTTGAACATTCTTTGGCATTGCTTTTCTTTGGGATTGGAATGAAAAATGACCTTTTCCAGTCCTGTGGCCACTGCTGAGTTTTCCAAATTTGCTGGCATATTTAGTGCAGCACTTTAACAGCATTCTTTTTTAGGATGTGAAATGTCTCAACTGGAATTCCATAACCTCCACTAGCTTTGTTTGTAGTGATGCTTCCTAAGGCCCACTTGACTTCGCATTCCAGGATGTCTGGCTCTAGGTGAGTGATCACACCTTCGTGATTATCTGTGTTGTGAAGATATTTTAAAAATAGTTCTTCTGTGTATTCTTGCCACCTCTTCTTAATATCTTCTGCTTCTGTTAGCTCCCTACCATTTCTGTCCTTTATCGAGCCCATCTTTGCATGAAATGTTCCCTTGGTATCTCGAATTTTCTTGAAGAGATCTCTAGTCTTTCCCATTCTATTGTTTCCTCTATTTCTTTGCATTGATCACTGAGGAAGGCTTTCTTATCTCTCCTTGCTATTCTTATTTCTCCAGAGGCAGGTCTGGTGGTCTGGTATTCCCATCTCTTTCAGAATTTTCCACAGTTTATTGTGATCTACACAGTCAAAGGCTTTGGCATAGTCAATAAAGCAGAAATAGATGGTTTTCTGGAACTCTCTTTTTCAATGATCCAGTGGATGTTGGCAATTTGATCTCTGGTTCCTCTGCTTTTTCTAAATCCAGCTTGAACATCTGGAAGTTCATGGTTCACATACTGTTGAAACCTGACTTGGAGAATTTTGAGCATTAGTTTGCTAGTGTGTGAGGTGAGTGCAGTTATGCAGTAGTTTGAACATTCTTTGGCATTGCTTTTCTTTGGGATTGGAATGAAAAATGACCTTTTCCAGTCCTGTGGCCACTGCTGAGTTTTCCAAATTTGCTGGCATATTTAGTGCAGCACTTTAACAGCATTCTTTTTTAGGATGTGAAATGTCTCAACTGGAATTCCATAACCTCCACTAGCTTTGTTTGTAGTGATGCTTCCTAAGGCCCACTTGACTTCGCATTCCAGGATGTCTGGCTCTAGGTGAGTGATCACACCTTCGTGATTATCTGTGTTGTGAAGATATTTTAAAAATAGTTCTTCTGTGTATTCTTGCCACCTCTTCTTAATATCTTCTGCTTCTGTTAGCTCCCTACCATTTCTGTCCTTTATCGAGCCCATCTTTGCATGAAATGTTCCCTTGGTATCTCGAATTTTCTTGAAGAGATCTCTAGTCTTTCCCATTCTATTGTTTCCTCTATTTCTTTGCATTGATCACTGAGGAAGGCTTTCTTATCTCTCCTTGCTATTCTTCGGAACTCTGTATTCAAATGGGTATATCTTTCCTCTTTTCCTTTGCCTTTCACTTCTCTTCTTCTCTCAGCTATTTGTAAGGCCTCCTCACACAGCCATTTTCCTTTTTTGCCTCTCTTTTCTTGGGGATGGTCTTGATCACTGCCTCCTATACAATGTCACAAACCTTCGTCCATAGATCTTCAGGCACTCTGTCTATCAGATCTAATTCCTTGAATCTATTTGTCACTTCTAGTGTATAATCGTAAGGGATTTGATTTAGGTCATACCTAAATGATTTTACTCTACCTTTTAAGTTTGGTACAATCTTTGACCCACTATTTTTAGAAAATAACCCACTGCAGCTGAGTGAGTTAAGTGACTTGCTTAAGGTGGCCCAGCTATCCCTAGAATCCAGACTTTTTGGTCCTGGTTAAAAATATTACATTTATTATAGGTAGTGTATAAAATATATAAAGTATTAAGACCAAAATAAAAAAAAAAACCCAGTAACCCCAAAGCCAGAAATAACCATGATTGACATTTTGATGAATGTCTTTCCAGTGTTAACTTTCCATGATAATGTGTGTCTGATAAATGTATTTTGGGTTGGCCAAAAAGTTCATTTAGGCATCTTCTGTAAGATGATATTTGTTAGTGTGCTTCTAAAAAATTTTTATATTACTTCATTGAATACATTTCTGCAGTATCACTTTTAGTGATCATATGAAAGTGAAAGTTGCTCAGTTGTGTCCAACTTTTTGCAACCTCATGGTGAGAATACTGGAGTTTATAGCCTTTCCCTTCTCCAGGGGATTTTCCCAACCCAGGGATCGAACCCATGTCTCCTGCATTGCAGGCCGATTCTTTACCAGCTGAGCCACAAGGGAAGCCCAGTGATCATATACTATTATGATTTATTAAATAATTATCTCATTTTACCAATCTGTAACTTTTGGACATTTAATCTATAGTTACTTTGCTATTAAAAATACAGTGACTAAATCTTTGTACACACTTAAAAAAAATCCATGATTATTTACTTTGGCTATATTTCTAAAACTAGATTTAATGCTTTAAAGGTAAAATATTCTTTTTTCATATTAGTTAGTTATAATAACATTTTATAATAAAATGTAAATTGTTAAAATTTTACTTTTTATAATTAACATTGTCTCTAAATTCTATAGAAAATAATTTTCTCTGAATTCATGGACATTTTAAAGAAGGACAAGTTCTATTTTTCTCTGTTTACATAATCTTCTTGCATGAACAGTGTCTTGCCTAAAAATTAGTGATCAGGGACGTCTTCCCTAAAGAAGATTGACTCTAAAGTGGAGGTGAACTTGACATAGATGGAAAATGGTTGCAGAAAAGCCAGATGAGGCCAGACTGCAAATAGGCAAAGTTGAATTTCTATTCTATATGAGGGAAAATCATTTTGTCTTTTATTTTTACTCTCTACTATTGTACAATTTTAAAGGACAAGTTTTTTTTTTTTTAAAGTGGGGAGAGGAGCCAAAAAAATTTCTATTGCAAATGAAAACATTTCTATAAAGGAATAGATGGTTATTTTTGTGTATTTTCAATAGTAAATTACAGCAAATATCCAAGAATTATTTTTTTCTTGGAATGTAAGCTATTTTCAGTAGAAACTACTAATTGAAATATTATCCCACTTGATTTATTTGACCTAGTAAATGATCTTTAAAAAAGAACTTAACTACAAATTATATCTCTGTTTATTAGTATTAAACATCAGCTTGTTATTATTACTATTACTGAACATTAATTGTTTGGCTAAATTGAATTGTGAAGTTTTTTTAAGTATTTTTTTTTAAAGAGTGATAGCTTAGTGTGGAATCTGTCTCAGCTTTCAGACTGTTAATTGCTTAGGCAACACCTTTTCCCATGGAAACTAATGGAGTTATTTATTTATTTATAACATTTGCCCTTTTCTTTTTAAAATATTTTGGTTATACATATACATATATCCATTCTTTTTCTGATTCCTGTCCCACATAAGTTATTACAGAATATTGAGTAGAGTTCTCTGTGCTATACAATAGGTTCTGTTGATTATCTTTTTTATATATAGTAGTGTGTCAGGAAGCAACAGTTAGAACTGGACATGGAACAACAGACTGGTTCCAAATAGGAAAAGGAGTACGTCAAGGCTGTAATTATCATTCGTTTCTATGCATATTTTGATTTCTTTTTTGATTTCTTCTGTGATTTGTTGATTATTCGGAAGTGTGTTGTTCAGCCTCCATATTTGTTTTAAACTGTTTGTTTATTTTATTAGTTTAAAAAACTGTTTGGCATTTTAATTATTTCATTTTTTTAGATGTTGTTTCTAGCCTTCATCTCTTACTTTCTAATATTTTGGAAAAGATCCTATGCTGGTTCAGTTTCATTGTTTGAACAAATTTGCAGCAAATTTTGTAAGATAAGCATCACACAGTCTTTTGGCTAGAAGGAATTCACCTTGGTACACTATGATACCCAAAAGGCCAAGCTGGGTATGTGCATGCTAAGTCGCTTCAGTTGTGTCCAGCTCTCTGCAACCCTATGAGCTGTGGCCCACCAGGATCCTCTGCCCATGATATTTCCCAGGCAAGAATTCTGGAGTGGATTTCCCTGCCCATTTCCAGGGAATCTTCCTGACCCAGGGATTGAGCCCACATCTCTTAGCAGCTCCTGCACTGACAGGAGGGTTCTTTAGTACTAATGCCACCTGGGAAGCTCTCATGTTGGATATATGAGAGGTTAATTTTAATCACAGCTTTTCCATTGCCAATAAAATCAACAGCCATGAATGCTCCAAAATCCCATGTTTCTCTCATCTAGTTTGTCTCCAGTCTCTCTAATCATGCCAAATGTATGTATGTATTTCCTTGCAGAATCATTGGTACACCTTGGTGCCATATGGTATTTTCCCACCAGCCAGGGTGTTCCATTTTCTCTGTTTTAAACAAAATATTTTAAACAAAAAAATGGTCATTGGTTTTACTCCTTGGATGCAGGCACTACTCAAGGATAGCTATGATCTGCTGACTTTGTTTGAGATCTGTTGTTGTTCAATCACTAAGTCGTGTCTGACTCTTTGTGACCCCATGGATTGCAGCATGCCAGTCTTCCCTATCCTTCACTATCTCCTGGTGTTTGCTCGAACTCATATCCATTGAGTCTCTGATGCCATCCATCATCTCATCCTGTGTCACCCCCTTCTCCTCCCGCCCTATATCTTTTGCAGCATCAGAGTCTTTTCCAATGAGTAAGTCCTTTGCATCCGGTGACCAAAGTATTAGAGCTTCAGCTTCAGCATCAGTCCTTCCAGTGAATATTCAGGGTTGATTTCCTTTAGAATTGACCAGTTTGATCTCCTTAAAGTTCAAGGGACTGCAAGTTTTCTCATTTGATCTTTCCTTGCACCTCTCTGCTATTTTGCTCTATTTGACAGTTCTTTGGAAAATAACGAGGGTTATTATTAAGAATGTCTTGTAATTTTGGAAAGATAAAGTATTTGTAGTGTCATTTCTTCCTTATGCTCATCATTTTTCAGTGATTTCTAAAAGAAGGTAGAAACAGGCCTATTGAGTACTCTGTTCCTTTACCTTTTAATACTGGAGGGCAATCATAAATGTAATGATCTTAACTAATATAAATGATCAATAATAAGGATGATGCTGAGACCTTGAGGTATTTGCTTATGAATCTACTGTTAGATTCAGAGGTGCTTAAGCTATGTAGCATAGACTTTGAGGAATACACTCAATCTTGGTTTTTTGTAGGTGAAGTATAATTAACGTAGAAGAAAATTCATGAAGTTTTATTTGTACCTTTGCTCTTTATAATTATTCTTTATGTCTGTTTTCTCATAATTAGGCAGGCTACTCTGTCTGTGGGGATTCCCCAGGAAGGAATACTGGAGTGGGTTGCTATACCCTCCTCCAGGGTATCTTCCCTACCCAGGGATCAAACCTAGGTCTCCCACATTGCAGGTGGATTTTTTACTATCTGAGCCACCAGGGAAGCCCAAGAATACTGGAATGGGTAGCCTATCCCTTCTGCAGGGGATCTTCCCCATCCAGGAATTGAACTGGGGATTCAATCCACCATTGCAGGTAGATTCTTTACCAGCTGAGCTACTTTATAAAAGTAGGAAGTTTTGACCACCAGTAACAAAAAACCCAAATCAAAATGACTTAAACTGGTGGTTCCCAACTTTACAGGGCCATCAAGATCACTTGCCCAGCGTTTCTGATTCAGTAGGTTAGGGGTGGTGTCTAGGAATTTCTGACAAGTTTCCAGGTTATATAGATGTTGCTGATCAGGAGATCATACTTTGAAAATCACTGAGTTAAACAAATAGAAGATGCATTATCTTGTAGTAAAAAATGGTAGGATGCCTTAGTGACTGGTTAATGTCACACTTAAACAATAATATTATTTTGTCTTTTCTTCTCAGAAATGTAGATTTTCTCTCGTCATGGAGTATATTGGTCATAGTAACTCTGGGCACAACAGTATTCAAAGTCAGGGGGAAAAATAAAGGCCCAATTTTTCCTATCTCTTTCAGAGCTACCTTTTCATGAAGTACTCTCATTGGTTAAAAAAAAAAAATAGGCAACACATTCTTTTTTATTCTACTTACTAACAAGGAGGCTACAACTACTATTCATATTAGACTGAACTAATGAAGACTTACCTCCTGGAACTGGAAGGTAAGTAAATGAGACCAAAGCTTTGAGCTGAAACTGGTGGAAGTTAAGTTGCCTAAGTGGGGAAAGTAGCAGCACTATAAATTATTGTTTGCACAGATTTCCTGAGGCCTTTTTACAGTTTGGGCCCAGTCTTTCCCAGTTTATTTTCATCTGTTTAGTAGTTAAAACCTAAGTGTTAAATAGCACATTAACACTTCCTTGTTAATTAGCAAGAACAACAATGTCTCAACTGATTTTTTTTTTAATTCACAAGTTCTATTCTTCATGTCTGATAGGGAAATCAAACTCTATACAGGTTTTATGCTATAGTTGTATAAAATGACCTCTTCAAATCTTGCCACAATTTTTATTTTTCTTCTCTGTTTCTGTAACAAATTATGTATTTTTCAGATTCTGAAATAAGTTTGGAATAAGCTTTCTCCAGCTTAAATTCTCAACTGCTCTTTTTGTTATGTTTTAGATATTTCACAGCTTCACATGTCCTTGATTAATTCACAGTGAGCTGTTCACTTCAGGTAATTAAGTTTGTTTGTTTTATAACAGTCCAGAGAATTTTATAATGGTGATTAAAGTATGTGAAATAACTATTATATCTAATATTATTTTATGGACATTTGTTAAGGTACACAAACAAAAAATAATTAACTTGATAAAAATGAGTATACTCATTATGTTCAATAAATTGAACATTACATCAGTCCTGAGTCCCTTATGTATGCCTTTCTTACCAGCATCCCCTCTCTTCTACACCATAGGGGGCATATATTTGTATTTTTGAATGTAATATCAATGGAATCCCATATAGAGTATGAACTGTTTCGTGTCATGCTTCTTTTGTTCAATCTTATGTGTGAGATGATTTCCTATTTTTTCATGTGGAAAGTAGTTGCACAAAATTACATCCCCAGTAATATATGGAAGTTCCAGTAGATTCATATCAGGGCAAAGCTTATAATTTTCTATCTTTTGAAACTTAGCAGTTCTAGTGAGTATATCAAGGGATAATTTGGGTTTTGTTTTGCTTTTCTCTGGTGACTAATGAGGCAAAGGTTTCATTCCATGTTTAATGTCTTTAATATACATGACTATTCAGATTTTTGTTTATTCTCATCAGTTTTATTATGTTTTTGAGATATATGTCTTTTCATCAAGGTTTTCATATATGTTGGCTCATGGTTATTTATAAGAGCTTTGTATTATTTTTTTTTTAATCTGTGGAAATTCTGTATTGGAATCTATTTTTCATTTCTAATATTTATTAGTTTGTTTACCTTTTTGCTTTTGTTCCTTTATTTTACTAAGATTTTGCTAATTTTATTTCTCCTTTCAAAGAACATAATTTGGTCATTGATTTTGAGATTTTTTTTTTCCAATTTGGTTAATTTTCAGTTGCTTCTCATTTTTTTTCTTTTTACTATCTTTGAGTTTTACTTCTTCCCCATAATTTCTTGAGATGGATACATATATAATTTATTGGCAATGATTTTTTTCTTCTCTTTCAATATATATTTTAAGGTTTTTATTAATTTTCATTTTTAGTTCAAATATTTCTAATTTTTATTGAAATTTCTTTTTTATTCATGAATTATTTAGAAGTGTAGTCCTCAAACATTTGGTGATACTCTAATTATCCTTCTGTTATTGATTTCTAGCATAATGCCATTATATTCCTAAACCAAATAATGTGTATTTTCAGCCCTTTGAAATCGAGCTTGCTTTATGTCCCTACATAAGGTCAATATTAGAAATGCTCTGATGTGGAGGATGCAATATTCCTCATACAACAGTTCATCATTTGTGAATCATGCTGTGCAGATTTCTGTATTCTCAATGATTTCTGTCAGTTTATCCAATTAAAAATTGAGAAAAGTATAATCTTTTATGATTATATATTTTTAATGTTTTCTCACTTTAGCCTCAAATGATCTTTCTTCGGTGTGAATGTGTCCCTGAACTTACTTTGTGTGTCCAAATTTCCACTTACAAGGAAACCAGTCATATTGGGTTAGGGCTCATCCTAATGGCTTATTTTGACGTAATTAAATCTTTAAAGGGCCCATTTCTCAGTATCATTCTGAGGTACTCGGGGTTAAAGTTTCAACATAAGAAATTTTGTTGTTTTTCAGTCACTAAGTCATGTTTGACTTCTTGCAAACCCATGGGCTGCAGAACGCCAGACTTCCTTATCCTTCACCATCTCCCAGAGATTGCTCAAACTCATGTCCACTGGGTCCATGATGCTATCCAACTATCTCATCCTCTGCCATCCCCTTCTGCTCCTATCTTCAGTATTTCCCAGCATCAGGGTCTTTTCCAATCATTTGGCTCTTCATATCAGGTGGCCGAAGTTTGGGAGCTTCAGCTTCAGCATCAATCCCTCCAAAGAATATTCAGGATTGATTTCACTTAGTATTGACTGGTTTGATCTCCTTATAGTCCAAGGAACTCTCAAGAGTATTCTCCAACACCGCAGTTCAAAAGTATCAATTCTTCAACACTCAGCCTTATTTATGGTTCAACTCTCACATCCATACATGACTACCAGAAAAACCATAGCTTTGACTAGCAGATTTTTGCTGGCAAAACAATGTCTCTGATTTTTAATATGCTAATATGCTTTCTAGGTTTGTAATGGGTTTTCCTGGTGGCTCAGACAGTAAAGAATATTCCTGAAATGCAGGAGACCCATGTTCAATCCCTGGGTTGGGAAGATCCCCTGGAGGAGGAAATGACAACCCACTCCAGTATTCCTGATGGAAAATCCCACAGACGGAGGAATCTGGCAGGCTGCAGTCTAAGGGGCTACAAAGAATCAGAAACAACTGAGCAGCTAACATACAAGTTTGTCATAGCTTTTCTTCCAAGGAGCAAGTGTCTTCTGAGGTCACCATCTGCAGTGATGTTGGAGCCCAGGAAAATAAAGTCTCTCACTGTTTCCATTGTTTCCCCATCTATTTGCCATCAAATGATGGGACTGGACTCCATGATCTTCATTTTTTTGAATGTTGCATTGTAAGCCAGCTTTTTCATTTTCTTCTTAGTCCTTCATCAAGACTTCATCAAGACTTTAGTTTCTCTTCAGTTTCTGCCATGAGGGAGGTGTCATCTGCATATCTGAGGTTATGATATTTATCCTGGCAGTCTTGATTCCAGCTTGTGGTTCATCTAGCCTAGCATTTCTCATGATGTATTCTGCATATAAGTTAAAAAAGCAGGATGCCAATACACAGTCTTGATGTTCTCCTTTCTCAATTTGGAACCAGTCAGTTGTTCCATGTCTGGTTCTAACTGTTGCTTCTTGACCTTCAAACAGGTTTTTCAGGAGGAAGGTCAGGTGGTCTGGTATTCCCATTTCTTGAAGAATTTTCCACAGCTTGTTGTGCTCCACACAAAGGCTTTAGCGTGGTCAGTGAAGCAGAAGTAGATATTTTTCTAGAATTCTCTTGCTTTTCCTATGATCCAACAGATGTTAACAATTTGATCTCTGGTTCCTCTGCCTAAATCCAGCTTGAACATCTGGAAGTTCTCAGTTCATGTACTGTTGAAGCCTAGCTTGGAGAATTTTGAGCATTACTTTGCTTGCGTGTGAATGAGGGTTATTGTTCAGTAATTTGAACATTCTTTGGCATTACCCTTCTTTGGGATTAGAATGAAAACTGACATTTTCTAGTCCTGTGGCCACTGCTGAGTTTTTAAATTTTCTGGCACATAGACAGCAGCAGTTTCACAGCATTATCTTTAGGATTTGAAATAACTCACCTGGAATTCCATCACATCCAGTAGCTTTGTTTGTAGTAATGCTTCCTGAAGCCTGCTTAACTTCCCACTCCAGGATGTCTAGTTCTAGGTAAGTGATCACATCATCATGGTTATCTATGTCATTAAGATCTTTTCTGTATATTTCTTCTATCTATTCTTGCCACCTCTTCTTAATATTTTGTGCTTCTGTTAGGTCTATATCATTTCTATCCTTTTTTGTGCTCTTCTTTGCATGAAACATTCCTTTGGTATCTCTCATTTTCTTGAGGAGATCTCTAATCTTTCCATTCTCTTGTTTTCCTCTATTTCTTTGCATTGTCCACTTAAAAAGGCTTTCTTATCTCTCCTTGCTATTCTTTGGAACTCTGTATTCAGTTGGGTTTATCTTTCCTTTTCTCCTGTAAGAACACAGGAGAGCACAACTCAGCCCATAGTCATGTCTTTGGATAATACATCCACCCACCACTTAAATTACTAGAAATAAATTGCATTACATATTTTCTTGGTTGTTATATTTCTTATTCAGTTCAGTTCAGTTCAGTCCAGTCACTCAGTCGTATCCGACTCTTTGCGACCCCATGAATCGCAGCACACCCCAGGCCTCCCTGTCCATCACCAACTCCTGGAGTTCACTCAAACTCATGTCCATCGAGTCAGTGATGCCATCCAGCCATCTCATCCTCTGTCATCCCCTTCTCCTCCTGCCCCCAATCCCTCTCAGTATCAGAGTCTTTTCCAATGAGTCAACTCTTCACATAAGGTGGCCAAAGTACTGGAGTTTCAGCTTTAGCATCATTCCTTCCAATGAAATCCCAGGGCTGATCTCTTATAAACTGGTATATATGAGATGTCTTTCTTATATAATACTTTTGTGCAATTAAGAAATGTCCTCCTGTATTTCAGGTACATTTAAAGTTTTTTTCAATATTTTACATCTGGCTACCTCATGGTATGTGCTCTTTAATATTTAGCAACAAATATTCTTTCGGTAATGAACATATGAAATTCACAAAGATAATATCACTGTTTGGAAAGGTTACACGTAACATAATGAAATATTGAAATAGTTCCCTGTATCAAAACATTCAGACAGACTTAGTTAATTTGAATATGTCTTAAATTTTAGATACTTTCAGTTCAGTTCAGTCGCTCAGTTGTGTCCAACTCTTTGCTACCCCATGGACTGCAGTACACCAGGCCTCCCTGTCCATCACCCATTCCCAGAGCTTACTCAAATTCATGTCCATTGAGTCAGTGATGCCATCCAACCATCTCATCTTCTGTTGTCCCCTTCTCCATCTAATTCAATTTTTCCCAACATTAGGGTCTTCTCAAATAAGTCAGTTCTTTGCATCAGGTGGCCACAGCATTGGATACCAGCTTCAGCATCAGTCCTTCCAATGAATATTCAGGACTGATTTCCTTTAGGATGGACTGGTTTGATCTCCTTGCAGTCCAAGGGACTCTCAAGAGTCTTCTCCAGCACCACAGTTCAAAAGCATCAATTCTTTGGTGCTTAGCTTTCTTCATGGCCCAACTCTCACATCCATACATGACTACCAGAAAAACCATAGCTTTGACTAGACGGACCTTTGTTGGCATAGATACTTTACAATCCAACTAATCAGCCCTCTTGATTTAGGTCTGTATGATAAAAAAAAAAAAAAAAAAAGAAAAGAAGAAAATGTTAGTGTTTTCTCATGAAGTGGATAAGTCAATTCTGAATAGAAATGATACAATAGCTACTAATATAAATAGCAATTTTAATCTCTCTTGCTCACATGTTTATAAAAAGCTGAGTGTATAAATTCCAGCATGAGCAAACTTCTTAGATGATATGGCAGATTACTAGAAGCTTTAAAAAAATAAAATAGTTTCTTTCTTTTTCACCTCTCTTTCAATTGGATAAAGCCCATGTGATTAAATTCTGGCCAATTGAGTTTAGACAAAAATGTTGACACAACTTCCAGGCCTAACCAATTAAAAACTACTGTGGTCATCCTCCTCTCTTTCTTTTACTTTCCTTTTGCTGAGTAGAGAATGCCTTACAGCATTCTCTATATAAAAGGACAAAACTATAAGATAGAAGGAGTCTGACTCCTTGATTGACAATATAGAAGTCTGTTCACTGATCAGGAATATGTAATGTATGTGAATGAAAAACAAACATTATGGTATTAATGACTGAGATTTAAGGTCTTGGTTGTCATGGCAGCAGATATTTTCTTAATGGTGCAGGTAGTCAAAGCACTATTTGATGTAACTCATGTAACTTTCATTGTTGAAAAACTTTTGGACTTTCCTGGTGATACAGTGGATAAAAATCCTTCTGCCAGGCCACCGGACATAGATTTGACCCATGGTCTGGGATGAATCCACATGCTCTAGAGCAACTAAGCCTGTGGACCACAATTTAGCCTGTATGCTGCAAGTACTGAAGTCCATGCACATAGAATCCATGGTTCGCAACAAGAGATGTAACTGCAGTGATAAGCTTGCACACTGTAATGAAGAGCAGCCCCCACTTTCCACAACTAGAGAAAGTCTGTGCATAGCAATGAAGACCCATCACAGCAATAAATAAATAAATACATTATTATTGTTTTTGTTGCTTAGTCACTCGACCTCATGGACTGCATGGAGGCTCCTCTGTCCATGGAGTTTTCCAAGCAAGAATACTGAAGTGGGTTGCCATTTCCTACTCTAGGGGATCTTCCTGACAGATGGATCAAATCTGTCTCCTTCACTGTAGTTAGAATCTTTACCTCTGAGCCACCTGGGAAGCCCAGTAAGAAAATGTGTTATTTATCACAGTTGCTGAATAAATATTTAGTAACTATTATCTACATTTGGGTTCATTTCAGAGCAAATCTTTGTTTCAGGAAAAAGGACTAGTTTAATCCTGTGCTTAACCCATGTGTCTAAAGTCAACTAAAGTCAACTTCAGCATTCAAATGTACAGTCACAGCATTAGTTGAAAGCCTAGGACTCCAACCAGGAATTCTCCTAGATTACAACCCAAATTCCAGGCCAGGCACTAAAAAATCCAATTTTGGGGGAATTATTCCATTTGAAAGTAAATGGATCTGTAAACACCCAGAGCAAATCTAGATCAGAACTATATTGTTAACATTTGTTGAAATTTAAAGTTCCCACTTTTACCTGAAGAAAACCATTTTGGTATTTCATACTCCATAAATTTGCCTGGTTGTTCATAGCCTTATACCAATTTCTAATCTATGTTTCTCTGTAAAAGGGAATTAGAAGATGTTTAAATGAAGATCAAAATGAGAAAAGTCTAATTAGGGCTGCATTCAATTACAATCCTACTTTACTTATTTAACATTATTTGAAAGCTCATCTCATATATTTTGGTTGCTGAAAATTACTGAATTATTTTAATTCTTAATAATACCATTATATTCCAAACCTGTTTTCAGATTTTCATGAATTTTACATATATTTATTATTTTATGACAATTTATATATTTTATGCATTCCTGTTTTCAGAAGAAAAATGGGTTGTAAATAAAGTAGGATAATTGCTAATATATATTCCATGACTTTAATGACTTTTTCTTCCCTGTGGACCATTATTAGTTTTCTCCTAAAACCCTTTTAATTAATCAAAAGAAAATGAGGGATTTTCATTAATATCAGAGCATCTTTTTACCTTAATTTGTTCTGAAGTGCATATGTGTCATGAATTGTGAGTCCCTGGATAGATAAGGAAAAAAAAGAACCGCCATGTTTTCTTACAGAGGTAAAAGACGGCCACTTCAAGGTCTGATAGATTGTAATGGTGTTGTTGGCTTTTCTTGCGGTAAAATATGTTTATCTAGGCTTCTTTACTATTTCTGCTTGACAGCCCCTGGGAACAAGGTATTCATAAATGTGACCATATCAGATTCACTGACGATTTTTCAAAGTTATCTAAACCAAAGTTGTGGCATTTGAGTTTCATCTGGGTATAGAGAAGAAAGTAACATGTATCACCAAGAGCTGTACTTTAGAGTGTGTACTTAGATAATAGAATTATGAATAAAAAGAAATATATGCCATTAATTGGTGGTTTTCAGGAAAAGAAAACTAATCAATTATCTCTGGGCATTTTGTTCACAGGAAGGCTGCTTTATTCAAAATTAAATCCTTCTGCTGATGCCAGAAATTACAAAAATGTTATAAAGATAAACACTTTGAGTTATTTGAGAATACTGAAGGCTCATATGACAGTTCAAATGATAGATATACAAAGATGATCACACATTTTTTAAGTTCTTTCTGATTTTAATTTATATAGTTCCAAAAACATAAGAGATTATTACTTAAAAGCATAAAAGTTCAAGTGGAACAAAATCCCAAATGAGGGGAAGTTATAGAAATATCAGAGAGTAGAGTCCATTGTCACTGGGTAGTGGTAGTGTGTGAACCACAAACGAAATTACCACTAACATGTCTTATATCCCAAACTGAATTCAGCAGAATAGCAGAAGACAAGTGATAGCTTTTCTGATTTCCTGACTGGAAAGATGAGTGTAAGTCTGTACCTGGAATCTAATTACAGGCAAGCCACTAATAAAACCATGAGATACTTGACAATATGAGAGGGAAAACTGTACAAACAGAAAATTTATGACAGTGATCCACAGCACTGCTGCAATAAAGGAACCTAGTTTGAGTGACACCTCCTGAATAGCAATAAAAAATTAGAAGCCCATTCAACCACCCAGGATATTATCAATATTTACTTCTCCTTTGGTTGTCAGTTTTGAGTCATGCCCCAAACCTCCTTTAAAGGAAAGAAAAGAAATGTAGGTTCTCCTCCCTACATAAATTTAAAGCATAGGTCTTTAGCCTTTAGTACTTTATTTTTCTGCAGGCAAAGGCAAGGGATTCACTTTTGTCATTCTTGAGGAAAGCTTCTCTGTAGTTAAGAACACATTTTAGAGCCAGAGAGGCAAAGAATTTGATTCCAATTTTTCCATATGGTATAGGACTGTGATCTTACCTGTTTATGTATTGATTTTCTTTTTTATATGTGGATGATAATAATTATCTGAGGAGGTACTGTAAGAATTACACGAGATAGTATGTTACCTGTGAAATGCAATATTTGCCAACAATAAACACTCAGTACCAGCACATGGTAGCTAAAAGAGAGAAACAGAGATAGAGACAGAGACAGAGACAGAGGGAGAGAGAGAGAGAGAGAATAGTTTAATTCGGGTTTGAATGCAATTCCAAAGTATGGTCTATTTTAAGCAGAAGTAGTGAATTGCTTTCCTGAAAAGTGACATGTAAAATTGTTTTCAAAATAAAATTCTAGTTTAACACTGGTTTAATGTAATAGTTTTAATTCAACAA
The DNA here is from genome assembly GCA_006408695.1 of Aepyceros melampus. NCBI lineage: Eukaryota > Metazoa > Chordata > Mammalia > Artiodactyla > Bovidae > Aepyceros > Aepyceros melampus. The sequence goes on along the minus strand of SJXQ01007415.1, from coordinate 530,528 downwards.
CTCTATAATTGAAGACTGATCATTATCTATTGCTTATCTGTTTTTTATTAAAGTATAATTGACTTAGGAGAAGGCAATGGCACCCCACTCCAGTACTCTTGCCTGGAAAATCCCGTGGACAGAGGAGCCTGGTAGGCTGCAGTCCATGGGGTCGCGAAGAGTCAAACATGACTGAGCGACTTCACTTTCACTTTTCGCTTTCATGCACTGGAGAAGGAAATGGCAACCCACTCCAGTGTTCTTGCCTGGAGAATCCCAGGGATGGGGGAGCCTGGTGGGCTACCGTCTATGGGGTCGCACAGAGTCGGACACGACTGAAGCGACTTAGCAGCAGCATAATTGACTTACAATAATATATTAGTTTTAGGTACACAACAGTGATTTTATTTTATTTTTTTTTCCATTATAATATGGTCACTATGATAGGTCTAATGGTCATCTGTCAACTACCATCTGTCACCATACAAAGTTATTACGGTGTTATTGGCTATATTCTCTATGTTGTACATACACTCCTGTAACATTTATTTTATAACTAGAAGTTTGTACCTCTTAATCTCCTTTATCTGTTTCGCCAGTTCTCCTAACTTCCACTGCACCCTGTTACACTTGTTTGTTCACTGTCTCTATGGCTGTATTTCTTGTTTTGTTGTGTTTGCTTTATTTTTTAGATTCCATATATAAGTAAAATCATATAATATTTGCATTTTTTTTGTCTGGCTTATTTTACCTAGCATAATACCTTAGGTCCAAACATGCTGCAAATGGCAAAAATTCATTCTTGTTTTGGTCTGAGTAATATTCCATTACAAAGTAATATTCTGATATTCTTTATCCAGTCATTTATCCATGGACACTTAGATTACTTCCGTGCCTTGGTTATTGTAAATAATGCTACAGTGAACTGGGAGGTGCATGTATCTTGTTGCATTAGTATCTTCATTTCCTTCTGGTAAATGCCAGAGGTGAGATTATTGTATTATATGTTAATTCTACTTTTAATTTTCTGAGAACATCCATACTGTTTTACATGGTGACTATACCAGCTTACATTTCTTACATATCTTCTCCCAATCAGTAGTTTGCCTTTTCATTTTGTTGGTGATATCCTTTGCTATGGCTTCCCTGGTGGCTCAGATGGTAAAGCGTCTGCTTGCAATGCACGAGACCCAGGTTCAATCCCTGGATTGAGAAGATCCTCCTATAGAAGGAAATGGCAACCCACTCCAGTACCCTTGCCTGGAAAAATCCCATGGACAGAAGAGTCTGGTAGACTACAGTCCATGAGGTCACAAAGAGTTGGATATGATTGAGGGACTTCACTCACTTTCTTTGCTATGTAAAATCTTTTGCTTTTTTTAGTTTGAAGCAGTCCCATTTTTTTTTTAAATTTTGCGTTTGTCAAGCTTGTCTAAAAGGGACAAATCCAAAAAAATATTACTAAGCCCTATCTTTGGCCACCTCATGCGAAGAGTTGACTCATTGGAAAAGACCCTGATGCTGGGAGGGATTGGGGGCAGGAGGAGAAGGGGATGACCGAGGATGAGATGGCTGGATGGCATCATGGACTCGATGGACGTGAGTGTGAGTGAACTCTGGGAGTTGGTGATGGACAGGGAGCCTGGCGTGCTGCGATTCATGGGGTCGCAAAGAGTCAAGACACAACTGAGTGACTGAACGGAACGGAACGGAAGCCCTATCTCCAAAAGCATACTGCCTATGTTTTCTTCTATTACTTTTATGGTTTCAGGTCTTGCATTTGTCTTTAATCCACTTGAGTTAATGTTTGTATATGATGTGAGAAAGCAATCCAGTTTGATTCTTTCACATGTAGCTGTCCAGCTGTCTCAATGCCATTTATTTAAGAACCTGTCTTTCTCCCCATTGTATATTCTTGCCATCTTTGCTATAGACTAATTGACCGTATAAGTATAGGTTTATTTCTGGCCTCTCTATTCTGTTCCGTTGCTCTGTGTGGTTGTTTTTGTGCCAATACAACAGAACTTTAATTACTGTAGCTTTGTAGTATAGTTTGAAATCTGGGAACATAATATCTTGAGATTTGTTCTTCTTTCTCAAGATTGTTTTGTCTATTCAGAGTCTTTTGTGGTTCCATCTAAATATATGTCATTGATTATTAAATGATAACATTATGAAGAACATTTCCTAACTCTCATGGTAAGTGATAACAAAAAGATAAATATATTGGATGAAATATCATGTAAAGTAGCTATTTAATGCAATTAATAATAATTTCTATAAGAGTAGTTAATCACTGATTAACATTTTTGTTTAATACCTAGGAATTATTTTTCCCCAAGCAGATTTGTAAGTCTGTGTGTTTCTCCATTTTCCACCAAGAATTTAGACCACAGTCAAACTACTTAAAAAAAAAAATTATTCTGAAACATTCCCATTATTTTAGGTTTGATAGTCAGAAGCCTATACTGTGTCTTAAGTTTTCGGAGTAGTATTTTTTTTTTTTTTGATAATTGATCAAATTTCAGGAAGCTTTATTGAAGATTATTATTATGAGATGTTTAAACTGCAAATTTTATCTCTGATTAGAAGCAAAACATCTAGAAAATGTAAAAGCAGTGCAATTCTGCATTCTGAGACAAAGACACTTCCTGACATACATCTATTCAGGATATAAAAGAAAAGACAAAAGCAAAGTCATACAAATCAGATACTTGATTCCATGTAAAGATAAAAGTCAGTCCTAAATAAAGATAAAAGCCATTCATATGATATGATAGGTAGATATATACAGATAATCAATTAAGAAGCAATTACAACTTTTCTTTTCCTTGTATATTCACTATGTTGGGTAAGGGGAAGGAAGAAATCTAACAAGGAAGGAGAGATTTTAAAAGAGAGACAGCCAAAATTTATAAATATACTTTCTTGCCTTTCCAATTTTCTTATCTATAGATAGTGTTGGGCTTCCCTTGTGGATCAGCTGGTTAAGAATCCACCTGCAATTCAGGAGACCTGTGTTTGATCCCTGGGTTGTGAAGATCCCCTGGATAAGGGAAAGGCTACCCATTCCAGTATTCTGGCGTGGAGAATTCCATGGACTGTATAGTCCACGGGGTTGCAAAGAATCAGACACAACTGAGTGACTTTCACTTTTACTTTCATAGATAGTGTGGTCTCACAGAGTCTATCACCCAAGGAATCTAGCCAAGACTTGACTCCGTTCTTAACTGTCAGAAATGAAATTAATTATAGAACTACATATCAGGAGCAGTGTTTTCCTACATACCATCTTTAATGTCCTGGTAGTCCATGATTATTTTCCCAATTTCATGAAAAAATAAAATAAGAACAGTAAGTTTTGTATTTATTTATTTATATATATATATTTTTACCAAATGACTTGCAATTCTATATACTTTCATTACAATGGAAATTGAGCTATATGTTAATAAAGCATTGAATTTTTGCCACTGCTGCTAAATCGCTTCAGTGGTTTCCGACTATGTGAGACCCCATAGAGGGCAGCCCACCAGGCTCCCCCCTCCCTGGGATTCTCCAGGCAAGAACACTGGAGTGGGTTGCCATTTCCTTCTCCAATGCATGGAAGTGAAAAGTGAAAGTGAAGTCACTCAGTCATGTCCAAGTCTTTGCGACCCCATGGACTGCAGCTTACCAGGCTCCCCGGCCACGGGATTTTCCAGGCAAGAGTACTGGAGTGGGGTGCCATTGCCTTCTCTGATTGAGTTTTTAAGAATTACCAAATTCTGATATCTTTAAGCAAAAGCCCCACATTACTAGTACATAGAAGACCCCAGTCCAGTGTTTCTGTAAGAAGTATAGCTACTACATAATCCTTGTTGATAGCTATATATAGGTTGCACTACTATTCAGTTCAGTTCAGTTCAGTTCAGTCGCTCAGTCGTGTCCAACTCTTTGCAACCCCATGAATCACAGCACGCCAGACCTCCCTGTCCAACACCATCTCCTGGAGTTCACTCAGACTCACGTCCATCGAGTCTGTGATGCCATCCAGCCATCTCATCCTCTGTCGTCCCCTTCTCCTCCTGCCCCCAGTCCCTCCCAGCATCAGTGTCTTTTCCAATGAGTCAACTCTTCGCATGAGGTGGCCAAAGTACTGGAGCTTCAGCTTTACCATACTATTAAGTGTCTTTTAACACTTTGATTTATTTTGTTGTTTTGCTGTTGATTTGAATTTTATTTCATTCCTGTGTAATTCTTTATTAAAACAAAGAACCCTCTGCATTCCCCAAACTTCTGGGTACTGGAATGTCAGAATGCAAGAAAGATTTTGAAGATCACTGCTCTAAACTTTCTTCCTTTTTCTTTTTAGTGTTATAGGAAAGAAAGGTTTTGCAGTATTGACTGAAATAAATCGTTGCCAAACTACCAGGTGCTCTAGAGAGCTAATCACTAACTGAATCTCCTTAGACTAGGTCACCTTTCCCTGAAGAAGGAGGGATTCTGGCCTTGCCCTACTGCCCTTACCTTAGTGAGCTGGTTAGAAATCTGCCCAAGATGTACCAATCAAATTTGAGAAGACATTTGGAGGTGATATTCAGTGACATTAGTTAGGTTCTGGTAGTTCTTGCTAGAAAACATGGTCTTTATAATTCCAGAATGCTGAAAAAAGCTGCAGACTGCTATTCATTATGTTAGGTAGTAAGGATAGGAAAAAGGAGTCCGAATGATGGTGGCTAAAGATAAAGAAGGGAAAAGCCCATGAAAATAGAACAAAGGAAGGTCTGAGGACTGGCGTGAGAATCTCAGGTGAAACAAACAGCTCTCCTGCCTAGCCCAATTTACACAGGCTCAGGGGGAGGAGAAATAAAACATACAAAGAGGAGCCAAAATTGAGCTGTGGGCCTCTCTTCTCTTTCTGTCTTTTAGGTCGGCCCACTCTCATGCCTTGAAGATGTATTTTTCTTTTGCTTGCCACATAAAACAGCTGTAACACTGGTCCATCTGTTGCTTCAAATTTTTGCTGCAGCAAGACAGAACCAAGGAAATTACAAAGTCCCCCGACATATATGGTGCCATTTCTCAGATCGAACCTGGCTGAAACGACCTTGGCTTGGCCCCCACAAGGTGAAGGCCAAGCACAGCAGAAGCCCAACTCAGGAAAGTTTGTGCGATGGAAGCAGAACATGAAGAAAATGCAGACAGGGAAAGTGATAAGAAGGCCAGTGTGCTGGAAACTGGGACAGCAAAAACTAACTCGGCAGAAAGCTCATGCAGCTCAGTTTCAGATTCCAGAAGACCTCCAGTTAAGGTAGGAGGTCCTCGCTCCTATGGCTGGAAGGACATGTGGCTAAAAACATTTTAATTCGTTTGTGATCTCTGATTTCTTGTTTCCTCAAACCCCATCCCTGTGAACAGGCAAGCAGCAGTGGGTGCAACTGTGGGACTCTGGCAGGTGCTGCTTTGTAGCTGTTGTCCAAGCGGGTGGGAGTTCTTCTGTCCTTAATCTTCTCTGTGCCAAGGATCAGGCCAATGAAAACTGAGCACAGGTTAGGTATTTAGCAGATTTTCTGGCAGGTTATGAAGGGGATTACTTGGCATGTTTTTCCCACTGCTTTTTTCTTTTGTCCTTCACCTACTTTCTCCACCTATGCCACTGCTGAAAAAGTATTGGGCAGGTCATCATCTTTCCATTTCTAAAAGATGTGTTTAAAACTGCTCAAACCCACATGGCAGGGACTCTGTGTATGCTGAGTCACCCAGTTGCATCCGACTGGGACTTGAGCGCGGCCAAAACCCATGGTGCTGGCTTCTGGACCTAATGAAGCTCAGGCTCTTGATGTCTCATTGCAAAAAATTCAGTGAGAGACACAGTGATAGGTAAGAGGTGGCTTTGTTCAGATTTAGAGAGAAGCACACTCCACAGGGTGTGGGCCAACTCAGAGGGTGTGTGAGTGTGTGGCAGCCTTGGGATGTGGTGTGGTTAGTTTTTGCAAGTTGAGTGATTTCATATGCTAATGAGTAGAAAGATCATTCCAACAATTGGGGAAGCACCCACTCCTTGGTTTTTTGACAGTGACTTGAAACTGTCCTGGCGCCTCCGGGTGTGTCATTTAGCTTTCAGATTGAGGATCAAGGTTTAGTTGAATTTGACTTGCCATCTTGGACCCATTTGATTTTAATCAGTTCATGTTATGTGCTTGAGCTATGTCATTCTTTCAAAAGTTGTGCCCTGCTCCCTTCCTTCCTGTTTCATGATCTTTTCCGGAGCCCCTTCCAGGCCCACAATGTAGCCTCTACAATCTTCTGGAGGGACAACCAGAAAATAGCTGGCCCTTGGGAGAGAAATACTGTATAATATGCAGTCTCTCTAGATATTCAGGCCTTCATCTTCCATGTTTCCTACAACATGTGCAATGGCAGCATTTCTCATTGAACTTGCTAGGACAGGTGACAGGCAACCATCTGTTGGTGGCATCCCTTCAAGGGCAACTGGGCTTCTAGGGTGGGTTTGCCACCTTGGGAGTTAGCCTTGCAGGCTGTTTGGGCTCAAACCCTTACCACCCTTCTCCTAAAGTTACAAACATACCCCTGGATCAAACCTCCACTCCACTTTTATGGAGCATCTGGTTTGTTGTCTTATCAATTTTTCTTAAGCCACTTACTAACTCCTGCAACCAGGACCCTGCCCCCTTGCAGGCAACATTGCTCCACCCAGCTTATTATTAAAATGCTCTTAATGCTCCTAACAGGACCAGATAACCCACTCTGTGTCATTACTTCTGTTATTACCTAAAGTGGGTCTATGACAATGAAATGTTTATCATTGGAAGTGCCTAAACTGTTCTTATGGAGGACTAGGGGAAGAAATCAGTGACTTAATTCCCTCAGAGCAACAAGAGGATAAGGCTTATGACTGTTTCACCAGGTTCTCAGTCTCAGGACATAGGCTTGGATTGCTTTACTTCATGATATCTATTCCCATCTGTGGAGGACAAACCAGCAATGAGTTAAGATTAAAACCTGTGACTCCTACCCAGCACTGGTAATGCTAGAGATCTTGGGGATGCTCAGCTCCAGTTGGGGGTCTCAGGAGGTTGACCTGCCTCAACCTGCTTAGGGATCTGGTCCTCAAAATTTTGTCACGGCCTTGACCTTTTTGGGGATCCTCCAGTCCAGGGGTCCCAGGAGATCGACATGCCTCAACCTGTGCAGGGACCCAATTCTCAGGAAGCCAAGATGCCTCAACCTGCCCAGGGATTTGATCTCCATGCAATTGTCATGCATCAACCTGCATGGGATTCTGCACCCTGACCCGGGGAGGCCTGCCTCTCAGGTTGCAACAGTACTGGGTAGGATAAGCTTCAAAAAGACTCAATGCTAAGAAAGTCCATCCATGGTAATAGAAGGAAGCCTATTACTTGAGGGACTGTACCTGGTCTCAGTAATAACTCAGGAGTCCATCGAGAACACCATTGCCTTTCTGTAAAAGCTAAAAGAGGCCCTCCAAAAGTTTACTAATCTAGAGTTAGACATTTATGAGGGACAGGTTATTTTACAGGACAAAGTCCTGTCCCAGTGTGCATCAGGCATCAGGATAAAGTTACAACAGCTATAGCAGCAGGACCCTGCTATCTCTTAGATGAAATGGTCCAGGCAGCCACCAATACCTTTTATAACAGAGAACAGGAGAGGAAAGCCAAGGCCCAGGAAAGGGAAAAAAGGAGAGAGAAAAGGCATGCCCAAATGCTGGCCTCCCTCCAAGGAAGCCCTATTTCAAATCTTGAGTCTTGAAGGACAAGGAATGAGGCAAATGCCTAATCTGTAGACAGGTGGGACATTAGGCCAAAGAGTGTTCAACCCATGGCAAGTCTCCTAAAAAGACTTGTTTCAAAAGCCATCAGTTGGGCAGCACTTTGCCCTTGGAATGCAAAAGCCTCAAGGTTAAGCACCAAGCCTTCCCTCACGATTGTTCAACAGGACTAAAGTGGCCCATTCCAGCCAGCCTACCTGTCATAGATAATCATCATGGGACTGGAGCCAAGGGTGCAACTGGGTATTGCAGGTAGGTCCAAGAATTTCTTGGTTGATACAGGGGCTAACTACTCTGTCCTGACCCCTACTATGGAGCCTTCTCTTCCCAAACCTGTACCATTTTGGTTGCTACAGGAAAAACAATTACAAAAAGATTCACCTGAGCACTTCTTTGTTGCTAGGATGGACAAATATTTTCCCACCAGCTTCTGGTGGCCCCTGAGTGCCCTATTCCCTTAATGGTAAGAGATATTTCCCTGCCTTCAAAATCTTGCAGCTATTGCAGTCCTGATAGAAGATTCTTTAAAACTCTCTCTTGGGGGCAAACTAACTATTTTGACCGGCCACCAAGTGAAGCAACACCTGAATGGGAGAGGCCATTTACGGATGTCTGATCAGAGGATCCTCAGATATCAAGTAGTGCTGATGGAAAATCCAGGCCTGACTATATTCCTTTGTGATTTTCTTACCCCAGCTACCCTCCCGCCTACCCCTGAGGGCTGTCTCCCCTTTCACTGTTGCCTAGAAACTTTGGACCACTGGACTAAACTCTGAGAGGAATTGTCAGAAGATCCTCTGACCAATCCTGAGGAAATCTGGTACACTGAGGAAAGCAGCTTTATCTTGGATGGAAAAAGAAGAGGCAGATATGTAGTAGTCTCCAAATTTTGAGACCATAGAGGCTAGATCTTTGCCACCAGGTACTTCAGCCCAATTAGCTGAGCTCATAGCTCTGACTCGAGATTTAGGAAAAAGTGTGACCATTTACACTGACTCCGGTATGCCTTTCTGGTGCTACATGTACATGCTGCTATTTGGAAAGAAAGGGGCCACTTGACTACCCAAGGGTCCCCAGTCAAGTATGGTAATCAAATCCTTAGGGTCTTAGAGACAGTCCATCCGCCCACTGAGGTTTCAGTCTCCCATTGTAAAGGACTCCATAAAGGTAGCACAGAAGTGGCATGAGGGAACCAAGCAGCCAATCAGGCAGCTAAGAGAGCAGCATTACAGAACAATGACCTAATAGGGGTTGCCACCTTAGTCCCACAGACTAATTTGCCAGAAATTCCTTTATACGCTGAAGGTGAGAGTCTTAAAGGTAAAAGTGAGGGCTTTTATAAAGATCATATGGGGTGGTTCCAAAAGGAGGGATTCCTTTTTCTGCCTGGGAACCTCCAGTGGAAGTTTATCAACTCCTAACATGACACCATTCATTTAGGAGAGAAGGCCCTTCAAAGATTACTAGAAAGGTCCTTCAGAGGAACAGGGCTCCAAACGACAATAAGGCAAGTGGTCTCTCCTCCCACATGCCAATTAAGCAACCCCCAAGGAGCTCAAAGATCTCAGCTGGCCCAGTCCATCCAACAACATGAGACCTACCCAGGAGAGGACTGGCAGATGGACTTCACCCAGATGCCAGTTTCTCGAGGGTATAAATATCTATTAGTCATGATAGATATATTCACAGCATGGATTGAAGACTTTCCTACCTGGACTGAGAAGTCTGTGAAAGTGAAAGTTACTCATTCATGTCTGAATCTTTGTGACCCCATGGACTCTCTATGGAATTCTCCAGGCCAGAATGCTAGAGTGGGTAGCCTTTTCCTTCTCCAGGGTATCTTCCCAACCCAGGGATTGAACACAAGTCTCCCACATTGCAGGTAGATTCTTTACCAGCTGAGCCACAAGGGAAGCCCCTGAAAAGGCTCAGGAGGTGGTAAAAAAAAAAACAAAACAAAAACAAAAACAAAACTGCTCCATTGAGTCATTCTGAGATTTGGTCTGCCCAGGTCATTACAAGTGACAAAAGGACATCATTTACTTCTAAGGTCACCCAAGGGGTCTCTAAAGCATTGAAAAACAGAAAGAAAGATAGCACTAATTTGTGTCCAACTCTTGCGACCTATGGACTATAGCCTGCCAGGCTCCTCTGCCCATGGGATTTTCCAAGCAAGAATACTGGAGTGGGTTGCCATTTCCTTCTCCAGGGGATCTTCCTGACCCAGGAATCAAACCCAGGTCTCTAGAATTGCAGGCAGTTTCTTTACTAACTGAGCTACCCAAGAAGCATTGGATATTACTTATTATCTCCATTGTGCCTGGAGGCCTCAGTCTTCAGGAAAAGTAGAAAGAACCAACCAGTTCTTAAAATCAGAGATAAGAAAGATAATCCAGGAGACTTCCCTTGGATGGAAGGAGGCTTCTCTTGGATGGAAGGAGGCTTTACCAATAGCTCTCCTCCACACCTGTGTTGCCCCTAAGGAACAGGTTGGTCTTAGTCCTTATGAGATTCTCTATGAGAGACCTTTTGTTTATGTCAATGACCTCTTCCTAGATCCAGAGGCTCAGCCCCTCCAGTCTTATACCATGTCCATTGGGTAATTCCAACAGGATATACACTTATGGGGTGTCAACCAGGACCCAAAGGATTCTAAAGAGCCACCACTATATGGTCCAGAGACTCAAGTCCTAATTAAAGTCTGGAAAGATGGGTCCCCAAAGGCTCAGGTCCAGCCCACATGGAAGGGCCCCTACCCTGTAATACTTTCTACTCCCACAGTGGTCAAGGTACCAGGACATGACTCCTGGATTCACTACTCGTGAGTCAAGCTATGGAAGAAAACAGATGAGTACACTCAATACACCTGTGAGCCCTGGGAAATCTCAGATACCTGTTCAGGACTACAAATGAGTGCCATTCTAATCAACACCCTCAAAATCAAGTTTCTGAGGATAGGATTTCTCAGGATAGCTCTAAAAAGTCAACACAGCTTGGCAGGCGTTGTACTCCAAAGTAGACAGGAGATAGATCTCCTGATCCCGAACAAGGAGGGACCTGAGCCATCTTGAATGAGACGTGTTGTTTCTGGGTAAATACCTCCAGTTAAGAAAGTTTCAGTCCTCGAGAAGTGTTCATATCCTAGAGGATCCCAAAGAATGAACTGAAGTGTTCTTAGAGTGACTACAATCTCTCTTTGAGGATCCTTCTGGAGATGGGGAATTTGAAGTTGGCTAATGCCCCTACTAATCCTTGTTATCATATTGATGCTGCTTATGATTGCTCCATGTATTATCAATTGTCTAACCTGTTTTGTCTTTGCCCAAGTCAACAAGCTACAACATGCAGTGCCAGTTCATCAAGGATATATAAAACTACAGCTGACCATGGAAAATATCATTCACCCTCAGATGGACACCACTATAAGGACTCTGAGTCTTGAGACTAGCAAGAGGGGGAGGTCCAATGCCCCTCGCCATCTCAGTTCAGCAGAAAGTAGCCAGAGAACTTGACGTCTCTATTACCAAAGAATTGGTAATTGGTAATTCCTCCCATCTCTTGAGGGGGGAATTTTAGGCAGTTAGCATAGGAAAAGGAAATGGCACCCCACTCCAGTACTCTTACCTGGAAAATCCCATGGATAGAGGAGCCTGGTAGGCTGTAGTCCATGGGGTCACTAAGAGTTGGACACAACTGAGTGATGACTTCCCTTTCACTTTTCACTTTCATGCATTGGAGAAGGAAATGGCAACCGACTCCAGTGTTCTTGCCTGGAGAATCCCAGGGATGGGGGAGCGTGGTGGGCTTCTGTCTATGGGGTCGCACAGAGTCGGACATAACTGAAGTGACTTAGCAGCAGCAGCAGCATAGGAAAAAAGAGTCCAGAATGATGGTGGCTAAAAGACAAAGAAGGTAAAAGCTCGTAGCATAGGAAAAGGAAATGGCACCCCACTCCAGTACTCTTACCTGGAAAATCCCATGGATAGAGGAGCCTGGTAGGCTGTAGTCCATGGGGTCACTAAGAGTTGGACACAACTGAGTGATGACTTCCCTTTCACTTTTCACTTTCATGCATTGGAGAAGGAAATGGCAACCGACTCCAGTGTTCTTGCCTGGAGAATCCCAGGGATGGGGGAGCGTGGTGGGCTTCTGTCTATGGGGTCGCACAGAGTCGGACATAACTGAAGTGACTTAGCAGCAGCAGCAGCATAGGAAAAAAGAGTCCAGAATGATGGTGGCTAAAAGACAAAGAAGGTAAAAGCTCGTGAAAATAGAACATAGGAAGATCTGAGGACAGGAGTGAGAACCTCAGGTAAAATAAACAGCTCTCCTGGCTAGCCCAATTTACACAGGGCAGGCTCAGGGGAGGAGAAATAAAATATAAAAAGAGGAGCCAAAATTGAGCTGTGGGCCTCTCTTCTCTTCCTGTCTTTTCGGTCGGCCCACTCTCATGCCTTGAGGATGTATTTTCCTTTCCTTGCCAAATAAAACTGAGCTGTTAACACTGGTCCACCTGTTGCTTCATATTTTTGCTGTGTTGAGACAGAACCAGGGAAATTACACACTCCCCATACATAAACAGCTCTAACACTGGTCCATCCATCGTTTCCAATTTTTGCTGTGGTGAGACAGAACCAAGGGTATTACAGAGTCCCCTGACAATTCGAACATGGGTTTCTGGCCCTGCTTAGCTAATGTTTAAGAAACTGATCCTAAGAGTTTTAGAAGAGTCCACATTTTGGTAAGCATTTCCAAGTTATTGCACTGATAAAATGTGCTAATTAACAAGTGGGTTCATTTCTATATAATAGCCCTTACATATGAAGAGTAAAAATGTTTAATGTCTACCATGGGAAGGAGATAATATCACTAAAGTGACAAACCAAAGTTATACTTTTACTTGCATTTCTAAAGGTAATGTATTTAAGAAGGATCTTTACTTTTTTAAAAAGTGCCTTCACAAGTAAAAGTACCCATTTACAAAGAAAACAACATTAACTTATTGATTGCTTAGTAACGATATGCAAAAAACGATACAAAAAAGGCAGACCAAGCCTTTGTAAGTTAAGAAGCCCTCAGAAGTTTACGTGAGAGAATTTGCCTTGAATATGCTTAGTATATACATGGATATGAAAGTTAAATTAGTTATGGTCCATGGATTAATAATTAATCATTATTTGACTTCATCTCTGATATAGCATAAATTTATATTACGCCTGATATAGCACAAATATAGTAGTAGACAGTATACATTAAATTTATATGTAATGAACAGAATTTGCCATTCTAAAAAAAATATCTCTTTGGTATGTTAATTATTCTAAACTTTTTAAAGAAAATTTCCCTGAGAAACAGAGGGAGGAGCTCCAAAAACCAAGTAGGAGTTGCACTTTTGTAAGAGACATTTACATTTGTGAGAGGAATCTCCATTTGTAAGAATGTCTGTAGCTGAAAAGGAATGACCAAATCTTGAGAAACTCTTCACAATGGAGAAGGTTTTGACTTAGATTTGTAGTCACTCTTCTAGTGGAGGTGATGGAATTTCTAAGCTATTTCAAATCCTGAAAGATGGTGCTCTGAAATTGCTGCATTCAATATGCCAGCAAATTTGGAAAACTCAGCAGTGGCCACAGGACTGGAAAAGGTCAGTTTTCATTCCAATCCCAAAGAAAGGCAATACCAAAGAACGCTCAAACTGCCGCACAATTACACTCATCTCACACACTAGCAAAGTAATGCTCAAAATTCTCCAAGCCAGGCTTCAGCAATATGTGAACTGTGAACTTCCTGATGTTCAAGCTGGTTTTAGAAAAGGCAGAGGAACCAGAGATCAAATGGCCAACATCTGCTGGATCATGGAAAAAGCAGGAGAGTTCCAGAAAAAACATCTATTTCTGCTTTATTGACTATGCCAAAGCCTTTGACTGTGTGGATCTCTGAAAGAGATGGGAATACCAGACCACCTAGGATTTTGAATGGGGGGGGCATTTCTTGAGAGTGGGCCTGGGTTGAGAAGGAGGAGGGAATTCCCTCACCAGGATGAATAATGGAACAGGAGCTCTGAGTGCCGACTCAGCACTTTCCTCCAGGAGGTGCCCCCACCCGCACCTGCCGCCCCTCCCTGGAGCTCCCTGTGGGCTGGGCCACACAAGAGCCCGGCCTCAGGCTCCACAGGGAGTGGAAACAGGGGCAGCTGGGAAGGACAGGTGAGCACGGGCCTGGGAAGGCACAGTGCGCCATCCCAGGTCACACACCTCTTAGACTAGGCGGTCCCCAAGGCCCTGGGCATGTCCCCTCTCCCCAGCCCCTGAGAATACATTGCATCCATGTTTCAGGCATGCTTCCACAGGACAAGGGCAGTCTAGGTATCGCATCTCCTCCTCAGAGTGGCAGGACCCAGAGCAAGGGCGCTCTCCCCACCACTGGAACCCCCTCAGCCAGCGGCCAGAGTGGGTGGGGCTGAGAGAGCCAGGCCTGTCTCAGGGCTCCCCCAGCCCAGCAGATCTGGCCTTGGGACGGTGGGGTTCACGAGGGATCCTTCCCCAGCAATTCCTCCCCCTCCCCTCCTGGGGATCCTCTCTTGACTGGGACACTTAACAGACTATGCATCTATGCCCTTTACCCTCTTCTGCTAGAAAACCAACCCAGACAATCGCACTTGACCCCACTTCCCAGACGCGCCAGAGTGAAGATAAGCTGGTGCCTGGGCTGTCTCCTCCCCCAGCGATTCCCGTGGGAATTGTGCGGGAACCTGAGGCCTGTCACAGCTCCGGCTCTTATTGGCAGCAGGAAGGCCCCCAAGCTTCCTCTCCAGTGCTGAAATGTCACCTCACCTCTCATCTGGTCTTCAGCCTGCAGGCCAGAAGCCACCATCAGCAGGAGCAAACAGAATAATAGTAATTGATATCTGCCCAGTTCCCACGACACATACTCAAGACCTCTTGGATTCCTCACAGTAACTCTGAGACTGATTATCTTATGCCCATTTTATAGATTAAAGAAACTGAGGCTCAGAGCAGGGGAAAGAACTGGTCCAAGGGCACACAGGATACAAATGTTAGGCCTGGGACTTCCCATGCCTCACCCTCTCACTTTCATGTTCCTCCAGCAGTGGGCAGCCCTACTCAGGTTTTCTTTAAAATGTCTTGAACTGTCCTGAGCGTCCCAGGTGGCTCAGTGGTGAAGAATCAGCCTGCTAATGCAGGAGATGCACGTCAATCCCTGGGTTGGAAATACCTGGAGAAGGAAATGGCAACCCACTCCAGTATTCTTGCCTGGGAAATCCTGTGGACAGAGGAGCCTGGCAGGCTACAGTCCATGGGATAGCAAAAAAGTTGGACACCACTTAGGGACTAAACAATAGCAACTATAACATCTTTGGATGCAGGATAAAAAGCAGGAGAGGTGACTCAGTCCTTGACACCTACATGGCAACTCTGCCTGGGAAGGATCTAACTGGAGTGTCCTGAGGAATTTCCTAGAGAAAGGGTACTTCAGGGGAAATGTGCTATTGAGAGGAAGGCAAAGACAAAGAGAAGGGAGGCCCCCAGAGTCGGCAACAAAGGTGGCTGCCCTGAGGCGCAGGGTACCCAATCTCTCCCCTGTGCCCTTACCACAAGGCCTGGAACTCTCTCCATCCAAGCACTTGTGTATAGCATTGCCCTCTCTGGGAACCTCTTCTTCAAGACACACGGTCTGGTAAAATTAAGTCCTTACTGCTTATGTATAAGCAAACCAATCAGATGTGATACCTTGATGAGAGGTATGCGTGCAAAACAGGACACGTGTGAGGAAGGGTGGCCTTTGAAGGGAGACTACAGATGGGAATTATGGAAGGCTTTGACCAAGGCCACAGTTATGTTGAAGGAAGAAAAGAAACAACTCTCATGGGGGCCATAGAAAGGCTCAGAGGTGGGAAACTGAGTAATGTGGGTTAGACGGGATGGAGGCAGGAAAGGAGCGCCAGTCTCTGAGGTTGGTGCAGACAGTGGGGAAGGGCACCACGGAACTGGCCCACTCTGATGCTCCAGTTAATATAACTGGTCTCCAAAACTAGTGAACTCCTCTCCCCTCTCACTACTAATGCAGTTCCAGAATCCAATTGGGCTGACCCAAACTAGTCCCCAGCCCACCCTTGCCCCCTCATTGGTCAGAACCCCTTTGCAGCCCAGAAGGAGGCAGCCCACAGGTAATCACTACATCAGGCTTCAAATCCAAGGAGCTAGCTCCTAACGGGGGCAGCAGGTTTCACTTATCTGGCCTGGAGGCCTGCCAGAGGCAGATGAGATGCAGCTAGGGGAGGCCCAGCACCTCCTCGTCCCCCTTCCCTCAGAAATTGTCCTTTCCTTGCCCATTGCCCTTCATCCCTTCTCTGCTTGGACACTGGAACTGGGGAAGAGGAGGGGTGATTTTCCCAAAGCAGGAGAAGTGAGTGCTCACTAGAAGAGCCTGGAAATCATGTCTTCAATCAAAAGACAGAGATCATCTCCTGGCTTGCCTTAGCCCTGGCCAAAACCCAGATTCTGCAAATGCATGTCAGGAGCGGATAACTGAGCTTTAGTATTGAAGGGCCACGTGAAGCCCCTCTGAGTCGCAGGTTCTATCTCCCCAACTCACTGGAGGAAAGGCTGGAGGGGCTGCATTGGAAGAAAGGAGTGGTTGGAACATGGGCGTTAACATTGAGACATTTGATTGTACAGTGGCCACTTATGCATACTGCTTCCTTCTGGGATACTTGAGCTAGTGGCTTAACCTTCTCAAGCTTCAGTCTTTTCATCTGTATACAGTGAAGCTAGCACCTCCTTAGGAGATTATGTGCTGTGCTGTGATTAGTCGCTTAGCTGTGTCTGACTCTTTGCAACCCCATGGACTTCAGCCTCTGTCCATGGGAATTCTCCAGGCAAGAATAGTGGAGTGGGTTGCCATGCCCTCCTCCAGTTATGAGATTACAGTGAAGATTAAAGGAGATACTTGTGTGGATCTCCTGGCTCACAGGATATCTCAGTGAATGTGAGTTCTTATTGTCTGCACCCCCATTTCTGCTTAGAAGTAAGTTGGGGCTGCAGGCTGGTTCCCCAGGGACTGCTGGACACAGGCACAGAGAGCTGTGAGCAAAGTTCTACAGAGGCCCAAGGCGAGGGGTCCCAGTGGAAAGGAAGGACAGGGAGTATGAGTTAGGAGCTTGCCTTCCTGGAGGAGCAGGGTGATGGAGGGATGGTGAGATAAAGAGGGGAGGGGCAAACCCCACTTCAGTTCCTGAGATGCAGTCTGACCCACCACTACCACTTTCAGCTCCATGTAGATCTGCACTGGGATCCTTTACCTTTTCATCTTGGTCACTATTCGGCCCAGGAGGCCTTGGTGTATATGTGGTGGGAGGAGGGGGCCTGTATACCTGTAGTTCTGTTATAGGACATGGTTTGGGGGGACCCTCCAATTAAAACTGCTGCCCCCTTGGTGCTGCCTTGCTGGTCAGCTCCTAAGAGCCCTCTCTCCATTCCCCCCTCCCATAGCTGTGACTGCAAGTGCTGAGGTTTAGGAGAAAGGGAGCTGAGTCAGACAGAAATTTTTGAAGCATGCTCATGTTTGTGGCCGGGAATCATGACAATTAGGGAGTTAGGCTGGGGCAGGCAGTGGCACCATAGAACCTCCAATATTGTTCCAAGGAAAAGGGTGGACCTATGTAATCAGCACTCATTAGAATAGGATTCCCTGCTGCTTGTGGTGCAGATGTCATAAGGCAAGTGGTGGCAGTGGCCATGGCCCTGGCATTTGTGGTGAGGATGGTGGTGGTGGTGAGGATGGTGGTGGCAGTGATGATGATGCGGTAATCATGACAGTGATGGGGACAGTCGTGGGGTGCAGTGGTAGCTGTGGTGCTTCTGGTAGTGATGCTCGTGTCGTGGTGATGGTGGTCACAGTGGTGCTGTTTCTGGTAGAGGTGGGCAGGATGGTGACAGTGATGGAGATTGTGATGGCAGTGGTCCCAGCAAAGGAGCACTCTAATCACAGTCTTGCCATCTATCTAATGGTCAAGCCAAGGTATCCCATATAAAATAATCCTTCATATCCAATCACTAACACACTGGAACCTCAGCTACCTGAAGGTGGCTGCTGTTGTTCACTGCTGTATCCTCAGTACCTAAAGCAGGGCATGTGCGGCCCATAGCACATGCTGAATAAATGCATGGGTTGAACGAATAAAAGGAGACTGAGTCTCTTTTTTGACGAACTCTATTTTGCTGTTCAAGATAGGATCTTTTCTTTAAAAATCCCATTTTAAGATGAGGAAACTGAAGCTGAGAGAGATGACATAACCACAGACCAGGCAGAAGTAACTGATGTGAGGATGAAGTGGGAGGTGTAGGCATATGTGGCCAGGCCTGCCTGACTCTCAGTTCAGTGTTCTTTTCTCTGCGCAATTCACAGCATCTCCCCACCAGCACTCAGCATTACATCGTGGTCTTGTGCTTAGGCTTAATCATAGAAATACTGCTAATAATAGTAACAATTGCTGTTTGTAATTGTTTGAGTAAGGCTTAAATTGATCAAGACCATGGAAATTATTAATAACCCAGGCCCAGCCATGGTGATGTGGGTCATATTAAATTGTGTTGAGATGGATAACCTTGGCAATAATAGTAACCAGGATCATAAATTAATAAAAGAAGTATTTAAATTAATGCCATACTGCTGATACCCTTGGTAGTAAGCTGCTCAATGCTGCTGTTAGTACTAATGTTGCTCCTTCCTGCCTTCCATGAATTCAGCTGAGAGGAAAGGTAGGCCTCTAAAAGCAGCAGGAGGAGACAGCTTAGAGGCAATCCCTGTCTGAGAGGAGGGATCCTCAGGGATTTCTGAAGAGGGGATGGCTGCCTGGTGTCTTCTGCCCAGCCGTGGGAGGTAGCTTATTCACATTCATGGCCAAGGCCACAGTGATTGACGTCTACCTGTCCTTTCTGGGGATATCCACTGGATTTTGTTAGTTACACAGGAAAGAAACTCACAGGGCAGAATTTTTACTCCCACAAATGAATGATTTAACTGGGAAATCACCTACCACTAGTAAGCTTGCCCTAAGCACAAGTGTCTGAATCTCTCCCTTCTTCCTGTAAGGCTATTTTTTCAAGGTTGAAACTGAGATCCACATCTGGCCAAGTTCAGGGTGAGGGGATGAGCTTTATAGACTTGCCCCCTTCAACTCTGTGCTCCAGGACTGTCTGGGAACCAGGAAAGGGTGGGGACAGGCAAGGTGGGGTTGAGCATCAAGGTGGAGGTGGGAGTGCTTCCTGCCAAAAGACTGGGGCAAACTCCTGGAGTTGCCAGGGCCTATAATTTGAAACTTCAAAGTTTTCTAGAGCACAGTGAGTGTGGTCCTGGAGATGTACCTGGATGGGTACATGGATGTGAGTCCATTCAACTCTTTTATTCTTTCTGCAGACCTTTATTGAACACCTACTGTGTACTAAGCATTCAGATAAGAAACCATAGTCCCTGCCTCCAGGGAGCTCATCAGCTTATGGAAACACAGTCTAATGAAGGCAAATGGTTGAGGATACATCTATGTTCATATCTGTGTGTGTGTATGTGTGTGTGTGTGCACTGTGTGAGAGACTATACATATGAGGGCTTTCATGGAGATGACTGCACACGAACACATGTATGTGTGAGTGTGTACGTGAGGACGTGTGTTTGAATGTTATGAGCACACGGGCGATGAGCGTGCATGTGTGGAGGTGCACAGGCATGGGCAGAAGGCACCGGTCCACAGGACTGCGTGAGGGTGGCGGGGGCATAGGAGAGTGCATAAGCACATATGTATGTAACCTTGGGAGTATGTGTATTCCTTTTTGTGTGTATGCACCCTTGCGATCGCTTCAGACACGTCTTTTGAGAATTCAAATGATTTCGGGATGGTCTCCTCCTTGAACGTTCCCGCTGTCTGTGGTCCGTGTCAGACCACTTGCCACCTCTCTCCCTCCTTCGCCTAGGCCTTTGCAGAGAGAACCCCGCACTGGGAAGGGGCAGAGGAGGGCTTGGGTACAGACCGGGAAATGAAAGGAGGGGCGGGCAGTGAGCATTACTGCTGATAACGGCTGGGTAGGGAGCAGGGCACGGGGAAGAAGCTGAAGCCAGAGGCAGGGAAAGATGCGCAAGAGAGGGAATCCGAGCCCACAGCATCCGGGACGGACGCGTAGCAGCGCGGGTCAGGCGCCGGGTACCAGGTCAGGGATAAGCTTCGAGGGCGGGGCGCGAAGAAGCGGCAGCGGGGCGCACGGGCGCGGCTCCCTGCACTGTCCCTTTCCGCCTCTCCTCTCCCGGAGAC
>SJXQ01007415.1:453786-480736 GCA_006408695.1 Aepyceros melampus | reverse complement strand
CCACTGATGCCCAACCGGCCCCCCTCCCTCTGCCCCCAGCCCCCACCCAGGCTGCAAGAGGCTGGCGCCACACACGGGAGCCTGGCACAGAGCCACACTAGCGGGGCTTGGTGGAGGGGGACGAAGACCACTGCAACCTGAGTCCCACCCTAGGAGACCCCTCCCCGGACCCCTCTGCCCATCCCCAGAGGCTCACCTCTCTGACCGGCCACTGAGAGTCCTCAGGGCCTGAGCTTCAGTCTGGGATTCAGAGAGGTCTGCCCTGTGGAAACACCCCTCTCCTTCCCGCCCACAGGGACCCTTCCTGGTTCCTGAAATGAAGTTCCAAGGTCAGAACGCTCTTCCCACCTTTGGTGCTGGTTATTTGGGCTCTATCACCAAGGGACATAAGGGTGACCCTTAGAATCACAGTCCTGAGTTCAAATCCCAGCTTTGCCCCTTACTAGCTCTAGGATCTTGGACAAGGTAGTTGCATATTCCCCCAGAGCCTGTTCCTCAGCTGTAAAGGGAAAATAAATAGCAGGTCTTTTGGAGATTTGTTATAGAACTTAAAGCTACTATGTGTGAGATCAGACCTAGGACAGCCCTGGGTCACGCCCCACCCCCATACCACCACCACACTATCACTACTGGCTCCCACAGGAACCCACCCGCCTTCCAGCCTACCCCCAACCCTGCAGCCAGACAAGGTGACTTTGTGTTCCCCGAGTTAAGCCTATGCTTCCCATTTGGGGCTTTTACTGCTGTGCCGGCTGCCTAAGGAGCCTCTGCCTTGCTCTATCCATAGCCACATCCCTTTCCCAGCTCCTCCTGGAAGTCCTCCCAGATCCCCCTCTCCCACTGCCTCCAGGATATCTCCTTTGCACCACAGAGAAAAGATTGTCCATTTGGGTCCTTGCTTTATCTTACAGTAAATTATAAGCTGATTCATCCCTGTAACCCTTTCCATCTCCATGGGGGGCTTCCCTACCCTCCAGCGCCTGTAGAAGCCCATGGAATGCTGACTGTGTGTAAAAGCCCATGGAATGCTCACCCTCAGTGGAGCAAGTTCAGCCCATGTCCCTCCAGCCTTCTTGGATCCACTTCTACAGGGAGCCTTTACATCAGCCAGCCAGGACAGAGCATTACCATTCAAAGAGAACTTGGAACCAGACTACTTGGAACCCGTATACTCAGATACGATAAAAAGAGCAGGAAAGTGGAGAAAGCAGCATAGTAATGGGAGCCAGCCCCATGACTTAATCCAACTTGACATGGTTGGGCAAAAGCCATCCACCGTTGTCCCTCTGGCTCCAACCAGGCCAGCAACTCACACCTTCCCCCATTCCTGGCTGTCTGCTATTGCAGACGTGGAGCTGGAGTAGCCACCCACAGACACCAATCTCTAAGACAGAGCCTGGCCTCCATGCAGGGGATAGGGGAAGGCTGCGGGGTTGGGGCAAGCACTGCTGCTGCTGCTAAGTCACTTCAGTCGTGTCTGACTCTGTGCAACCCCATAGACGGCAGCCAACCAGGCTCCCCCGTCCCTGGGATTCTCCAGGCAAGAACACTAGAGTGGGTTGCCATTTCCCTTCTCCAATGCACAAAAGTGAAAAGTGAAAGTGAAGTCGCTCAGCCGTGTCTGACTCTCAGCGACCCCATGGACTGCAGCCTACCAGGCTCCTCTGTCCATGGGATTTTCCAGGCAAGAGTATTGGAGTGGGTTGCCATTGCCTTCTCCCACACCTGGGGATAATCGCTCAGTTTAGCTGCAGCTGACACAGGGCTGGAGATGAACGCATCACACATTCATTTGCCTTCTGAGCTGCTCTCCACCTCCAATCACCACTCCCCACCCCGGCAACATCCTCCATATTTTGAGTAAAGTCCCTTCTTCATTTCACCTGAACTGTGAGCTCCTTGAGAACAAGGGACTGGCCCTCACCCAGTGCTGTGCCTCATGAGCAATTATTAGTACAATCGCCCCATTGTACAGATGAGGAAATTGAGGCTCAAAGATGCATAGTGACTCATAAGGTGCACATGGATTCACAGCAGAGATGGGAACCTATTTGAGACCTCCGGCCTTCAACATTGTGGACTTCTCTCACAGTACCCTTTTGAGAGGGAGGTAGGTTTCTCAAGGCAAGATATTCTCCTCAAACTTCCAAAGCCAACAATTTCTGGAGGATTCAGGAGCAGAAAGCAGGCTCCTTCCTCTCCACCCACACTCTCCCAGGGCTCCTCAAGTCACCTCCTAGCTTTGGAGGCTCTGAGCAAGGTCACTGGCCACTGGCCAGAGGGGTTTCTTTCCTGGTTTTTCAACAAACCCTTAGTCTCCTCCTTCCCTCCCTGCCTCCGCTCTGCGGAGGAGGACTTGAGGCCCTTGAGGGGCAGTGAGCCAACCAGTGATGCCTCTGGAAGGGGACGCCAGGGTCTGGCTCCAGGTGCCAATCTTTCTGGAACTCCAGGCCATTCCTGTATAAATAGCAAAGCTCTGCACTCTCCCTTCTGGCAGCCTTAACTCCAACCTCAGTGTCCTATGCTATTTGGGGCAGACAAAAACTGCTGGCAGCAACTGTTAAGCCCCCAGAGTGATGGGAAAGGCACGATTCTGGTCTTTGGTCCGCTCCTCAACTGATGGTGGAAACAGGTCGCACTTGGAGGCCGGCAGAGAGAGGAAGAGCAGTGGGCGTTGGTGCCGGGCAGGAGGGTCGGCAGGGGAAAGGCGACTTGTGGGAGCAGGGCGCTGGGAAGAAGGGCTGGCCCGGGAGGTTTTGGCCGGAGGAAAGGCCTGGGGGACCGGCGGCGGCGGCCTGCGTGGGTTGGGGCAGAGGCGCCGGCCAGGGCTGGCTCAGGGAGCGGGTGGCTGAGAGGCTGGGGGAGGGCAGGACCTCGGCGCTGGAGGTCTTGTCCTGGACCGGCTCCGGAGGCCCCAGCCAGGAAACCTAAGCCTGTGGGCCCTCCCCCTCCCCAATCATCGGGTGCTAAAAAGCCCACGACATTTACGACTTCAGGAGGGTAAAGAGCCTGAGAAAGAATCGCAGACCATATGGATTTGTTTCCTGGGTTTAAAAAAAAAAACCCCAAAACTTCTAATTAGGCCGGGAAAAGCCATCGGCCGCGGTCTCGAGGCCCCTGGATTCAGTTACTCCCCGGGCTCCTCCACGCGCGGCGGCGGCCCTCCCTGTCCCCTTCCCCTCCGCTCGCGAGGTCAGGCGTGCCTGGAGACGGGGGTGGAACGGGATGTCTCAACGTTTTTATTCCCTTGGGATGGATTCGACGTTAGATCTCCTCCCGGCTGTTGCCTGTTGCGAGTCTTCAGCCCCCAGCCCTCCCCCAACCCCGCTTCTCGGCTACTGTCTCCCAGAAGAGAGGTCTTGGGATAGGACCTCCTTGAAGTCCCCTCTTCTCTGCTAGAAAAACTTCTTGACTTCAGACTAAAACTGAATCACTGAGCAAGTTGAAGGTAGAATTGGGGGTATTTTCACCAAAAAAAAAAAAAAAAACGTTTTTAAGAGTTGGCATAAAGACTTTTTCTAGGATTTACGGAAACAAAGCAGAAAAAAGCCCCTTCGTAGGCCACGAGTGCTCCGGGTTCTCCCGGAGACGGTCCCCTCAGTCTGTACACACCTTCCCTGAGCCCTGTCACTTTCTCAAGTCTGTTCTTGCACCCTCTCCATCCAACTCCAGATTCTGGGAGAAAGAAGTCACCCCCTCCTGCCTCTCACCCTACCAACCCTGCTGACCTCCACCTCCCCACACCCTTCCCGCCCCTAGCTGGCCTCCCTCCTTGTGGGACCCCCTGAGTGCTCCAGGCCTCACTCTCCCAGACTCCCTGCCCGTGCCGCTGTGCTCTGAGGGCCTGGTCACCCCTGCAACGGGGACCTCCCTCAGCTGCCAGGACACAGCTACCTCTCCACTGACTCCTCCCCCCACCGCCCCAGGGTCAAAGCTTCTGGGTTCCCTTCTGGGCCTTTCACGCTCTCTAGGCTGTGCTGTCTTTCTGGCTCACATCCCTACTCTAAATGGCTTCTGAGTCTATTACCTTAGCACTTTCTCTCTCCTGATTTCCTGAGTTTTCTGGTTGCCTATAAGTACTGTCTTTTGCATGTTCTACTAACATCTCCAACTCAATGTGCTGGTAATGCAACAAGCATTCATTCTTGGGACTTCCCTGGTGGTCCAAGACTTGATGTTCCCAATGCAAGGGGCTCAGGTTCCATCCTTGGTCAGGGAACTAGGTCCCACATGCTGCAACTAAAGATCTCACATGCCTCAGTGAAGATCGAAGATCCTGCGTGCCACACCTAAGACCGGGCAGCCAAGTGAGTAAATCCATTTTTTTTTTAAAGAATTTATTCTTTATCTGCATCATTCTTCTGAAACCAAAGCAACAACAAGAGTTCCTCCTTCAGTGCTCTGTATTGTTTTTTAATATATATATTTCAAAAAGCAACTTGAGGTTTACAGCAAAGGTGAGTGAAAGTACGAGAAGAGTATTGACAGTTCCCATATACATACCCACTATCACCTCAACACATATCTTCCTCCACTGTCTACATCCCAGACCACGGTGGTGCGTTAGTTACACTGGTGAACCTACATTGACTCTTCATCATCCCCAAAGTCCATGTTCACACTAGAGTTCACTTTAGTGCCATACCTCTTATGGGGTTGGACAAATGTATCATGACATGTATCCACCCTTATAATATGGTACAGAATCGTTCCACTGCCCTATTGACCCCTCTTTCTCCTAGTCCCTGGCAACCACTTATTCTTTTAGTGTCTCCATAATTTTGCCTTTTCCAGATTGTTATATGTATGGCATACAGTATGTAGCCTTTTCAGATCGGCTTCTTTCACTTAGCAATATGCATTCAAGTTTCCTCCATGTCTTTTCATGGCTTGATAACTCATTTCTTTTTAGTGTTGAATAATATTCCATTTGACTTCACATTCCAGGATGTCTGGCTCTAGGTGAGTGATCACACCATCATGATTATCTTGGTCGTGAAGATCTTTTATGTACAATGGGCCTTAGAAAACATCACTAAAAACAAAGCTAGTGGAGGTAATGGAATTCTAGTTGAGCTATTTCAAATCCTGGAAGATGATGCTGTGAAAGTGCTGCACTCAATATGCGAGCAAATTTGGAAAACTCAGCAGTGGCCACAGGACTGGAAAAGGTCAGTTTTCATTCCAATCCCAAAGAAAGGCAATGCCAAAGAATGCTTAAACTACTGCACAAGTGCACTCATCTCACATGCTAGTAAAGTAATGCTCAATATTCTCCAAGACAGGCTTCAGCAATACGTGAACCATGAACTTCCAGATGTTCAAGCTGGTTTTAGAAAAGGCAGAGGAACCAGAGATCAAATTGCGAACATCCGCTGAATCATGGAAAAAGCAAGAGAGTTCCAGAAAAACATCTATTTCTGTTTTATTGACTATGCCAAAGCCTTTGACTCTATGGATCACAATAAACTGTGGAAAATTCTTCAAGGATGGGAATACCAGACCACCTAACCTGCCTCTTGAGAAACCTATATGCAGGTCAGGAAGCAACAGTTAGAACTGGACATGGAACAACAGACTGGTTCCAAATAGGAAAAGGTGTACATAAAGGCTGTATATTGTCACCCTGCTTATTTAAATAATAGGCAGAGTACATCATGAGAAACACTGGGCTGGAAGAAGCACAAGCTGGAATCAAGATTGCCAGGAGAAATATCAGTAACCTCAGATATGCAGATGACACCACCTTTATGGCAGAAAGTGAAGAGGAACTAAAAAGCCTCTTGATGAAAGTGAAAGAGGAGAGGGAAAAAGTTGGCTTAAAGCTCAACATTCAGAAAACGAAGATCATGGCATCTGGTGCCATCACTTCATGGGAAATAGATGGGGAAACAGTGGAAACAGTGTCAGACTTTTTTGGGAGGGGCTCCAAAATCACTGCAGATGGTGATTGCAGCCATGAAATTAAAAGATGCTTATGCCTTGGAAGGAAAGTTATGACCAACCTAAATAGCATATTGAAAAGCAGAGACATTACTTTGCCAACAAAGGTCTGTCTAGTCAAGGCTATGGTTTTTCCAGTGATCATGTATGGATGTGAGAGTTGGACTGTGAAGAAGGCTGAGCGCCGAAGAGTTGATGCTTTTGAACTGTGGTGTTGGAGAAGACTCTTGAGAGTCCGTTGGACTGCAAGGAGATCCAACCAGTCCATCCTAAAGGAGATCAGTCTTGGGTGTTCTTTGGAAGGACTGATGCTAAAACTGAAACTCCAGTACTTTGGCTACCTCATTTGAAGAGTTGACTCATTGGAAAAAGCTCTGATGCTGGGAGGGATTGGAGGTAGGAGGAGAGAGGGATGACAAAGGATGAGATGGCTGGATGGCATCACCTACTCGATGGACATGAGTTTGGGTGAACTCCAGGAGTTGGTGATGGACTGGGAGGCCTGGCATGCTGCAGTTCATGGGGTTACAAAGAGTCGGACACAACTGAGCAACTATACTGAACTGACTGAATATTCCATTGTCTGGGTATAATATCTATTCACCTATTAAAAGTCATCTTGGTTGCTTCCAAGTTTTTGGCAATTATGGATAAAGCTGCTATAAACATCTGTGTGCAGATTTTTGTGTGGATTTAAGTTTTCAGTTACTTTGGGTAAATACCAAGGAGTGTAATCGCTGGATCATATGGTAAGAGTATGTTTAATTTTATAAGAAACTGGTAAACTGTCTTCCAAGGTGACTATACCACTTTGCATTCCCACCAGCAATGGATGAAAGTCCCTGCTACTCCATAGCCTCCCCAGCGTTTACTGTGTCAGTGTTTTGGATTTTGGCCGTTCCAATAGGTGTGTTGTGGTATCTCATTTTTGTTTTAATTTGCAGTTCCCTAGTGACATATGATGACATCTTTTCCTATGCTTACTTGTCATCTCTTCTTCGGTGAGTTGTCTGTTCAGGACTTTGTCCATTTTGTAATCGGGCTGTTTGCTTTCTAATTGTTGAGTCTTTGGAGTTCTTTATATATGCTGGATAACAGTCCTTTATTAGATATGCCTTTTGCCAATATTTTCTCCCAGGCAGCGGCTTGTTTTCTGATTCTGTTGACACTATCTTTCACAGAGCAGAAGTCTTTTACTCTAAAGAAGTCTAGCTTATCAAGGATTTCTTTCAAAGACTGTGCTTTTGGTATTTGTGTCCAAAAAGTCATCACAGTACACCAGGTAAACTAGATTTTCTCCTGTATTATCTTCTATAAGTTTTCTAGTTTTTTGGGTTTTACATATAAGTCTGTGATCCATTTTCAATTAATTTTCTTGAAGAGTGTGAAATCTGTGTAGATTCTCTCTTGCTTTTTGTGCATGTGGATGTCCAGGTGTTCTAGCACTGTTGTGGAAAAGACTGTCTTTTCTCCATTCTGTTGCCTTTGCTCCTTTGTTAAAGATCAATTGACTATATTTCTGGGCTCTCTATTCTGTTTCTTGCTCTATCTGTCTATCTTTTGCCAATGCCACAGTGTGTTTTGATTATGTAGAACAACGGACTGGTTCCAAATCAGGAAAGGATTATATTGACTGTATATTGTCACTCTGCTTATTTAACTTATATGCAGAGTACATCATGAGAAATGCTGGGTTGGATGAAGCACAAACTGTAATCCAGATTGCCGGGAGAAATATCAGTAACCTCAGATGACACCAACGTTATGGCAGAAAGCAAAGAGAAACTAAAGAGCCTCTTGATGAAAGAGAGAGGAGAGTAAAAAAGCTGGTTTAGAACTCAGTATTCAAAAAACAAAGATCATGGCATCTGGTCCCATCACTTCATGGTAAATAGATGGGGAAACAATGGAAAAAGTGACAGACTTTATTTTCTTGGGCTCCAAAATCACTGCAGATGGTGACTGCGGCCATGAAATTAAAAGATGCTTGCTCCTTGGAAGAAAAGCTATGACCAACCTAGACAGCGTATTACAAAGCAGAGATGTTACTTTGCCAACAAAGGTCTGTCTAGTCAAAGCTATGGTTTATCCAGTAGTCATGTATGGATGTGAGAGCTGGACCATAAAGAAAGCTGAGCGCCGAAGAACTGATGCTTTTGAACTGTGGTGTTGGAGAATACTCTTAAGAGTCCCTTGGACTGCAAGGAGATCAAGCCAGTTAATCCTAAAGGAAGTGAATTCTGAATATTCATTGGAAGGACTAATGCTGAAGTTGAAGCACCAATACCTTGGCCACCTGAAGCAAAGGACTGACTCACTGGAAAAGACCCTGATGCTGGGAAAGATTGAGGGCAGGAGAAGGGGACGACAGAGAATGAGATGGTTGGATGGCATCACTGACTCAATGGACATGAATTTGAGCAGACTTCAGGAGTTGATGATGGATGGGGAAGCCTGGCGTGCTGCAGTCCATGGGGCTGCATAGAGTTGGACACAACTGAGGCAAATGAACTGAACTGAACTAAGTCTTAAAGTCAGATCTTCCAACTTTGTTTTTCTCCTTCAGAATTAAATTGGCTATTCCAGGGTTTTTTGCCCCTCCATTCAGATTTAGAATCAGTTTGTTGATATCCACAAAAAACTAACTGGTATTTTGATTAGGATTGCCCTGAATCTGTCGGTCACACTGGGGATAATTGAGAGCTTGACAAAATTGAGTCTTATTATCTATAAACATGGAATATCTCTCTATTTAGTTCTTCAATATCTTTCACCAGAGTTTTGTAGTTTTTGTCATATAGACCTTATATGTATTGATTTGTACATAAATATTTCATTCTAGGGGATGCTAGGTAAATGATAGTGTGTTTTTAACTTCAAATTCCTCTTGTTCATTGGCTGAATGTAGGAAAGTGATTGCTTTATGTATATTAACCCTATATCCTGCAACCTTGTGATGATCATTTATCAGTTCCAGGAGTTTTTTTTTTGTCAGTTATTTCAGATTTTCTATATAGATGATCATATAATCTAAGAAGAAACACAGATTGATTTCTTCCTTCTTAATACTTTTTTCCCCCTTCTTTTGTTTTGCTGCATTAGCTAGGACTCCCAGTACAATATGGAAAATCAGAGAGAAAGGGGAATCCTGGCCTTGTTTCTTGTTTCTTAACAGGAACAAGCATTTAGTTTCTCATCATTTAGTATGATGTTAGCTATAGATTTTTTGTAGGTGTTCTTTGTCAAGTTGAGGAAATCTCCTTCTATTCCTAGTTTACTAATAGTTTTTATCATGAATGGATGTTGACTTTTGTCAAATGCTTGTTTCTATACCTACTGATATGGTCACATGATTTTTCTTCTTTAGCCTGTAGATGTGATGGATTACATTAATTGATTTTCAAATATTGAACCAGCTTTGCATATTTAAGATAAATTCCATTTGGTCATGGTGTATAATTCTTTTTATACATTGTTGGACTGGATTTGCTAATATTTTGTTGAGGTTTTTTGCATTTATGTTCATGAGAGATATTGGTGTATAGTTTTCTTTTCTTGTATTATTTTTGTCTGGCTTTGGTAATCAGGTAATGGTACTCTCATAGAATGAATTGGAAAGTATTTCCTCGGCTTTGTCTTCTGGAAGAGATTGTGTTAGTAGAAAACTGGTATAATTTCTTCCTTAAGAAAAGTAAAGTAAAAAAGTAAAAAATTCACCATCTGGGTGAACCCATCTGGGACTGGCGCTTTCTGTTTTGAAAGGTTATTAATTATTGATTAAACTTTGGTAATATAGTTCTATTCAGATTGTCTGTTAGTGTTCTCAGTGCTTTTGAACTGTGGTGCTGGAGAAGACTCTTGAGAGTCCTTTGGACAGTAAGGAGATCAAAGTAGTCAATCCTAAAGGAAATGAATCCTGAATATTCATTGGAAGGACTGATCCTGAAGCTGAAGTTGCAATACTTTGGCCACCTGATGCAAAGAGCCAGCTCTTTGGAAAAGACCCTGATGCTGGGAATGATTGAGGGCAGGAGGAGAAGGGAGCGACAGAGGACGAGATGGTTGGATGGCATCAGTGACTTGATGGGTATGAGTTTGAGTAAGCTCTAGGAGTTGGTGATGGACAGGGAAGCCTGGAGTGCTGCAGTCCATGGGGTTGCAGAGTTGGACATGACTGAGTGACTGAACTGAACTGAATATTCCATTGTACTACAGTTTGTTTATCCATTCAATTGTTTTTAAAATTAATTTTTATTGGAGTATAGTTGATTGACAACATTGTGTTAGTTTCTGCTGTACAGCAAAGTGCGTCAGTTATACAAATGCACACATCCACTCTTTTTTAGATTCTATTCCCATATTCGTCATTACAGAGCACTGGACACTCAATTGTTGAATGAAACATTTGCGCTGTCTCCAGATTTGACTGTTACAAGTAAAACTTCTATGAACTTTCATATGTGTCTGCCTTTTTACACTTGCTTTTCTCTGTGGTTGACACTTCAGAGTGGAATGATTGGATAATACGGTAGGTATATATTTAACTTTTAAGAAACTGTCAAACTGTTTTCCAAAGTGGTTGTACCATTTTACATTCCCTCAGTAGTGTATGAGAGTCCTAGTTTCTCCATATCCTTGCCAAGACTTCATATGATAGTTTCTTTTCTTTTTAATTAATTAATTTATTTTAATTTTAGGATGATTACTTAATAATTTGAGCATCTTTTTTAAAAATTTAGCCATTAATTAACCTATTATGTTGTGGTATCTCACTGTAGTTTTAATTGGGCATTTCCTTAATGACTAATATTGTTGAGCATCTTTTCATGGGCTTATTTGCCCTCCATATATTTTCCTTAAAAAATATCTCTTCAAATCTTTTGCCCACTTTTTATTGGGTTGTTTGTTTTCTTACTGTTTTGAGAGTTCTTTATATAATACTGTAGATACAAGTCCTTTATGAGATGATATGCTTTATAAATATTTTCTTGTGTTTTTAAAAATAAGCTTTTAATTTTAGGATAGTGTTAAATTTACAGAAAAATAACGCAGAGAATTCCCACATATCCCACACCCAGTTTTCTGGTGCTTTAATGTGATACATTTGTTACAAATAGCAAACCAATTGTTACTGTTCAGTGGCTAAGTCCTATTCAACCCTGTGTGACCCCCATGGACTGTAATCTGCCAAGCTCCTCTCCATGGGATTTCTCAGGCAAGAATACTGGAGTGGGTTGCCATTTCCTTCTCCAGGGGATCTTCCCACATCACGGATTGAACCTGTGTATTTTGCATTCTAAGCGGATTCTTTACTGCTGAGCCACCACGGAAGGCCAATAAACCAACACTGCTATATTAATAATAATTATTATTATTATTTTGGCCACACCACACAGCATGCAGGACTTTAGCTCCCAGACCAGGGATTGAACCTGAGATCCCTGCAGAGGAAGGGCAGGCTTAATCTCTGGACTTCTCGGAAATTCCCAGACTTCCTTACTTTTTATTTAATGTCCCTTTTCTGTTTCAGTATCCCATCTTGAACACTATACTTAGTTAGTCTCCTTAGACTTTTTAGGCTGTAACAATTTCTCAGACTTTCCTTGTATTAATAACCTTGACAGTCTGAGGATTTTGTAGATTATCCCTGGTCAAATATTTTGTACTGTGTCCCTCCCTGGGGTTTGTTTAATGTTTTTCTCGTGATTAGACCAGGGTTATGGATTTGGGGTGTCCTTTTTATCATACTATATCAAGGGTATTTTAATGTTGATCACTTAGCCAAGGTTGTTTGTTAAGTGTTTCTACTGTAAAAATACTCATTTCCCCCCTCTTTCCATACTGCGTTTTTTTGGAAGGAGCTCACACTTAATGGATGGGAAACTATGCAATACCTCACAAGGAGTATATGTATTGTTTAGACTTCTCTGCATGAGATTTGTTTCTTCTCCTCTGTTTACTTACTCAGTAATTTATTTATATCAATATGGACTCATGGACATTTATTTTCTATTTTGAGCTATAATCCAACACTGCTTCACTTATCCTGTTGTGCAGTTTTTCCCAGCTTTGGCCCCTGGGATCTCTCAGTTTGGTCTGTGTTCCTTTGCCATATCTTCATGACTGTGTGTGGAGGGAGGCTGCCTCTTTATGTGTTTTGTTTTGTTTGAGTAATTTCTTACTTTTGGCCCTACAAGATTCTCCAGGCTCATCTCGTATATTTCCTGTCCAAGTCCTGCGTGGGTGTGTGCTCAGTCATTTTCAGTCATGTCTGACTCTTTGCGACCCCATGGACTGTACCTTGCCAGGCTCCTCTGTCCATGGGATTATCCAGGCAAGAATACTGGAGTGGGTTGCCAGGGGATCTTTTCGACCCAGGGATCGAACCAGCATCTGCATTTCTTGCATTGCAGGCAGATTCTTTACTGCTGAGCCAGGATAGAAGCCCGTTCATGGCCTAAAATCAATCAGTTTTCTAAAAATCCCTTGTTCCTTTTATTGGAGAATGGTATTAGAAACCAAGATCTGGGCACTAAAGTGCTCATTTCTAATAGTGTGTGATTGCTTCTAGGCTGTCTCAGTTGTTACAGCAAGGAAATACATGTATACAAATCCATGTATATAGATACGCCTATATATATTTCTATATATAACCATCTGTTTCTATATTAAGTTGAACATGAGTTTATACTAATGTCTTAACTAACCCACAAATCATTCTGTCATTCTAGCCTCCTCTCCTTGCTTACATTTATCACTGCATAGTGAGAAATCCAGCTTCTACAATCCACTATCCATTTATGTAGCTGTTCAATTCCAGTATATACACATACCAGAATAAAACTGTGAACCTGTGCCCCTGCAGGAAATAACTTTACCAGCCAGAATCCCGTGCTAATGTACCGTTTCTTCTGACTTTCATCCTACAGATGGGACTCATTCACAGTCTCCCCTAGAGAGATTGTTTCATGCATTCATTAACAGATTATTTTGTCACAATCTGCATTCTTTTATAGTTGAGCTTGGGCCTTCCCAGGACAAAGTCCCCATCATGTCCCCAGACTGCCCCCCTCTTGTTGTAGAAAAACTTTAGCCTCCTAGGCCTTCTCCAAGTTCCAAAGAATAAATTTAATCAGAAGTGTGAGAAAAGCTCAAAAGAAAGGAAAACAGTCAAACAAGGCAAAATAATAATAGTTTTGGCATTAAACAAGCTCAAAGACCTTTAGTTCCTCCTCATGGGCTATAGACAGTATTCTGAGTCATATGCTTTGAGCAGTTTTGCAGATACTGAAACTCACCAGGTGGGTAAAGTTTGCTGATCACAAGCCATAGACTTGATCTAGAAGGTTGGAACTAGAAGGTTGATGATGCTGACTCCTGATGACCTCACCATCAACCAATCAGAAAAATGTTCTTGAGTTGTACACACACTTCCCAACCCCTTCCCTCATCCTGTCTTTAAAAACCTTTCCTTGGGAGCCATCAGGTCTTTTCAGCACAAGCTACCTGGACTCCTTGCTTAGTGCCCTGCAATAAACACTACAGTTTCCTTCACTACAACCCCGTGTAAGCTGACTTGACTGCACGTAGGTGAGCAGACCTGAGTTTGGTTCTGTAACACTTTCCTGAGATTGCTCAGTTCCCCAGATGAATTTCTAAATTTGCATGCATTAATTGGTTTACTCTTTGTGCTGTAAAGTAATGTGCATTTAAAATTCATCATGACTTTTCTTTCATCACTGAATAATACTCCCCTGGATAGATATGTATGGTTTCTCTATCCATTAGCCCATGGAAACATCTTGATCATTTCCAATTTGGGGCAATTATCAATAAAGCTGCTAAAAACATTAGTATGTAGGTCTTCGTATGGACATAAAGTTTCAAATCAATTGGGTAAATACATAGAAGTGTTATCATTAGATCAAATATTTAGCTTTGTGTGAAACCGCCAAACTGTCTTCCAAAGTGGCTGTACCACTTTGCATTCCCACTGCCAATTGTTTCTTATCCTTGCCAGCAATTGATATTATCAATGTTTAAAATTTTAACCATTCTAATAGGTATGTCATTTTTGTTTTAGTTTTCAATTAAATTTAAATTTTCTTAATGACAAATGATGTTGAGTGTGTTTTCATATCCTTTTTTATCATCTGTGTGTTTTCTTTGGGGAGGTATCTGTCCATATCATTTGCCCATTTCTTAATTGGCTGATTTTATTTATGTCAAGTTTTAAGAGTTCTTTGTGTATTCTGGATACAAGTCCCTTTTTTTATACAAGTCTTTTTTGGTTTTTCTGATACAAGTCCTTTTCAGAAATACGTTTTGCAAATACTTTTTCCTAGTCTGAGGCTTGTCTTTTCATTCTCTTAATGGTGTCTTCTGAAAAGATTTTTATTTTGATGAAATTCAGTTTATTAACTTACTCTTTTATGTATCCTGGTTTTGATGTCATATATAAGAAATCCTTGCCTAACCCAAGATTATAAAATCAACAATTTTTTGTTAATATTAATAATTAACATTTAATTACTAAAATTAAAACATTTTCTCATGTTTTCTTCTAGAAGTTTTATAATTTTAAGTTTTATGTTCAGATCTATGACAAATTTTGAGTTTATTTTATATACGGTATATTATGTGAGTCAAGATTTTTGTTTTTTGGCTGTGGGGAGTTTAGGACATACAGATCATTTTAGCACCATTTGTTTTAAAAACTATACTTTCTCCATTAAGTTGCCTTGTACCTTTGTCGAGAATCAGTTGCCCATATATGTTGGTTATTTTTGGACTCTATTCTATTCCATTGATCGGTTTGTCTATCGTTGTGCCAATACTATATTGTCTTGATTAGTCTGTCTAGTCAAAGCTACTGGTTTTTCCAGTAGTTATGTATGGATGTGAGAGTTGGACTATAAAGAAAGCTGAGCACCAATTGATGCTTTTGAACTGTGGTGTTGGAGAAGACTCTTGAGAGCCCCTTGGACAGCAAGGAGATCCAACCAGTCCATCCTAAAGGAAATCAGTCCTGAATGTTCTTTGGAAGGACTGATGCTAAAGCTGAAACTCCAATACTTTGGCCACCTGATGTGAAGAACTGACTCATTTGAAAAGACCCTGATGCTGGGAAAGATTGAAGGCGGGAGGAGAAGGGGACGACAGAGGATGAGATGGTTGGATGGCATCACCGACTCAATGGACATGAGTCTGAGTACGCTCCAGGAGTTGGTGATGGACAGGGAAGCCTGGAGTGCTGTAGTCCATGAGGTCGCAAAGTGTCCGACACGACTGAGTGACTGAACTGAACTGAACTATAGATTTATAAGTTCTGAAATCAGGTAATGTTAGTTCTCCAACTTTGTTCTTTTACAAAGACAGATTCAGAGTGATGCTCGGGCTAACCATTCCTATCCCTGAAGTAAGACCTTCCTGCATAGCCTACCCAATGCTGCATGAATTATGAGTTCTTCCAGTCAGGCTGGTGGAAACAGGTGCTATTCCCAGATGGACACTGCTCTCTAATCTTTTCGGATTGTCTTTCCCGGCTGTTGGTAATTTTCTCAACCATGTGTGCTGATTGGTTCTCTGTGTAACACTCAAGAGATCCCCTCTGCAGATCTAGCGGTAGCCTCTGAGCAGGTCTCTCCTCTCAGGTACCCTTTCCTGTGGACTCTAGACTCCTTGGTCTGCTTGGACTCTTGTGTCCACTCCTCCTCTCCAAGAGCCCCTCAGACTCTGCCTCAGTCTCTCCTTGAGCATGGCCTGAAACCCTCTCTAGGCCCAGCGCGTGGTTTCCCATTTCTCAGGGATTACTGCCTTTGTCCCCTAATGTCCAGTACCTTGATGACCTTCCTTCACATCTTCTGTCTGGTTGGGGTCATTTTGAGGACGAGTAAACACAATCTGTATTACTCTATCCTGGGAAGAAGCTAAAGGATTTTAAAGTCTCTGGCTCTGTCTGACGCAGGAGCTCAAACTCAACTGCTTGCAACTCTGCCTGCTCTGAGAGACCAACAAAAAAGATAAAGAGAGGGCTTGCATGTGGCCCAAGCCAAAGGACCCTGCCAGACGCTCCCAGCTCCCAGGGAGAGCAGAAAAAGTGGGCAGATCTGGGCTTTGCTGGGTCGGGAAGGGCCTCTTCCCTCCAGAAGACTGAAGGGAGACCCTGTTATGTGAGAGGCTTACCTCTGGAGGGCTCCCAGGAGTTCAGAGCTCTCCCCAGTACCCTTTTGGTGCCAAGGACTGGGGGGACAGGGGCGGTGTCTCAGGGTGGACACCTTGTGTGCTGAAGGTTCTCGGGGTGGGACAGGTGCAGCCCTGGAGTGTCAACCTGGCAACTTGCTGAATGTGCAGGAGCCCAGGCCCCTGCCACCCGCCAGGATGGAGATTAGGATTCAGTGGGGCTGGGCCTCTGAGTCCCCAGTGAGTTTGTGGCAGCAGGTAGTTTAGGATTCCATTCTGAGAGGCCACGGTCATCTTTCATCAAGAGTGGATGAGGCTTGGGGAGCACAGGCAAGTATGGAAGGAAGGAGCCCAGGTAGACAGGCAGAGGTGCACTAGGAAGGGGGCAGCTATCGGCACCCCTTTAAAGTCTGTTGAGCCCTGGGCTCCCTCTCATCCCAGATCTTATCTCGGTGCTGGCCCCGGATGGTGCTTTCTCCAGGGCACCTCGGGATCCCTGGGGCAGGAGGAAGGGCAGATCAAAGGGCAGGCGCCCCAACAAGGGAACCTGAGATGGCTTCTTTGTCTGCACTCCAGCAAGGCCCGCCCTGAGACAGGATGGATGGAGCCCTGGGCCAGGGGATTGGGAGGGAGTGTGAGCAGAGAAACCATATCCTGATGCATTCACTGTGGACAAAGGGAAGGGCTTGCAGAGGGGCTCAGCCTCCTCTCACAGCTGCTCTGGCTGAAGGCTTCCGGCACAGTCTGGGGACATCTGGGTCAGTTCTCTTCAGAGGCGAGAAGGACCCAAAGGGGGTAGTGGTTTGCACGCCTGTCGGTTGGGGACTGAGGCCCACTCACTAAACCCTGCTTTTAGCTGATTTGAAGTTATCCACATCCAGAGGGGGCCTACGAGCAGAGCTGGGGTTAGGAGGAATAGGAAGCAGTGCCAGCCCCTCATCCCAGACTCTCAAATCCTAGACAACCCCGACATCACCATCCTCCTGGGAAAGCAGCCTAGCTGTTGGGTGTAACTCTAACCCCAGGCTTGGGGCTCCCCTACATCTGGAGCCCCAGCTGCTGACCCACCATGGAGGCTGTGAACTCTTCCCCCCAAGTCTGCCTGGTCCCAACAACAGAAGAAAAGCCGAGGGAGCAGCAGCTGTCTCCCTGGGGCGTCGGGGCCACAGGCAGGCGCCGGTGCTCTGTAGGGGGGTGATGGGGGAGGATCTGGGTTTCACTTGCCTCTATGGTAATTTGGGGCTTTGCAGTTGGTGTTAAGGTTGGGGATGTATTGGGGATACACTTAACCTTATTGTAACTTTGGTCTGAATTCAAGGAGACCCAGAGAGACTAGGACCCTCAAACCATATACCCCTGCCCCTCTGCAAGACCCCTTCTGGGACCAGTTGGATTCCACATAGACTTACAGGTCCAAGCACCCAATTCAGCCAGGCCAGGTCTGGAGGTGGAGATGGGTGGAGGCTAGGCAGGGTAAACCAGGGGCAGGGGGGGTGTGAAGGCGGAATTCAGTCCCCTCTCCTCCAGTTTTCTCACTCCCCTTGACCCTCCCCCTAGCATTCTGCCTGAGGCTGGTTGTTCTCAAGCCCACCCAGGCTAGTTACTGAGTAACAAATTATCACACATTAGCAACGAACAACAGTGCACGTTTATTATCTCATGGGTCCCACGAGTCAGAATCTGGGTCCAGCTTAGCTGGATGCTCTGTTTGGGTCTCACACGCTGTAGTCAAGGTGTCTGTCAGGCTGCTTCCTCCCGGAGTTTGGCCTCTTCTGAGCTCACGTGATTATTGGCAGAATTCAGTTCCTGAGGCTACAGGACTGAAGTCCTGATTTTCTTCCTGGCTGCCAGCCAGAGGCTACTCTCAGCTCCCAGAAGCTGCCCACACTTCATTGCCATGTGGCCCTCTCCCAGCCCTCTCACTACGGGACACTTTCCTTCTTCAAGATCAATAGAGGATCTCTCTGACCTCAGTCTCCCTTTGAGGAGCTTTTATCTGATTAAGCCAGGCCCACCCAGAATCAGCTCCCTTTTGATGACTCATCATCCACTGATTTGGAACCTAACTGTAGCTGCAAAACTCCTTTACTTTTTTCAAATTCTACCAACTAGAAGCAAGTCACAGATTCTGAACATGAGCAAGGGAGGGGATTATATGAAGGTTTGACTCACTGAGTATCCCCCTTAGCCCTGCCTTTGCCACACCAGCCACTGAGGGTCTTTGTAATGTGACTACCCTTCCTCCTTCTGCAGAGCTCTGCCATCTCTGGACTATGGCAGCAAGAGAGCCAATAACCTGGGCAGGGACCTGTGTGGACTCTTCTTTTCTTGATTACCTGTCAGCAAAGGGCTGAGATGTGTACAAGGCAAGGCATGGGGAGGGGCGGGGGGAGGTGGCAAGGCTGAGACCCATCGCTGGAACTCGCATCCTCAAGGATGAGGCCAACCCCATAAAGAAGTCACTTTAGGAAGCTTCCAAGAGGAGGGATGGTCTGAGCTGACTCTGGTGGGATTTTGAAGGCAACCAAGGTTGGGAGTGGAGTAGAAAGGGCTGCTCTGGCTGAGGGACAGGCTGAGGGAGGTGAATTTGGGGAACGGTGTGCCTGTTGACAACAGGGGTTATATTTGTTTATTTGACCACACTGAGGCGCGTGGGATCTCAGTTCCCTGACCAGGGATCAAACCCGTTGCCCTCTGCATTGGAAGCAGAGAATCTTAACTACTGGACCACCAGGGAAGTCTCTACCATAGGGCTTTGGCTGGAGAGATCAGACTAGAAAGCAGATGCAGGAGGGCTGAGGACGGCAGGCTGAGGTGGCAGTGGGGAGCCACGAACCTGAACTTCCATGAGCCAGGGAAAGACACAATACCCTGCCGTGACCACATCCTGGGAGGCCCGCGCCCCTTTCTAAATTGAGCCCCTCCTCCGAGCCAGCCACTCACAGTTTGGTGCTGTGGACACAATATTGAATCAGCAGAGCGGGGATTTCAGGGATCTGAGAGACACAGACACTAACCAAATCATCGATTCCATCTGGAATATGAACTCAGAGGAGAGAAAAGGGTGTTGTATGAGCAAAGATCTGGTCCCTGACCTAGTCTGGTGAGTCTGAGGAGGCCACGGAGGGGTGAAGCTGGGTCATCACACCCCAGCAGAGAGAAGAGAACACAGGAGAGTGGGCCCGGATTCAGACTGAAAGCAGCTGCCCTGTCCCCAGTTCTCACCCTCTCTAATGGCGAAGGCCACCAGCACGTGCCCCTCCAGTGTGCCCAGCTCAGGGCCCTCCCTCTACCTTCACACGCTGGGAAGGAAAAGCCCTCCTCCCTGGGCACAGAGCCCACAGCGGGGGGTCCCCAGGAGGTGAGAGCCCCTCTGTGTGACCACGGCAGGCCCAGGGCCCTTCCCCACCACCTCGATGCTCCGTGCCCCCAGCCCCAGCTGTTCTCACGCCCCATCGCCCCAGACACAGCCCCGAGAGCTGCACAGCTGGTGGCCTGTGGGGCCGAGGGCCTGCCAATAGCCCTGGGAAGGAGGGCGAAGAAGGGACACCTCAGACAAACAGAGCTGGCTCCCTGAGCCAAAGCATACACTGAGTGAGCAGGCTGGCCAGGGGCTGGGCTTAACCCTTTCCCGCCCAGCAGGGCTCCATGGAGCCCCGGGTACTCTCATCCTGCCTTTCCCCTGCCTCCAGCCAGATGTCTCCGCCCCTCCACCATCGCAGCAGACTCCTCTGGCTGGACAAAGGGAGTCCTTCCCTGCTCCCCGAGGGGCAGATTGATTCATTTTCACAGAAGCAAGACACGGGTCTTGTCCCCAAGGGGCCAGGGTCTGGAAGTTGTTTCTGTTGTCTGACCTTGCTCCCTGTCTCTGACTTGGTCACTGGTGTCCATCTGCTCCAGCAGCTGCTGACTGCCCTCCCCCACTGGCCCTGATCTCCAGGCAGAGGAACAGGAGACGTGCCCGGGAAGAGCAGGGGCCCAAGGGACGGAGGCAGCGTCTGGAGGCGGCTCCGGACCCTTGGTGTCTTGAGGGTGTTGCCTTGTTCTGGACGAGGCGCAGGGCAGCAGGTGAAGCCTGCACCCCCACCTCAACCCCCCCAACCCACTGACAGTGTGTCCCTAGACAAGTTGCCGAGGTCTCTGCTGACTTGTGTGTCAGATGGCCAGACTGTTGGAGCTGCCTCTCCAGGGCTCCCAGGAAAAAAGAGGCAGTTCATGCGAAGCACCCGCTTAGCCAGGGCTGCTGGCTGCTGCTCAGACAGCAGGGCCAGCACGCTCCAGGCAGAGATGGAGTCTGAGCCATCTCCAGCTCACTTGCCAGGGGCCAGGGCCGGCAGTCCGGCAAAGGAGATCAGCCCCAGCTGTAACAGGTGATAGGAAGGTACTCAGAGCAGGGTGAGCAAGAGTCTGGATGGATGGGTAGGAAGCAGAGTGGGGAAGGCTGGGTGTCAGACAGCGGCTGTTTGTCCATCTCTCTGAGTCTGCGCCCTGGTGAGCAGATGGAGACTTAAAGGTAAGCAGGTGCCAGGCCCTGCAGCCAAGACAAATACTCAGAGAGACACAAGGCTACAAGAGCAGAGAGCAGACATCCTTCATCCCCCGGTGGGCAGAGGGGCTTTGGGAACATGTGACTGGGACGAGATAAAGAAGCCCTGTGAGACAACTGGGACGAGATAAAGACGCTCTGTGAGACAGGAGTGAAAGGCTGTGAATGCCAGACAAGGAGCTGGAAGTGCGGAGCCATGGAAGGTTTAGGCCCAAAAGTGATTGTTCAGATGTGGGTCTTGGAAGGACCACTCTGACTGCTGTGAGAAGAGATTGGAAAGGCTGGCCTGGGAGTGGCAGGGAGTCCAGATGGGCCAAGCCTGTGATTTTTGGAGAAAAATCAGTAGCTCCTGGCAACTGACTGGACCTGCAGAGGGGAGAAGACCTGGGTCTCCCTGAGCTGGACTGTGACTGTCCCTGCCCTGTTCAGTCCAACACAAACTGCGCTGGAAATGCTGGCTTCTGAATTACCAGGGAAGCAGGATGGGCTGTCTACTTTAAACCTGAGCTCCCTGAGGGCAGGAGCTGTGTCTCCCCTTCACCCTGGAGCTGCCTTGGGTCGGGGCACTGTTTTCTCCGTGAGGCTGGAGGCTCCCTGAGAGAGGCTCTGCTTCCTGTTGGCGCTGGGGCTGTGGTCTGGCAGCCGGGCGCCTGGCCGCTCCCCACACCTCCCGGGAGGCCTGGAGCAGAGGGAGCAGGTCATGTCCTCCTGCAACGCTCTCCAGCCACCCACCGCTTGCCGATGAGCCCACAGGTCCCGAGGCGCAGGGCCACC
The DNA here is from genome assembly GCA_006408695.1 of Aepyceros melampus. Lineage (NCBI taxonomy): Eukaryota > Metazoa > Chordata > Mammalia > Artiodactyla > Bovidae > Aepyceros > Aepyceros melampus. The sequence goes on along the minus strand of SJXQ01007415.1, from coordinate 459,291 downwards.
CCTCTATCTAGACGGACCCCTCGGGTGTGACCAGGCCAGGGGAGGGTCAGCTCCCCACAGGGGGTCCCCACAGGGGCTCGCTGCCCTCCCCGAGCTCCACCCTTACCTGCCTATTCTCCCCCCACTGTAAGCTCACTCAGCAGCCCATGGCAAGGGAGACTGCTAAACGGGGCCAGGCGGGAGCTGGGCTGAAGCCAAAGGTCTACACTCATCCTCAGGAGGGGCTTGAGGGCAGGACCAGGGTGGAAGAAGACATGTGAGAGGCTGCCAGAACAGGGAGGGTCTAGAGCCAGGAGACAGAGCCTCTGCCCTCATTCCCGGGGGCCCTGGGCAGGCCCTTCCGTCCTATCAGCCTGTTGACCCACGAGGTGACGGGCCTGGGTTAGTCGCTGCAACCCTCTGGGCTTCACTTTTTTTTTAACTTTAAAAAATTCCAACAGGGACAATACATCTTGGAAAACTGTAAGATTAGGAGACCTCCTGTGAGAGCCCCAGGAAGCCCAGTGAGAGGAAATGCTGTGGAGCATTGGGGAGGTTTGAGGCTGACACTGAGGAAGCCTTTCTGGGAAGCCCCTGGACAAGCCTGGGGTCACTGCTGTCCAGGGCTCCAGCTGCCTGGACAGTGGGAGGGACCTGTGAGCAAAGCAGTGTCGGGAGATACCTCTGCCCTTGTCGCTGGGATAGCAGGACTCTGTCCTGGTCAGGCTGGATGTCCAATCCTGGCCCTCATGAGATCTGACTTTTGACCTTTGGCTTAATCATAGAGCGAGGTTGTTTGTCCAGTTACCCCACACCATTAAGATTGTGCGGGAAAAAAGAAAAAAAAAAAAAAAAGATTGTGCGGAGCCCAGTGCTGGCTCTGAGGAGGGCGGGCAGTCTGTCTGAGGAGGAGGCACAGCCTCTGCCCTCAGAAGCCCAGTGGAGGGGCAGTTAGCTCTCCCCCAGGGCAGAGACCTGTCACAGGGGCAAACGACCTGGGAGGCAGGCGAGCCCCTCACCCCTCCTCTAGGGCCTGAACTGCATGTGAATCTCAAACTAGATCAGGGAAGAGCTGGTAGCATGCCCGGCAGTGGCAGCAGTGTTTTGGGGAGCTGGTGGGGGTAGGGAAGCACCTGTGAGTCCCCCTGGACAAGCCCTTGGGTGTAAGGGACGAAGGCTGGGTGGGAGAGCACACACTGTGGGCAGATGTTCAGGCCTGGGAGAGGGGCGTGCTGGGCTCTCGGTCCTCCGTGCTGGTGAGTGTGCTGCACGCAGAAGATGCACGAGGCATCAGGGAGGGTGTGAGGTGCAGGTGTGTGCACTGCTGGGCCAACACGTGTGGGTGAGCCAGGATGCAGCCCACACGGGGAGCAGGGAGCCTGGGCCGGTGTCTGCCCCATGAGGTGCTGCTGGGAAATCTGCCCCTGCTCCCTGGACCCAAGGCCCCTGCACACAGGGAGGGGTCGGCAGACAGCTGTGTAGGCCTCCCCAGCTCCATCAGTCTGTGCTCTGAGCACCCGCTCCAGGGGAAGCCCCAGGGGCCCTGCCCGCCCACTGCCAGGCCTTCTGTCTCCCCTTGATCCCTCGCCTTGGCGCCCCAACAACTGTGCCTGACCAGCGAATGCAAACTGAGCCAGCTGCCGCTGTGACATCCATTCTCCTCGGTGGGCCTGGACGCTCCCACCCAGCTCCCCTAGCTCCTCTCGCCCCCTCCCTCCCTGCTACACCCACATCTGGGAATTAGGCAGGGTGACACCTAAAAGCCTCCAGTGGCCATGAAATCCCATGGGTTTCTGAGCCTTAATCCACGAGCTGGGAGAAACCAGGGTAACAAGAAGTTCTGCTCCCGGCACCCTCAGAGCCCCACTTTCTCTGCCCCAGGGCTCTGGGAAGATTCCTGGGGCACCAGCCCAGAACAGGAAAAAGGTGCCTTATTTGCATAGCACTTTCATCTGATTTGCACGTGCCTCCTGGTTTGGCCATTTCTAAGCAACCCTAGAATTTGGATCTCAAAGGATGCTGAGCGGTTTCTAGGAGCTAGCTTCTCTCCATCTCCCACGACCCAGGTGCCTCCTAAAGGACAACCACATGAGCGTCCCTGCAAATAATCCAGCTGCCAATGCCAGAGACGCAGGTTTGATGCCTGGGTCGGGAAGATCCCCTGGAGAAGGAAATGGCAACCCACTCCAGTACTCTTGCCTAGGAAATCCCATGGACAGAAGAGCCTAGTGGGCTATAGTCCATGGGGCTGCAAAGAGTCAGACACGACTTAGTGACTAAAACAACATCAAAGGACAGTCATGTGCACAGAGCCCTCCCTCCACCCAGCTGCACTTGCACACAAGCACAAGAGTAGAGCAGCCTCTGCCTACATGCAGAAATGCGGAGTCCTGGGCCCCAGCCCTGAGCGCCCTCACCCTTGGCCCACGGAATATACACTGAATATACACTCACATGTGCACTGCATACTTCTGTCTTCACACGCACTCAAAACTCACACACATTTGTCTACACACAGCCTCAGGGCACAAGCAAACACAACTCAGCTTCACATAGGAGTTGGGTGGGTTACACACAGTCTCTGTGCCAGGGTGGGCTTCCAGTGAGGTGCCCTAAGCAACAGATCCCACCCAGCCCCTGAGATGGGCAGGACTGGCAAGGGCACTGCTGTGTGACTGGCTGGGAGGAGACAGCGCAGCTTAGGCGGCTATTTTTAGTGGTTTTACCACCAGCAGGTCCCTAGGATACACAGTCAATGTAGTAATCCTTTAGTCAGAGTTTTGTCTTCCCTGAAATATGGTTTCATCCTGCATTTTCTATACCATTTCTGGTCCCCCAACCCCAGGTCTCCTGCCCTTATTGGTCCCCAGACAGCTTCCTTGGGTGGCCCTGCCTTCTGACTTTATTCACCCTACTCCCTACCAAGAACACCTCCCTGCCTTCTCCAACATGAACACTCAACACCTTGATTCGTGCCCTCTTCTGGGTGGGCTTCCTTCCCTGTTCTCTCAGCACACTTCTATACATCCTTCAAGTCCCACCTTGAACGTCACATCTTGGGTGAATTCTTCTCCAGTCTTACCAGGCAGAAGTAATCTCTCTCCTCACTCTGTAAATCCAGAGGCAGAGCAGTGGGTAGAAAGACCCAGTTGGCCCTGAATATCTGTGTAGAAGATGTTTAGGGGTTTGGAGGCTTTATTTGTAAGGAAGGGCAGGGGGGTTTTCAGAAAAACATAATTACATGGTGTCTGGGTGTAAATAATATTTTGTGTTTAATTTCGAGGAAGTGCATAGACACCAGAATCAGACAATGCTGCTTCTACCATTTCTGCTGTGCACCTTTGGGTGAGTGCTGCAGCCTCTTGGGCCTCAGTTTCCTCATCTGTAAAATAGGCTCATGGGGGGAATTATGAGGACCCCATTAGAGCTTAAATATTTATGGCTTAAATTTTCATTTCATTGAACAGTACAGACTAATTTGGTCAAAGGATTTTTGCTTACTTCTCTGTCTCCCCACTGGACTAGAAGTTCCTTTACAGCAAGGGTTATTTCTCCATCTACAAAATGGGGATAATAATAGGACAGACCTCACCTGCTTATTGCTCTTGTTCAGTCACTAAGTCATATCCGACTCTTTGCAACCCCATGCACTGTAGCATTCCAGGCTTCTTTGTCTTTCCCTGTCTCCCTGAGTTTGCTCAGGGACTCATGTCCATTGAGTCAGTGATACCATCCAACCATCTCATTCTCTGTCACTCGCTTCTCCTCTTGCCTTCAATCTTTCTAGCGTCAGAGTCTTTTCCAAAGAGTTGGCTCTTTGCATCAGGTGGCCAAAGTATTGGAGCTTCAGCTTCAGCAACAGTCCTTCCAATGAATATTCAGGGTTGATTTCCCTTAGGATTGACTGCTTTCATCTCCTTGCTGTCCAAGGGACTCTCAAGAGTCTTCTCCAGCACCACAGTTTGAAAGCATTAATTCTTCTGCACCTGGCCTTCTTTATGGTCCAACTCTTTAGATAGGCCTTTGTCAGCAAAGTGATGTCTCTGCTTTTTAATACACTGTCCAGGTTTTTCATAGCTTTTCATCTGTTTATAGTGAGGATTAAACAAATCAATTCATGCAATACACTTAGAAGAGTTTCCTGGCACTACTCAGTATTTACTATTATAGTTATTACTACATACCTGATTTAACTCCTACAACAACCTTGTGGTGTTGGAGATACTGGCTCTCCACTTTATAAGTGGAAAGTGGACTCAGAACATTTAGGGGCTTCCTAAGTGGCACTGTTAGGGGCTTCCTTGCCAAGGTCACACAATGAGCAAGTATCAGAATCTAGATTTTAATCTGGATTTGGCAGAGTCTTAATCATGGGTCAGGATGTGACAGTTCTCGGCAGACAGATCAAATGTCCAGCCTGAGACTTCCTGATACAGCTTATTTGCATAAGTCCACGCCCCTTACTGTGCGGCCCACAGGCCTGTGTGTCATCTGGACTCAGCAATGATAATAGCGTGGGGCCCAGGCTCAGAGAACCAGACACCCGAGTTCTGTGGGCACTAGTGTGACCAGAGCTGTAGAGAGGAAGATCTGGTTGATCGGGACGCAGTGATCCGCGGGGCACACCCAAAACCTCAGCTTCAGCACACCGCTCAGGGTACGGCGATGCCGCAGCGCCCTCTGTTGGCCAGAGGATGTGGCCATCTTGAGCGCTCCGATGATGAGAGGGGAGAGATTGCTTGCAGACTCTTGTCCAGTCGCTAAACCTTGTGCAACTCTTTGCAACCCCGTGGAGTGCTGCACACCAGGCTTCCCTGTCCTTCACTATCTCCCTGAGATAGTGAGCCAGTGTCATTATCTCACTATCACTGAGTGAGTGATACCATCCAATCATCTCATCCTCTGTCACTTCCTTCTCCTGCCCTCAATCTTTCCCAGCATCAGGGTCTTTTCCAGTGAGTCAGTGGCCAACGTATTGGAGCTTCAGCTTCAGCATCATCCTTCCAATAAATATTCAGGGTTGATTTCCTTTAAGACTGACCTAAAGGAGTTTGATCTCCTTGCTGTCCAAGGGACTCTCAAGGACTCTGGCCCAGTGCAAGTTTCCTAGGGCCCCAGGAGTCAGTGCCCACTGAAGCGGTCATCTGAGCAGGGAAAACTTTAGTGACTCCTGCATCAATCCCTATTTTGTTGCTGGGAAAACTGAAGCCAAGAGAGGGGAGATGATTGACCCCCCAAAATGGCTAGGGCCAGGGACTGGATTATGAGGCTGGCTAAATCCCAGTGGTGGTGTCATGGAATGACCTAGTCACCCTCACCGGTCAGGCTCCCCACCAACCACCCCAGCAGACAACTGCAGATCTCCTAGTTCTGCCTCTTCCTCCCACCCCTTCTACCCAGTCCCCTCTTATAAGAATTCCAGAACCTCCTTGTCTTGTCCCTCTGCCACCATATTCTCCAGTCCTCTTCAGAAGCTTGTCTCAGGAGACTACCTGTGCTCTCTCACAACCAACTTCTCATGGAAAA
>SJXQ01007415.1:436332-453539 GCA_006408695.1 Aepyceros melampus | reverse complement strand
ATGTTCTTTGTAACAGCTAAACAAACCACAGGTATCTAAAGAAAAACTTGATAAATTCCTCCCTCCCCTTCCAGCCCCACACCCCTGAGATCACTAACGTGGTTGAAGGAGCGCTGTCTTGCCTTATTGTTCTAAGGCTGTTCACTAAGCAGGTAGGAAGAATGGAAACCCTCTACGTGCTGACCCCTATGCTAAGCCTGGGCTACGGGAAAACAAGACGACAACCACGATGCCCACTGCCCTCGTGGGGCTTACACTTTAGTGAGGGGGGAGACAACAGAGAGTGAACATTTCAGATAGTGATGCAATCTCTGGGTGGGGGTTGGGGCGAATGGTGAGGTGATGGGCTGGGAGTGATGGGTTCTGGGGCAGGGACCAGGCTGGTTTGGGTGGAACCGCCAGGGAAGGGCTCTTCATGGAGGGACGTTTGAGTTGATGCCCAATAGAGGGCGCTGTAGACCACTGTTTGAATGTTATTCTAAGGGCACCAAAAAGCCTCTGAGCATAGGAAGGGGGTTGCAGAGACCCCTTGGAAGAACGGAATGAGGCTGAGCCAGTATGGCTGTCAGGAGACAGAGGGAGAGAGAGAGATTTCTTTTTTCAGATATTCCTTCTTTTTATGTAAAATGGGCTTAGACTATACACATTTGCTCGTCTCTTTTTCCTTCCAGTGCTTTAGTCAGAAAATGCAATTCCAGTTCCAAAGGGACAGCCGTTCACACTCTGAGCAGCCAGCACCCCCAGGTGCCACAGCCCTGGCTGTTAATCAGTCTTTTAATTTTTTCAGTCCAAAGGGTGGAAAATACATCACAGGGATTTGAACAACAAAATTAATAAAGTAGTATTGGATTACAACCCAAAGCATAAATAAATATACATGAGTCCACAGTGGTTTTAATAAATGATTGAATAAGTTAATAAAAGGGGAAAGAAGAATTCCAGGTAAATGAGGCAGTCAGCTCATCCTAGAAGAGGGGCATTTCATCCCTCCCTGCTTAACTGTGGGCTGCACATAACCACATCCTTTTAAAGAGTAGAGCATGGAAGAGGCAGGCTAAGGAGTGAGGGATAACTACAGAGAAAAAGCCTGACAAACACTGCTGCGACCAGGTAACCCAGGCCAGCATCAGCCGTCATGAGGCGCATAGGCATTACTTGTTTCCGAGTCCATGCTGGCTCAGTCTATTCACTGCACAGTCCAGTTCAGTTCAGTCGCTCAGTCGTGTCTGACTCTTTGCGACCCCATGAATCGCAGCCTCCCTGTCCATCACCATCTCCCGGAGTTCACTCAGACTCACATCCATCGAGTCTGTGATGCCATCCAGCCATCTCATCCTCTGTTGTCCCCTCTTCCTCCCGACCCCCAATCCGTCCCAGCATCAGAGTCTTTTCCAATGAGTCAGCTCTTCGCATGAGGTGGCCAAAGTACTAGAGTTTCAGCCTTAGCATCATTTCTTCCAAAGAAATCCCAGGGCTGATCTTTAGAATGGACTGATTGGATCTCCTCGCAGTCCAAGGGACTCTCAAGAGTCTTCTCCAACACACTACAGTTCAAAAGCATCAATTCTTCAGCACTCAGCTTTCTTCACAGTTCAACTCTCATATCCATACATGACTACTGGAAAACCCATAGCCTTGACTAGACGGACCTTAGTCAGCAAAGTAATGTCTCTGCTTTTGAATATGCTATCTAGGTTGGTCATAACTTTTCTTCCAAGGAGTAAGCGTCTTTAAATTTCATGGCTGCGATCACCATCTGCAGTGATTTTGGAGCCCCCCAAAATAAAGTCTGACACTGTTTCCACTATTTTCCCATCTATTTCCCATGAGGTGATGGGACCAGATGCCATGATCTTCATTTTCTGAATGATGAGCTTTAAGCCAACTTTTCACTCTCTTCTTTCACTTTCATCAAGAGGCTTTTTAGTTCCTCTTCACTTTCTGCCATAAAGGTGGTGTCATCTGCATATCTGAGGTTACTGATATTTCTTCTGGCAATCTTGATTCCAGCTTGTGCTTCTTCCAGCCCAGCGTTTCTCATGATGTACTCTGCATAGAAGTTAAATAAGCAGGGTGACAATATACAGCCCTGACGTACTCCTTTTCCTATTTGGAACCAGTCTGTTGTTCCATGTCACTGCACAACAGGCCAGTAAATCAATGAGTTGTTGGGGCAAGTAACAGCCACTTTTATCTGGAAAGCCAGCAGACCAAGATGGCGGACTAGTGTCCCAAAGAACCGTCTGGCCCAGGTATGGATGCTAGTTCCTTTTCTAGAACAGAGAAGGGAAGGTGAGGAGGTAAAAACAGGAATAAGTTGCTCCAAATAACTCCTGGTTCTAGCCAGACCCTGCAGAGGATGTGTTCATTTCTTCTTTCCTTCAGCCATTCACAGATAGACCTGGTCAGGATACTACCTGATTACTAAATAAGGTATTTTAGCTTCATGCTCAGGCCAGGGAGGCAGGGTTCCCAGAGATGAGCCATTATGTATATTTTAAGTTATAGGCAACATCCTTTCAGGGATTAACTTGTAGAAAAAAAATAGAATACAGAGGTATAAAGTAAAAGAAAGAGATCCAATATGGAGTCAAATTTGTTCTTCTCTATTACATATGTGGGCTTACCCAGTGGCTCAGTGGTAAAGAATCTACCTGTCAATGCAGGAGATGTGGGTTCAATATCTGGATTGGGAAGATTCCCTGGAGAAGGAAATGGCAATCCACTCCAGTATTCTTGCCTGGGAAATCCCATGGACAAGGGAGTCTGGCAGGTAACAGTCCATAGGGTCTCAAAAGAGTTGGACACAACTTGGCGACTAAAAAATTTCATACGTATCCTTGACATGATGTGATAAGAATGGCACTTCACTTCTGCGGTCAGCCTCCCCAAAATGCATAGGACCAGTCATGAGAAAAAGAGCAGACAAATTCCAGCAGAGGGTATTCTACAGAAAAAAAAAAAAAAAGGCCTGACCGTACTCCTCAAACTGTCAAGTCATCAACAATAAGTACAGTCTGAGACTAAATGTAATGATCCCGAATGGGATCCTGGGACAAAACACAGTAAAAACTAGGAAAATCTGAATACAAGTATGGACTTTAGTTAACAATAATGCATCACTATAGGTGACGCAGACAGTAAATAGTCCACCTGCAAAGAAAGAGATCTGGGTTCGTCCTTGGGTCAGGAAGATTCCCTGGAGAAGGAAATGGCTTCCCACTCCAGTGTTCTTGTCTGGAGAATTCCATGGACAGAGGAGCCTGGTGGGCTAAAGTCCACGGGGGCACAAAGAGTCGGACACGACTGAGTGACATTTGTGTGTAACGACAGTATGTCACTGCTGGTATCTTTAGTTGCAGCAGGTGGGATCCAGTTTCCTGACCAGGGATCAAACCTGGGCCTCCTGCATTGGGACCAGAGAATCTTAGCCACTAGACCACCAGGGAAATCTTACTATTGTTTCTTTAATTGTAACAGATGTACCATGCTAATATAAGTTGTTAATATTAGGGGAAACTGTATGGGGTGGGGCAAGGGATATCGATGGGAACTCTCTGTACTATCTGCTTAATTTTTTCTGTAAATCTAAAACTGTTCTCATGCAACTGACAAGGGCTTAATTTCCAAATATACAAACAGTTCGTGCAACTCACAACAACAACAAAAAACATGAGCAACCCAATCAAAAAATGGGTAGAAGACCCAAAGAGATATTTCTCCAAAGAAGACATATAGATGGCCAACAGTCGCATGAAAAGATACTCAATGTTGCTAATTATTTTCAGTTCAATCGCTCAGTCGTGTCCGACTCTTTGCGACCCCGTGAATTGCAGCACGCCAGGCCTCCCTTTCCATCACCAACTCCCAGAGTTCACTCAGACTCACGTCCATTGAGTCCATGATGCCATCCAGCCATCTCATCCTCGGTCATCCCCTTCTCCTCCTGCCCCCAATCCCTCCCAGCATCAGAGTCTTTTCCAAAGAGTCAACTCTTCACATGAGGTGGCCAAAGTACTGGACTTTCAGCTTCAGCATCATTCAAAATCCCAGGGTTGATCTCCTTCAGAATGGACTGGTTGGATCTCCTTGCAGTCCAAGGGACTCTCAAGAGTCTTCTCCAACACCACAGTTCAAAAGCATCAATTCTCCGGCACTCAGCCTTCTTCACAGTCCAACTCTCACATCCATACATGACCACAGGAAAAACCATAGACTTGAAACAGTAGAAACAGTGTCAGACTTTGTTTTTTTGGGCTCCAAAATCACTGCAGATGGTGACTGCAGCCATGAAATAGGTTGGTCATAAGTTTTCTTCCAAGGAGTAAGCATCTTTTAATTTCATGGCTGCAGTCACCATCTGCAGTGATTTTGCTAATTATTAGAGAAATGCAAATCAAAACTACAATGAGGTGCCACCTCACACTGGTCAAAATGGTCATCATTAAAAAAATCTAGAGATAACAAATGCTGAGGAGGATTTGGAATAAAGAGAACCCTCCTACATTGTTGGTGTGAATGTAAACTGGTGCAGCCACTATGGAAAACTGTATGGATGTTCCTCAAAAAACTATAAATAGAACTGCCATATGATCCAGCAATCCCATACCTGGGCATATATCCTGACTAAACTATACTCAAAAAGAAATATACACCCCTATGTTCATAGCCACATTGTTCACAATAGGCAAGACATGGAAACAACGTAAATGACTGGATAAAGGAGATGGAATACTATCAGACATAAAAAGGAATGAAATAATGCCATTTGTAGCAACATGGTGGACCCAGAGATTGTCACACTAAGTCACAAAGACAAATACCATGTGTCATCACTTATATGTAAAATCTATAAAGAAAGCTGAGCTCCAAAGAATTGATGCTTTTGAACTCTGGTGTTGGAGAAGACTCTTGAGAGTCCCTTGGACTGCAAGGAGATCCAACCAGTCCATCCTAAAGGAAATCAGTCCTGAATGTTCATTGGAAGGACTGATGCTGAAGTTGAAACTCCAATACTTTGGCCACCTGATGCAAAGAGCTGACTCATTTGAAAAGACCCTGATGCTGGGAAAGATTGGAGGCAGGAGGAGAAGGGGATGACAGAGGATGAGATGGTTGGATGGCATCACTGACTCGATGGACATGAGTTTGAGCAAGCTCTGGGAGTTGGTGATGGACAGGGAAGCCTGGCATGCTGCAGTCCATGGGGTTGCAGAGTCGGACACGACTGAGCGACTGAACTGAACTGGTATGTAAAATCTAAACTATGACACAAATAAACTTATCTACAAAACAGAAACAAACTCACAAACATAGAAACAGATGTGTGGTTGCCAAGAGGGTGGGGGAGATGAATTGGGAATCTGAGATTTGCAGACACAAACTATTAAATATAGCATGGATAAACAAGGTCCTTATTATGTAGCCCAGAGAACTATGGTCACTATCCTGTGATAAACCATAATGAAAAAGAATATGAAAAGGACTATATATATATATTATACATACATGTATAGCTGAATCACTTTGCTGTACAGCAGAAATTAACATAACTATATTTTAATAAATATTTAATTATATATAATACAATACATACATTTATGTATTTAATATATTATATATTATAAATATATTTTATTTTTATTTTAACTATATTTTAATAAAATAAAATTTAAAAATATCTATCTCATTGTTTTAAATTGTATTTCCCTGATGCCTTCTGAGGCTAAATCTCTTTTCACATACATTTTCTGTCAACTGCTTGCTTCTACTTCTGCTCACTATTTTATTTTTTGCTTTTTTTCTTATTGGCTTATAAATTTTTTTCATAGTAAGGATATTAACCCTTTGTCTGTTACACATGTATGGCAACAGTATCTTTTTTTTTTTTTGGCTGTGCTGACAGTATTTTTTAAAAGTCTGCTGTTGGCCTTTCTGTTTATGGAAACATGTCACCCAGAAAAATGTTCTTCTGTAAAAAAAAAATCTTTCTCTTTTGTAAGACTTCTGGGTCTTCTGTCCCTGCGAGGTTAAAAATTATTCTAATTTTTCTCCTAATATTTTTAGCTTTTATTTTTCACCCATCAGGGATCTATTTTGCAGGTGGTGTCAGGTGAGAGGGGAGGATGTGGCTTTATTTTCTTCCAGATGGACCATCGATACAGCAGCATCATTTATTAAATATACAGACTTTCCCACTAACTTGCCATTCCTCTTTAACGGAATATAAGGTGCCATATAGAGCCTGAGAGCTGGGTCTGGGAGACTGTTCTCCAAGCTGTCATCAGCATCCAGCTCAAGAACCCACACCCACCTTCTCCTTAAAAGCTGTAACCCCCTCCCCACTCCTCCCAGCTGGAATCACCCTTATCCCCACTTGATCTCCCTTACCCCCAACCTGACCTCCCATGGAAATCATTCATTCAAACCATACACTCGTATATCGCGCTCCTCCTGAGTGTTAGGCAGTGGCCCAAAGAAGACTGCCCCTTTCTTCCAGGAATTCACAGTCTGGGAAGAGAAAGGAGAACAAAGTGAGGCCAAGTAACTCTGAGGGAATACTGAGGGGAGAGGTGTCCATTCCATTTCAGAAATCTTCAAGAAGGGCATGACACTGAGGTGGGTGAAGGGTCCAGTGGTGAGCAGGTGTTCACCAGGCAGTCATGGAGGAAGGAGCTGCCAGGTGGCATGAATAGCGTGTACAAAGGCACCAAGGCAAGGCAAAGCTTGGTATGTTTGGGGAGATGCAAATGGTTCAGAGGCCCCAGAAAGGGGGTGCTGGTAGAGAACAGAAAGCAAGGGGCAGGATGGCGTGGGACAGACTGGGACCTAGAACCTGGGACCCTTTGCTGCAATGCTTGCATCTGGACAAAATACAGAGACTATATAAGGGACAAAAAATAAATGTGTACATGCATAGTTGGAACAAATTATGAACAAGATATAAAAAGACCAAAAAACCCGACTGCCACTTTTGAAGAGCCCAGAGCAAGGGCAAAAGCAGGGTACTCTGCATGCCCCTTGCACACACCACCAAAGGGGTAAGCAAGCCACCTAAGCCACCCCTCAGGTCTGATCCTTGGACACACTCCTACCCTCACCGCATGTAAGGAACCAGCTTACCCTTCCTAGGTGAGCAAGCAAGCAGGGGGACCTGTTACTTGTTCTTGTTCCCCCTTGCTGCAGCAGAGCCCCAGTAAAGCCTAGCCTGAATTTCTTGTCTGGCCTCTGGTCAATTTCTATTGATTAAGGAGGTCAAGAACCCGCATCGGTAACAAGCGGGGCCAGAGTGCTCACAAGTGTGCTGCAGTGTGTCTGCCTTTTCTTCTGCGAAGCACAGTGTGGCAGCAAGTGCACCGGCTTCATATCCCATCTCCACATTCTACCTGCTACTGCTGCTGCTAAGTCACTTCAGTCGTGTCTGACTCTATGCGACCCCATAGACGGCAGCCCACCCAGCTCCCCCGTCCCTGGGATTCTCCAGGCAAGAACACTGGAGTGGGTTGCCATTTCCTTCTCCAATGCATGGAAGTGAAAAGTGAAAGTGAAGTTGCTCAGTCGTGTCCGACTCTTAGCGACCGCATGGACTGCCGCCTACCAGGCTCCTCCATCCATGGGATTTTCCAGGCAAGAGTACTGGAGTGGGGTGCCATCGTCTTCTCCGTCATATACTTACTACTTTGCTTTCAGTTGGGCTTCCCTTGTACCCCAGCTGGTAAAGAATCTGCTTGCAGAGCAGGAGACCCCAGTTTGATTCCTGGGTCAGGAAGATCCCTTGGAGAACCGATAGGCTACCCACTCCAGTATTCTTCGGCTTCCCTGGTGGCTCAGACAGTAAAGAATCTGCCTGCAGTGCAGGACACCTGGGTTCGATCCCTGGGTTGGGAAGATCCTTTGGAGAAGGGAACGGCTACCCACCCCAGTATTCTGGCCTGGAGAATTCCATGGACTGTATATCCATGGGGTCAAAAAGAGCCTTCTGAGTGACTTTCACTTTTGCTTTCAGTTAGCTAATCTTTTTTCCTAAAATAAAATCATTTTAAAGAGTCACTTTGTATCACCTCCATAAATGGGAAACCAGTATCCCTTCCTATAAATAAAATAAAATAGAAGAAAAAGCCTTAAATGGAAACACATTTCTACAAAACCTAAAATTGTTCATCTGTACTATTAAAAAAAAAAAGGATATCCCAGCCAACACAACAAATACTTCACATTAGGACACACTGGTGTGCTGAGTGAAAGAATGGGCTGCCTGGGTCCAAATCCCAGCTCTGAAGAGTATTAGCTATGGATCTCTGGGGAAGCCACCTTATCTCCTGAAGTCTCTGTTTTCCCATCTGTAAAACGTGGGGATAATAGAACCTACTAGGTTGTGTGATTAATGAGAGAATTGGGGTACCATTCATGAGTGTTATCAATATGCCGTGGCCAGTTTGAGGCTGTAGGAAGTCCTGCAAGGATATGAAACAGAAGATCATCCGGTTTGCATCTTTCCTTTGACTCTGGGGTAGGTAAGGAATGACTGGGAGAGACCCTTCCAGGCTGCTGTGGTCCTAGTGAGCAGGGATGGAGTCCTGAAGCCTCCAGCGGGTTGGAGGAGATGCAGCTGGACATCAGGAAGAGAGATTGAGGGTAAGGCTGGCACCAAGATTCCAGCGAGGTAGATGGTGGGGCCCTTTAAGGAAGGAGGAACACAGGAGGCAAGACCATGGTCCAGGGTGTGAGACGTATGATTCTGCATCCTTGGATTTGGCAGTCTGTGAGATTAAAAGACGCTTACTCCTTGGAAGAAAAGTTATGACCAACCTAGATAGCATATTCAAAAGCAGAGACATTACTTTGCCAACTAAGGTCCATCTAGTCAAGGCTATGGTTTTTCCTGTGGTCATGTATGGATGTGAGAGTTGGACTGTGAAGAAGGCTGAGCGCCGAAGAATTGATGCTTTTGAACTGTGGTGTTGGAGAAGACTCCTGAGAGTCCCTTGGACTGCAAGGAGATCCAACCAGTCCATTCTGAAGGAGATCAGCCCTGGGATTTCTTTGGAAGGAATGATGCTAAAACTGAAGCTCCAGTACTTTGGCCACCTCATGCAAAGAGTTGATTCATTGGAAAAGACCCTGATGCTGGGAGGGATTGGGGGCAGGAGGAGAAGGGGACGACCGAGGATGAGATGGCTGGATGGCATCACGGACTCGATGGACGTGAGTGTGAGTGAACTCCGGGAGTTGGTGATGGACAGGGAGGCCTGGCGTGCTGTGATTCATGGGGTCGCAAAGAGTCGGACACGACTGAGCGACTGAACTGAACTGAACTGAAATCCCACACCCAGAGTTGGCTGATTCGGGGCCTGACCTTCAAGGGTGAGTAGGGACGGGGGAGCCTGGTGGGCTGCCATCTCTGGGTCGCACAGAGTTGGACACGACTGAAGCGACTTAGCAGCAGCAGCAGCAGGTTATGCCTTTGGGCCAATGTCAGTCCCCCCTCCAAGCCTGAAAGGCGGCTGAGTCTCCCTAGTCAGCTGCGGGCGCTCAGGAAACACCTCCATGGCGTCCTTCCTGCTGCCTCTTCACAGCCGCACTGACCCTTCCTGGGAGTTGCCTGACTAAGGTCTCTTTCAGGCTGTGGCCAGTCCCAGACTCATCTCCCAATGTACCGCCCTGCACTGAAATCTGGGAAGGGCTGGGGCACTGGAGGGAAACAGTGATGATCCCAAATGGGGTGGAAAGAGAGTACTCTGGAAGTCTTCCTCCTGAATTCTCTGGGGTCTCATGTGGCTCCCACTCCAACCCTGCCCCTTCCTGAGGGCCCCTGAACCATGCCTGCCCCATCTTTAATCAGATTAGGAATTGGAAGGTTTTGATCCCATCTCCCCAACAGAAACCCAGGTCAGCGCTGTTCTGGGAACCCGTCACCTCTGGGATCACCCTGACAGTGTCTGCTCCCCATCTCAAAGCCCCCCCAACACTGCCCGCCACTCTCCAGGACCCCCACCTAGAGGTGCCCAAGAGTTTAGGTAAGAGTTCCTTGAATGGAGGGGAGGTCCCGGTAGTCCTTCCTTCCACCGCTAGGCGTCACCATCGGCCTGGAAATGGAAGGCGCAGCCAGGCCCTTTGTACGCCTGGTGGGCAGCGGGCCCCCGCTAGCTCTATGCGGGATGCCAGGGACCCTGCAGGAAGGACGCCTCGACCTCCGGAGGGCTGCCATTGGGTGTCCCAGTGTCCGTCGAGGGTCCAGAGGGGCACGTGTCCCGGAATTCTGGCCGCTGTGACCTGGAGTGGAGACGAATGGAGGGCCAGTGTGCGTGTGAGCGTTGGAACCTGGGGGCGCCCCGCCTCTCTGCCCACCCTGCGCCCCTTTCGTGAAAAGAAAGTGGGAATTGTTCAGTTACGGATGTTATGCTGACCCTTTCACAAATAAAGAACTCGAGGCTTCCTTTCTGTGCCCAGGTGGACGACCCCTCTCCCTGACTCCGTCGCGACCATAACTACCCCAGAGCGGCCTCCCTGCAAAGCTCCTGATCCGACAGCGACATGAACATCTGAGGTTGAATGAGTAACCGAATGCAAATATAAGGACAAGTGGCACTCACTGAGCACTTTCTATGTGCCAGACGCTGCTCCCAACAAGCTTATACGTGCAAGGACGCCTCGACCTCCGGAGGGCTGCCATTGGGTGTCCCAGTGTCCGTCGAGGGTCCAGAGGGGCACGTGTCCCGGAATTCTGGCCGCTGTGACCTGGAGTGGAGACGAATGGAGGGCCAGTGTGCGTGTGAGCGCTGGAACCTGGGGGCGCCCCGCCTCTCTGCCCACCCTGCGCCCCTTTCGTGAAAAGAAAGTGGGAATTGTTCAGTTACGGATGTTATGCTGACCCTTTCACAAATAAAGAACTCGAGGCTTCCTTTCTGTGCCCAGGTGGACGACCCCTCTCCCTGACTCCGTCGCGACCATAACTACCCCAGAGCGGCCTCCCTGCCAAGCTCCTGATCCGACAGCGACATGAACATCTGAGGTTGAATGAGTAACCGAATGCAAATATAAGGACAAGTGGCACTCACTGAGCACTTTCTATGTGCCAGACGCTGCTCCCAACAAGCTTATACGTGCATACAGTTAACTATCCCCATGAAGAGGCTGGGCACAGAGAGGTGAAGGCATATACCCGTCACAGTGGCAAATGAAGGATTGGGACCCAGGCAATCTGGCTCGAGAGTTCGATTGCTCAACAACGCCTCCGAGCCGGACAGGCCCTCCCTTGGCTTCAGGAGTTTCCACCAAGCGCTTGGGCGCCAGGCTCTGGCGCTAGAGAGAGAGAGAGAGGAGCACAGCGGGCGGGTGCGGCGTCATCTTCCTGGCGCGGCAAAGCGCCCCCAGGCGGCGTCCCAAGTGACCACCAGGCGGCGCGCTGACCCCACTCGCTTCCCACTCGACACGCCCGCGCGGTCTCCGCGTCCTCCCGGTGGGAGCTGGCGCTGACCACGGCGACCTGGGTCCAGCCGACAGGTGGACAACAGCTGACCTGGTGCCAGGTGTGGGGTCCCTGCCAGGTGCCCTGCGGTCTAGCGGCCCAGGGCCTGTTTTCCCCCCTTGCTTCTCACCTCCGAACATTCTGGTTTGTACCATGCAAGGAGTGCAGGCAGACTCCTTATGTTCAAGTGCTTCACTGTTTACAAAGCTCATTCCACCAGCTCAGCGCAGACAAAAGACCAAGGTACTCTGTGCCCACTGAGAGCCAGATGTTCTCACCCTCACAGTCCTCACCCGGAGAGAGGGGCAGTGCCAGCTCCCTAGACAGGCAGTGCCAGCCCCCCTGGAAGACAGGATGTTCTCCCAAGATCATCCACACAGCCAATCTCAGGGCCAGGCCCTAATCCAGGGATGCTGGACCCCACGTTCTTACCCTTTCCTCTCAAGAAAGCACACGTGGGTGCACAGCCACGTGTACAGCCCTCCTGGGTGGAGAGTCCCTTGAGAGGCAGGGGCACAGACAAAATGACCCCTCAAAGACAAGCACAGTGTGGGATGTTAGTGGGCAGCTTCCCTCAGGCCTCTGGGGCCGCGGCATTCCCGCCTGCTTCCTAGCTCCCCTGTTCCCGCTCCATGGTCACTCCTCCCTGCATGACTGCCCCTGGCCCATGGTACCCTCACTGTCTGTCTTTTGGGAGTCCCTCACACTCTCACCTTTGATAACCCTCAAGGTTTGCACACCTCCCAGTCTGACCCTTCCAGTGGGACCTCCACCCTGCACCCAGCTCTTCGCTGCGCCTGAGCACCTGAAGCGGTTAACACCACCTGCCCAGGGCAGGACACTGCATTCTCCCGCAAACCCGCACTTCATCCTGTGTCCCCGGGCTAGAAAGCTGGGGGCATCTCTGACTCCTCAACCACCGTCCTAGAGCCTAACTCCTCTTCACCCCACTACTTCAATGTCTTTCAGGACCATCCCCTCCTCTCCATCCCCAGGGATCTGCCCTAACTCAGGCCACCAGCAGCTCCTAGCTCCTAGTGTCATCCACTCTCTTAAATCTACTGCCAGCAGAGTGAGCTTTCTAGTGACCATTCTTAAAGCGCAAGTCTGCTCCCTGTTTAAAACTTGTAAATTAGAAGATTAAATTAACATCTTAATTATAGGACAAAACCCAAACCTTTCACCAGCCCTGTAAAGCCCTGGGCCCATCCAGGCCCTGCCCATCTCTCTGCCCCCTTCTCACTCCCCACTCCTTCACTGCCTTCAGCTCCTCCAAAGCATGAAACTCTTCCTAGGCTCTGAGTCTTAGCATGCGCTGTTCCCTCTGCCTGGAAGGCCCTTCCCTAGCTTGATAGCTGGCGAGGCCTCCTCTCCCTTCCGATCCCAGCTGAAACCTCACATCTCACAGAGCTCCCCCTGACCAATTCCAGGGAAAGTGGGACCCCTCCTTAGTTCCTCTCTCACTCAGAACTGGCTGGTCTTCTTCCTTCACACCACTTGCCAACATCTCAGAGCTTGTATTTTCATATGCTTAGCTATTTAATCTCTGTCTCCCAGAGCCCAAATTCTCCACTTGAAGGACTGCCATCTCTCAATCACAGCTGTACCCCCACACCCAGCCCAGGACCCAACATAAAAGTAGACATCCGATAACTATTTGTGGAACAAATGAATCTTTCATCTTGTTCTCATCAGAACCCCATTCCCAGCCTCTCTTTCATCTCTGGCCTTTGCATGAGTTGCTTCCTCTGCCTGGAAGGTTCTTTCCTTCTCCCACCTCAGCTGATCCTCATATCATAAGACTAGTTTCTCTAGGACTCATCCTTGGCCCCCTCATTAGAATTAGGGTCTCCCTCTGAGCTCCCCTGGTTTCCTCTAATAGCATTCTATCATAACACTCAAAAATTGCAAATTTCCAGGTAAACAGGAGAGATTGTTAGCAACAATGATCTACTCCCGCCTCTCCCGCGACCTCTCCGCTCCAGCTGGCTCAAGGGCATCCATTCTCTGCCTTTCAAACCATCAGGAGCCCCATTTCCTATTCATTCAATAAGCACTGATCAGGCACCCCTGTGTTTTTTTCTTTACTGCAGCACTGGAGTGGCAGAGAAGAGGGAAGGGATACAGACAGGATTCTTCCAAAGGTGAGACTGAAGCAAGTGAAGCATCAGAAGTGCTAAGCAAATGCCCAGCCAACTCACATCCAGGGTGCAAGTAGGCACCAAGGAGGCTGGGGGCCAAGGGCAGGACTAGCACATTGAGTTCTACCCTCTTCACTGAGCACCTGCTGTATGCAGGGTGTGATGGGTGAGAGGGTTAGGGATATGGAGAGGTGACCCTGAATGGCAGACACATCTGGGGTTACCTCCAGCACAGCTGTGCAGAGTTCACTGAATTTGTGGTCTATCTTCCCATCCTGGGAGCAGCTGGAAGAAACAGTGTTGGGGCCACTTCCCAGAGGACCCTCTGCCAAACCCTATAGTCTCTTTTATGCCAGGCTGCTCTGCTCCTGTGAGCTGCTGCTCATTCCCTCTTTCTTGACATTCCCCACACACCAGTTTATCAAAGTCCAGAGGCCATTACCTGGGAAAGGGGCAAAAATGCATGGTCCTGAGCTCCCATCTGCTGACCCTGGAGTGGGGCCTGGCATCTGCATGTGTACAGTTGCCTCAGCTTGCCACACTCATGTGAGAGCCTCACTGCTTCTGTTGCTTCTGGGATCAGCCCACAAACCCTCCTTGCCCCTGGCTGCCAGCTTCTGCCCTCTGCCCACCCCTTACATCCATCCAAGCCCCTTATTCTACTTGCACATCCACACTCCCAGTACCCCAGGCTAGATTCTGTTCTGCCTTTGGTTGGCTAACAGCAGCCAGACCTGACTTGACCAAAGCCAACCCCCATCCCCCTGGAACCAACCTGCCTCCCCACCACTGGTAATGCCCACCTCAGAGAACATCCTGCCTACTGCCCAAGCCAGAGACTTGGTTATCAGACTTGACTCGCTGTCTCCCTTCGTCCCTTATTTCAGCAACAACTCAATCCTGATCTGTCTCCCCAGCATGTTTCCAGTCTCCCCGTCTCTCTCACCCCAGATTGCATTTATCCCCTAACTGGTTCCCTCCAGAACGCTAGTCTTACCTCTTTCCTGTGAATTCTCCAAAACGTTCTAAAATGCAAATCTGACTTAATTACCAGCCTCCTTTAAAACCCTTCAAAATGTTTTCAAGGTCCTAACCCCCTTGACCCACAAGAAAGACCTTGGGTCAGCTGGTCCCAGCTTCCTGCTCCAACTTCCTCCCCTCCTCTCTGAGCTTCAGTAACAGCAAACTGCTTCCGGTTCTAGCCTCCAGATCTTAGACCATTCATTCGTCCTTTGGCACCACCTCCTCCAGGAAGCCATCCCTCTCCACCCACACCCACACAGTCCTTGGAGTATATGTACTGACTGCTGGAAGGATCTTTCTACTCACCACACTGAGTTATAATCATTGATTTTCATGTCTCAGTTCCATACTAGCCAGTGAGATCCTTGAGGGCAGGGATGGAGTTCCATTCATCTGTGTATCCCAACCCCTGGCCTGGTGCCTGGCACCAAGGACAGGCTTGGCCAGTGGTTGATGGATGAATGCGGAGTGGAAACTTGAAGGAAGAGAGAGTCAGGAAGGACTGAGAGGGCAGTGAGGGCAAGCCTGGCAGGAGGCTCAGCCAGAGCAAATGTGTGGGCAGTAGAAAAGAGCTTCCCTTTATTGCACGCCATGACTGCCCGCCAGCCATTGTGCCTCTGCTCTGCTTGCACATTCTGTCTCATTTAGTTCTTGCAACAACAGATCAGGAAACTGGCTTCAGAGAACCAAAGCAACCTGCCCAAGGTCACACAGCCAGGCCCGGAATGGAATCCAGGACTGTCTGGCCTGAAAACCTGTGCTCTTTCTGCTGGGTCACACAGCTCTCCTGGGGATAGGACCTTCTGGAGATGGACAAGGAGTGGGCCCAGCTACGCCTCTGCCTAGCTGAGCGCCGGAACCAGCTGCCCACGCTCAGGCCGACAGCTTCTTCCTCCCAGCCGGACCAGAGGCTCAGAGGCCAGACAAAGATTTATCTGTTCCTTCCTCCCCTGGCTTTGGTGGGGTGGGGGGTGGTCTTTGATTAGACATGCACACCCCCCACCATCACCAGCGAAGGGCTGCTGTCTCCTGTACTGCCCAGGTGCCTGGGGAATGCAGGGGGCCCTGTGACGCTGTCTGGGTTCTGCAGAATCTGTCTCCCTCATCGCACTTGGCCCAGGCTGATATTAAGATTCATCTGCATTCCCCATGCACCCGCCTGGCAGATGGTGGGGGAGGAGGCTGGGTGCGTGCTGGGGGCTGCAGCCAGAGACCAAGCTGGGCCTCGAGGGCCACAGCAGAGTGCCCCACGGGCCAAGCCCAGGCTGGAGCCATTCCAAATGCTGGGGTACCTCCTCAGCCTCACAGCCTCTGGGAAGTGCTGGGTGCTGGGACTTGACCTTTGATTTTTCTAAGGACTAAAGGGTCCCTGCAATTCCAGGAAGACAACGTGGAGATATGGGGTGATGGGGGATGGGCCCCACTTTGCAATCTCGAGTGAGGGTCTTTTTCTTCCTTCTTGCCCTGGAGGTTTGCAGAAACCTGAGACAGAAACCCTGCTGGCATAGGAGCCCCACATCCCAGCCTGTGACTCCCTGGATCACAGGAAGGGCAGAGTGAAGAATGGAGGTACAGCCTCCAGGGGCCTTGCTCACCTCGCTTCTCAGCTTCTCTGGAGGCTTACCCTTGACCATAGCCCCAGATATCCAGCCTGGCCCCTAGCTGCCTCTTCATCCCAAGACTCCAGTCAAGTTTCCTGTCACAGCGACTGGACTGAGAGGTACTGGGGGGAGGTGGGGAGGGTCATCCCAGCCCCTCTGAGTAAAGCAGAAGAGGATAGGAATTGATATTGTAACCAAAGGAGTACAGGCTAGACACCCAGAAGAACTTCCCCCAGCACAAAAGCAAGTCTTGCAGACAGACGTGGACTTTGGGCTGTGGAGACGGAAGGAAGACCTTCTTTTCTGGCTGTCTTGTAACGGGGTTTGGGAAAAACAGTCTTTTCAAATTCCAGGTCTCTTGGGGTTCAGGGCAGGGCAGCAGATTCTCAGTGCTCCTTACCAGGAACAGAGGCCCTGCTCAGGGTTGGAATTAGTAGGGTTCCTATCCCCGAGGTCACCACCCTTCCCTGCCTCGCGGAGTAAACTCCGCCCCCAAATCCTGCCCCCTGCGTCCTAAATCCCCGGGTTGCGGGCCGGCAGGGGAGGAGTTAACTCCGGAGGTACCGGCTGGGCTCACAGTACCTGCCGCCGCCGCCGCCGCCGCCGGTGGGAGGGACGAGGAAGCGGGAGCCGCCTGGGCGCCAGGAGCGCTCCAGTCTGGCGGGAGGCAGCGCGGGTAGCGGCGGCGGGGCTTGGCGCGGCCAGGGGCGTCCGCCAGGGGGCGCGCCGCGACGGGGCGGGAGGGGCCATCTGGCCTGGGGAATTAGCTCTGGGGCGAGCGCGCGCGCGGGTCCCCAGCACATCTGGGCGAGAGCGACGCCGCTGGAACCGGGGGGCATCTCTGGAGCCGCGGAGCCACCGCGCAGCTGGGGCCCTTCGAGGCGGTCGGGGCGCACATCTGGGGCCGCGAGAGGGGGCCGCGCCGCGCGCAGCTGGACCAGGGGCGGGGGGCGGCGGCTGCACAGCTGGACCGAA
>SJXQ01007415.1:417269-435060 GCA_006408695.1 Aepyceros melampus | reverse complement strand
CCCCTCCGCGGCCCTCCCTTCCTGCTGTCCCTCTGCCCCACCCTTGGGTCCTGGCAGGCAGGGACACCGCGCACAACCGCAGACATGGCCAGGGCCAGAACAGGGGACATGAAGACCCCGAACCCCTTTGTAGCCGTGCGTGTGACAGCCTCAGGCATTCCACATCCTTATCCCAGGTCCCAGCAAGGCCAGATGCTGCCCAGCTGTGAGCTGGTGCACCTGGCACTGGCTATGAGACCCAGAGGGCCTTTCTTGAAAAGCTGAGCATACCCACGCCGGGCAGCTGTCCTCAGGAAAGCTGGTCCATTCCCCGGTGCCCTCCTGAGCTGTCCTGTGTTTGAGCTTGTCAGGCTGTCCTGCTGGCCCTCCCCACAGCTCCTTCAAGAAGCCTCCCCAGATGTTGCCTGTCAGTAGAGCGGAGGCAGCAGAGGCCAGCCGAGCCTCCGCAGAGCTTTCCAGAGATCCCAGATGAGGGTAGGGTTTGGATAAAACTCCCATAGAAAGACCCATCTGGTCTGAGAGCCTGGGAGTATGGTGGATGAGGAGGACTGACCCTGAAGGACTCAGGCTTGTAGTGATGTAAACTGTGAGTCTGGTGTCCCCATCTGTGAAATGGGAATACGAAGAACTCCCTCCTAGTATGTCGTGTCCTGGCATGTGATCATCAGTGGAGTTTGGTCATCCTGGTTATGGAACTCACCCAGGTCTCCCTCAAATCCTCCCATTAAAACCTAAACCGCATTTGTACGTGAGAGAGAACTTCACTGGGTTCTGTTTTCTTTTCCATCATCTGTTGGTTCTCTTTGCCTCTGAGGGTAGAAACTCTCCCAGTGTAGGAATGATGTCTCATTCAACAGACTAGAAAGTTCCCAAAGGCAAGGGCTATACCTCCCCTGTCAAACGAGGGGCTCTCTCAGCAGAGAGATGGAGCACCCCTACCTGACTTGGGGCTCTTTGAAGGCAGACAGTGTACCACCCCCGTTAGCCTGGGAATATCACAGAGGTGGAGACTGTGTCTCTCCAGACGACAACTGCTCTGTTAACAGAGGGGTGTACTGTGGTCTGATGAAGGCTCTCCCGAGATCAAGAGCTGGGTCTCCCCCATCAGACTTGGAGCTCTCTTAAGAGTAGAAGCTGTGTACCTCTGCATCCTTGGTCCCTGGAGAGAATTCTCCACCATTCTTCCAGACTTTGAATAGTGGCCAGAGGCAGCACAGTGGCGAGAGGAGCTAGGGGTGACCTGAGTGTCAGAACATGAGATGGAACCATGACACAGGCCAGAATGCACACCCAAACCCCAGTGTAAGTGAGCAATGTGCTGGGGCCCCTCGGCCCCAAGTCAGAGTGGAAGGGAGAGGCAGAGAGACGGTGCTGGTGGTAGGGAGTGGTGGACCGGAATTCCTGAGTCCTCAGAAGGAGGACCCAGGTACTCACTCTCCTCCCAACTGCCTCCGCAGGTCATCTGCGGCCAGGATGACGGTCCACCAGGCTCAGAGGACCCTGAGCATGATGACTCTGAGAGCCAGGCCCGGCCCCGGATGCCTCGAAAGCGGGGCCACATGTCCCCTAAGTCCCGCCACATGGCCAACTCTACTCTCCTAGGACTGCTGGCTCCACCTGGGGAGGCATGGGGGGTCCTTGGGCAGCCCCCCAGTCACCCAAACCACAGCCCCCCGCCATCAGCCAAAGTGAAGAAAATCTTTGGCTGGGGTGATTTCTACTCCAACATCAAGACGGTAGCCCTGAACCTGCTGGTCACGGGGAAGATCGTGGACCACGGCAACGGGACCTTCAGTGTCCACTTCCGACACAATGCCACAGGCCAGGGCAATATCTCCATCAGCCTCGTGCCCCCCAGTAAGGCTGTAGAGTTCCACCAGGAGCAGCAGATCTTCATTGAAGCCAAGGCTTCCAAAATCTTCAACTGCCGGATGGAGTGGGAGAAGGTGGAACGGGGCCGCCGGATTTCGCTCTGCACCCACGACCCAGCCAAGACCTGCTCCCGAGACCACGCTCAGAGCTCGGCCACCTGGAGCTGCTCCCACCCTTCAAAGTCGTCTGCGTCTACATCGCGTTCTACAGCACGGACTACAGGCTAGTCCAGAAGGTGTGCCCGGATTACAACTACCACAGCGATACTCCCTACTACCCCTCTGGGTGACCCTGGGCAGGCCACAAAGGGCAGGCCAGGGCTGGAAGGACAGGCCTGCCCACACAGGAAGACATCTGTCTGGATACTGGGCAGGGCAGGGAAGGGGCCTCAGGCAGGGAGCTCCGGGGTGGAGAGGAGGAGAGGCCAAGTGTGGCCAGAACCGGGTCTCAGTGGTGGGGAAGGGGTCGCAGGTGCTGGCCCCAACCTGAGGCTGTGGAGCGAGCAGGACCCAGGGGCACTGGCCAAGGAGTGGGTTCTCTGGGTGGCCTCACAGGGCTTCCCCACTGAGCGACAGAAAGATGCCGGGTCCAGGAAGCCCCTGGGGCAGGCAGACCAATAGTTACTGAGAGGAACCTAAAATCTTGGCTCCCTCCTTGCCATCCTGAGAAAGAACAGCAATGAGGAGATGACTTCATCAGTGTGGTCCGAGTGGGCACTGCTGGATGGTCGAGCTGGGGCGTCCTGGCAGCCAGCAGCAGGAACTCTGCAGCCCCACCCGGGGGCACCCCTGAGCCCTCATCCTGGACTGTGGTCTGAGCTTGGCTTGAGGCGGAAGTGGTGACCCTTGGAGTCTTTGATGTTTTGGCAGAGAGGGAACCTGCTCCTAGCCAGGCCTCCCCTTTCCAAAGTCGCTTCTCTTGCCATTCCTCCCCACCCCACCCTCGAGCTGAAGTACCCCTCTGTCCGTAAGACGAGGACGATGGCAATTCTCCCAGCACCAAGGCCACAGGTGGCAGCCTCCCGTGAGCTGCGTGTTCCTCCCCTGTCCTGCCCCTGCTGGCTCCTCTGGGAATGACCTTAGCCAGCAAGTGAGCCTTCCACAGCCAGCCTTGCCCATCAGCCCAGGGCTCGCCTGGATAAAGATGCTGCCTCCCTCACGGCCTGCTCAGGGTGGGCGAGGCCACGCTGTGGTGGTGTGCTGGACCTGTCCCGTAGTGTCTGTCTGTGGGGGTGGGGGTGGGGGTGGGGTTTGTGAAATCACCTGATGGTCGACTTGTGTGCAGACTCTCGTTCACCGAGCAGGGAATAAAGCTTTCCTGGATATCGGACTCTGAGTTGTTGGGGACGGGGAGTGGGGGGAGGGCCCCAGGTGCCTGGTGTCTGGCTGGCTTCTCTCAGATGTCAGCAGGACATTTCCCGAGGCCGAGCTTCGGGGCCCCAACAGCTGCTGGAGCTAATGCTCCAGGGCTTCCCTCCCCACCCCTGCCTAGCCCCGGAAGCTGGGCCGATGCTAGGTGGGCCTGGCATTTGCCAAGCACCTGGGGAGGAAGAACTAGCAGGCGGGTGGGCCACACAGGGTGGGTGGTCCTGGTCACCTTCCTGGGTTGCCATTTGAGTGGGCCCACTGGGGTACCAATGCTCTGTCAATATTCGCTCTGTGGCTTTGGGCAAGTCCATTGTCCTCTCTGGTTCTCTTTTCATTCTTCTCTATAAAATGAGGAGCTTGCCCAGCCCAGAGGTTCTCAAATGTGAGTGGGCTTCTGAACCAAGAGGGTTGTTAAAGCACAGACTTCTGAGTTCTACCCCAAAGTTTCTAATTCAGCAGGTCTGGAGTGCAGCCTCAGGATTTCCCTTTCTAAGGAGTAGCGAGTGCCCAGGTAGACACTGATGCTTCCAGCCCAGGGACCACACTTTGAGGGCCACACACATGTCCTCTGAGTCCCTTTGTGGTTCCCCCTGCGGAAGTCTCCTGGGAAGGGTCCCATCAGAGAATCAGGGGTATTGGGTTTTCAGTCTAACACGCTTGGGGAGGAATAGGCCGGGGCATGGGGGGAGGACAGTAGGGGCTTGGAAGTGGCCATGCCCGTGCTCCACAGGAGGGCTCCTCATCTGGGAGTGAGCTGGGCCCTTAGGGGCTCCATGAGGGGAAGGCAGGAGCCAAGATCGTGGTGCCCTCTCTGGAGGCCACTCGAAGTCTGCTCTCCTGGGAGGGCAGACGCAGGTCCCCTGCCTCCCTTGCGGCCAGGTAGCCAGAGTGAGGAGAGTCCTAGGGTGCCCTGGCCACCCCCAGCCTATCTCCCTTGCCCAGCAGCACTCAGCATGGACTGTGCCCTCACAGCACAGAGCAGAGCTCGTGGGGCCGTAGAAGCCACCTTGCTGTTGCCCCAGGTTGTAGGAAGTGACCCAGGAAGGGCAAGTGACTGGAGCCCACGCTCCCATCCCAGCCTTTTCCCCACCCACCCACCACCACACTGTGCTTCCCAGGGCGTCTCTCCTCAGCAGAGATTTGAGAGCTCCTCCATGCCTCCCACTCCCTTCCCACGCTGGGGACAGGGGCCTGGCTTTGCCCTGGGGGGTCTGGGCTTGCTGGGTTCTGCTGCGTTGTCCCCCCTGTGGACAGACAGTGGACACCGACCCTGAGCAGCTCCCTCAGCCCTGTGGCTGTGCTGCGCTCCTCCCCCGTCCAGCCTGGCTGAACTGTCAGCAGGGCTGGGGGCACTCTGACCCAAGCTCTCCGGCTCCACTCCTCCTGCGGAGAGCCAGATGCTGCCGACAGCTGGAGGGCTGGCCTGCCTGGCACACATTCCGCCTGCACAGGGGGTGGGTTCATTTTAATAACTTCGTTTCACCCGTGCGCACACTCTGCTGCCGCATACCTCCTCTTCCACCTTCCCAGTAACCGGCGGCTCCTCTCAGTTAAGATCTTGCTAACAAATTTCCTCCCGAATCATAATTCTTTTGAAATAGTCCTTGCGCCCTACTGATCTTGCTATCACCAGACACTTCTGCCCCCACCCCCGATCTCCACAAAGGGTAGGACACTAAGCATCTGGCTATGAAGGTGTCGACTTTTGCCCCCTTGATGAACAATGCCTAGGGCATCTGCCAAGGAGATAAGATGGACCCCCAGTTCCCAGCAAGTGCTTGGACCACGCATGCCATTCAAAACTCACAAGAGAGCAAATTCTTCAGAACAAACCTGTCTCCTGTCCCAGAGAGAAGCTCTAGGTGTCTATCTTGCATACACCCTGCTGCCGCTGCCTGCTGTTCTTGCGGCCCTGCTCTCCAATCTGTTCTACTTGGCTGGGGAGCCGGCCAAAGGCAGGGGCCTTATCTCCTCCATTTGAGTGGAGCCTGTGGGACAAGCCCTCCAGACTGGGGGCTCTTTGGGGACATGACTTATAAATCTCCACCAGCCTGGGGAGCCCCTGGGGCCAGGGTCTGTACTTCCCAGGTCAGACTGAAGAGCTTCTGATGCCAGGATCTGTGCCTCTCTCATCAGACTGGAGTCTCTCTGAGAGCAAGAAATGGATTATCAATGCAGGAGGGAAAGCTTGTTCTTTTTTTAAGTATTGGAACAGCTGGAGGTGGCCTCTGCCCTCATCCTAGTGCACATATGGGCAAGTATCCCCTCCTGGGTCTCAGCATCTCCATCTCTAATGGGGTGAATCTTCTCTGGTCTGTGAAGCTAATAAAAGGGAATATATGTCAACTGGCAACGATGGTGAGTCTTCCTTTTGGTGAAGCTTAAGGCAAAAGCAAATGGGTGCCTGGGTCCCTCCTCCCTCCTCTCTCCACCCTCCCTCCTTACCCTCTTCCCAGGGATGAGCAAGCAGGAACTGAGTCACCCTCTTTCCCATCCTTGGCAGGAATGCTGGTGACCTTGCATATGGCAGACTTCTGTGGTGAGGCCCATTGCTCAGAGATGAATGAGGTGGTAGGTGGGTAGGGAATCTGGGGAAAGGTGTGTTTGGGGGTGGAGTGACCAAGGTTCTGGATTATCAAGTGGGTATGTGTAGGGGGTTGTGGGAGACACAATGATCCAGTTGCTCTGTGCTGGGAAGTGATCCAATGTCAAGGTTGGGAATAGGAGAGAGAAATGTTACTTCCAAAGGCTCTGAGTCCTCTGGTACCGCCAGGAAAACCAGAGGCTGGCTGATGGGTGAGGAGAGGGACCACCAGCCCCGCTAGCTGGAGCCAAGATCGGCTGTAGGCAGCACTTGCCCATTATACCAAAGTCCTGGAGAGGCAGCTGCTACATTTCCAAGGCACAATGCCACAGGAGACTGGCACTCAGCTGGGCGCTTGGTTCTGGTTCCACGGGAGCCTGGTTTCCTGTTGGTCTGCCAAACTCAAAGGCTGACCTGATAACAATCCAAGCCGAGGTGTCTCGTTCAAAGCCTCCCAGTTCGTCTCAGAGCCACTTGGCTAGATGGGCCCTCCTGAACCACAGCACCTCCTGAACCACAGAGGCTGCCAATGAACTGCCAGCATAACAGTCGCAGAAAGATGCATCCGGACCCCACTTCTGAGTCTGTAATTTACTAGCTGGGGGCCGTGGACAAGTGACACCATCTCCCAGAACCTCCTTATGTGAATATCTAGGGGTCTACCTTCCTTGGAACATTGTTGGGAAGGTTAAATGAGTTACTTTCTCCTGTTTGTTTCTGGTTATGGGTTTGTGTTCACTTCAGCCTTACCCCTAGTGTGGAGAAGTGAAAAGGTCCCAGGTTGGAGGTAGGAGACCTGGGTACCCATAACACATGTGGCAGAGACCACTAATATCTGTTTCCCCTTTCTACATATTAATAGTAATAGAATTCCTCATTTTACCTGGGCAGTTAGAGGTCTGAAAAAAAAAACAAACAACTTAATTTCACCGCCTCTCTTGCACCTCGATGTGGCCATGTGACTTATATCTAGCACGTGACGTGTAAGCCGGTTACTTGGCAACTTCCAGAAATCTTAAGACTTAGCCCCTTCTTTATTTCATTCTGCTGCCTGGACTATATATGTGATTGCTGAAACTCTGTCATCTTAGACCAAGAGGGATAAGAGCCATACCCTAGAAGTGGCAGACCAATGAGCTGAAAGAATATGCTGATTCCTGAAAATTTTGTGGAATAGAAATATCATATCAGGGGCTTCTCTGATGGCTCAGAGCTAGAGACTCTGCCCATCAATGCAGGGGACACAGGTTCGATCCCTGGTCCAGGAAGATCCCACATGCCACAGAGCAGAGCAACTAAGCCCAGGTGCCGCAACTACTGAGCCTGTGCTCAGAGCCCACGTGCTGTGACTGCTGAAGCCTGCGTGCCCCAGAGCCTGCGCTCCATGGCGAGCCACTGCAACCAGGAGCCCACTCACTGCAGCCAGAGAGGAGGCCCCGCTCCCCACGACTAGAGAAAGGCCTACACAGCAGTGAAGATCCAGTGCAGCCAAATAAATAAATAATTTTTAGAAAGAAATGTCATACCAGTCCTAGGCTCCTACCTTCAGACTTTTGTGTAAGGGAAAAATTGAAGTTTTATCTTACTGGGTCTCCATTTCTAGCAGTTAGGCCTAGCCCCACTTGATTCACTGGATGTGGTTGAGTGCTTGCTTCACTTCTAAGGCTCTCATCTGTAGAAATGAGAAAATGCTCACATATCTTCCCACCCTTCCAAGAGGTTTTATCAACTCACGGGCAAGAAGGAACTTGGGAAAGCTCTGGTATTCTGCCCCCTCTCTGGCACTGAGGGGCACAGCCACCATTTGGCGGGTGTAACAAGTTGCTGCCGCATTGCAGGGCGGCCCTGAGAGGCCCAGAAGGATCCTGTATCCCTGTCTGAAAGGCCCCTTATTCCCAAATTTAGTCCCCATGCGTCTGAGTCCCTGTCCACGTTCTGAGGTTGGTGACATACAATCGTCGTTAAGGGCCTGACTGGTCCCAGCCAGATGGGATCCTAATTTAATTAAAACCCTTTAATTACCTGCAACAACACAGCTCTGGAAGTCCAGTGCAGAAAGGGGCATGTAATGGGAGGGGGATGGCTGACAGAGTAGGGGCTGCCCTTTTCTCACTCTGGGGACCTGGGCTTGTAGAGCGTTTCTCCCACAAGGGTGGGCACAAACTGGATGGAGCAGCCTGTGCAGCCCACGTTTCTGGCATGGTGAGTTGACTGCCAAGCGGGGAGTGAGGCAAACCAGGCCCTTGGGGACAGATACCAGGCTCCTGATCCTGAAGCTGTCAGTGTTGGTTTTGTGTTTATACTGAGACCAGCACAGGCTGTATAAGCTCAGGTTTGAGCTCCCCAAACCAGTTGGGTAGGAGCAGGCATGGTTCTAATTTCTCCTGAATTGGCCTGGCTTAAGAAACAGGGGCACTTCTGCTTCCACCCAGGAAAAGCAATGCCCCTGTGAACTCAAGAGGTGTTATCTACCTGGGGAGGGAGATGAAAGGGGGTGACTCAGGTAGGCTGCAGAGGGACCATGTGGTTTCTTGGGGTCTAGCAAGGAGCCCTCTTCCCCCAACTTGGTACTGGCCCTCAACTGGCTTCTCCCTGTGAAGGCAGAAGGCACTGGCCCAGGCCAGGCTGGAGCCTGCCAAGCCTTGGCGGGGCAGACTCAGAAACCTAGACTCCATGAGCTGGGCTATTTTTAAGCCTTGTGGATATAATACATTAATACCCTTCTGTTCTCCCTTAGTATTTATTCATTCAACAAATATTGTTTAATAAAGCCTCTGAAAGTTCCAGCTGGTCTCCATGGGGCCAGATCATCAGCGGAAGATGTTTCAGTTCACACTCGAACCAGAGCCTTAAAGGACATACTCTACTGTGGTCAGCATGATGTCAATGGCTAGGATTGAAGCAAGAAAACTCAAGAAGAGGGAAAAACTCAAGGAAAAAAGTAGGAGCCATGAGTCCCCAGCACTCCATACCCAAATGTTCTCCTTTTGAAGCTGAAGCCAACAGCACTGTCGTTGAACATGTTCCCCAGTACCCAGGCTCTGGCCTTCCCATCTTCCTCCTCCTGTCCAGCATCTAGCCTCAACTCTCCATTACACCTTGCTTCCTCTCTTATCCCCCGGCATCCACGGTCCTCTCAAAAGAGCCTGCTTTTACCTTTGACTCAGGTTGAGTCTGCAGTGCTATGTAACTGCCAACTTGGGGACTGTCCCAGCAGGAAAGTAGGTGTCGCCCCAGATTAACTGGAAACTGGACATAGGAGCTGTCGTTTCCCATCAGACTGGAGACTCGTGAGGGCAGGTGCTGTGCCCCTGTCCACCTGGCCTGGAGGCTCCCCAGAGGAAGGAAGGCCTTCCTTTGAGGCATATCTGCTCAAAGTGTCCTGCACACATCCTCTCCCTGGGAGGTCATCCCCGATGGGCCTCATTGGACGGTGCGCTGAGGCGTGATCACAGCCTTCGCTCTGCCAGCTTGGGAGAGGAAGTGACAACGGGGGGACAAGCTGCCGCACTGTTCTCACTCCAGCAGCCTAGGTCCTCCTGGCTAGGGGAGAGGGTATGCAGGGAAGGTGAGGCAGCACGTCAGTGCTGGCACACCCCTCCTCCCACCTGTCCCGTTAGCGTGTGCTGTCTTCTCTAGAATGGTCTTCAGAGACCTGGGTTAGCTCCAGGGACTCAGTGAGGGGCATTGGGCATCACAGGAAAAGCCAGAGTCTTTCAGCTCTTAACCCAGTACCTGCTCTTTCCTGACACCAGGCTTCCTCACCCCTGATCCCCTTCATGACTTGAGGAGTGGTCCCACCTGGGGAAGGATGGCCTGTCCAGCCCCAGGGAGACTGGGCTCCCCCACCTTGGGGTCAGAGCAAGGCCATTCCTGTCAGGATGTGATTGGCTTGGTTGCCATGTGACCCTGTTCTGGTCCCCTCTGCCCTCTGGGCCTGGATGGCAGTTCTTTCCTCCACCTGCTCACAAGTTTCCTTCAAGGAGCAGCTCTGGTGCAATCGATCTGGTCCATGTAGGACTGTTGCCATCTGGCTGGGCTCACAGGCATGGGGGAAAGGGCTGATTTTTCATCTATCCAGGGAAGGCTGTGGAGAGCAGCACTTGAGCACACCAGTGCTGGAACCAAGCTGCCTGGATTCAAGTCCTTGCTCTGCCACTTCCTAACTGTAGAATTTTGGCAAGTTATGGGACATCTTTGTGCCTCTTTTCCCCATCTGTAAAATGGGGGCGATCTTTACCTGTCAGAGGGCTGCTGTGAGCTGGAAGAGGTAAAGCAGTTGAACTGTGTTTGGCACAGCTGCCCTGAGCACAGTCCAAGCCTGTAGCCCTCTTTGAGCCTGGCCAAGCCTGGGTACGAGGGAAGGAGAATGGCCATGGGCAGGAATGTGCAGAAAGAAGATCCA
Organism: Aepyceros melampus; assembly: GCA_006408695.1. NCBI lineage: Eukaryota > Metazoa > Chordata > Mammalia > Artiodactyla > Bovidae > Aepyceros > Aepyceros melampus. The sequence goes on along the minus strand of SJXQ01007415.1, from coordinate 424,832 downwards.
CAGGGGAGGTCAGAAGTCTGTCGTGTCTACAAAAGATGACACATACAAAGGAATCTACTGATTCTGGTTGAGAAGCAGAGCTCTTGGTTGCGTTCCTACTGCTCCTTGGGCCCCAAATCCCACTTCCACACTCCAGAAGCCCCAGGGTATTTCCCCTGGGACTTTGATTGGTAGGTACAAGGCTTGGGGAATGCAGGTGGCCAAAGGGTCTTTATTTAGAAGCCAAGTTAAACTCCCAGAGCAGCCAGCCAAGCATGCTCCCAGGGCTGATGCAGCCTCCTTGGGCCTCTCCTACCTTACTTTGCCCCACCTCCATCTCAACTGTCTTTATCACCTCCACCCAGTGGATCAATTTCTCATCAACTTGGCTGGTCTGTGGTCCCTTGCTGGTACTCCTGGGAACTGGGTGTGTGAAACGTGCCCATTTCAGACTGTACCCTGAGGGTGAGTCCCTGAGGACTAGGTCTGTGTGACCCATTTCTTCCACACTTCGAGAAGGTCCAAGGGCATGGGATAGACATGGGGCCTGGCTGTAAATCTTGCGACTCACAGATAGCTCTGAGCTCTATCATGGGAGTCTTTCACAGAAACAGAGAGAAGGGAAGACACAGGTCAAGAGGCAGCTGAAACCCTGCCCTGTGGCATCTGCAGTAAATGAGAAGGCTGCTGTTTGGGGAAATCAGGGGTAGGTGGAGGATACTAGAGTGTGGAAAGGTATATAAATGCCCCATTTATCAGTCTTGGCAGCTCCCAGGCCAGGGGTAGGAGGGAGCCTGCTCTGTTCAGTCAAGCTCTGCCATCTGCCGCATCTCAGTGGAGATCAGCACTGGAGGGCTCGTTGTAGGCTGAGTTTCTTTCTTTCTTTCTTTTTTTTTTTTTTTAATGCGACAGGATCAGGCTCAAGATGTCACTGTAGTGAGTGGTACTGGAGACAGGGGAGAGAAATGTCTAGGAAAACAGGGGAGAAATAACAGAGGCTTCCACGCTCCAAGAGGAGGGAAGGTCAGAGAGCAGAAAGGAAGGGAAAAAGAAAAGAAGCCAAAATGGGAAATTGTGTTAAAAAACAAGCGGGATTGGATTAGCAGGCATGTATCACCCGTCACTCGCTGGGCCCTCGTGAGGCAGCAGCTGTCCAAGACCAGGGCTCCAGGTCCCCCAGGTTACCAACATCCTCTCCCTAAGCCCTGCTTTCACACCTCCAAGCTGAAGTGCTTCTGTCTTGCCTCTTATCTTCCTCTCTGGAATGCCCAGTATCAAGCACGTCTAGCTTTTGGCAGTTATAACAATGACAGTGGTGACTGTAAATGAAGAATGAAGAGCTGATCCAGGTGACTGAAAGGCTGGTGCCGGCAGACTCTTCTGAGACTCCCCCCGGTATAGCAGGTGAGGGCCTCACTACCGGCAGGCTGTAGGGCTGGCCAGCCCATGCAGGATGCTCTTCCCACAGGTAATTCTCCCTCAGAAGATCCCCACACTCTCAAAGGGGCCCACTTCAGGGGCCCACTGCAGACTGACATTCCATTTCATGAAATCCTAAACAGCAGTGGACTCAAAAGGCTACATATGGCTTAGGGTGGGACCAACAAGAGTACCCAGCAATAACAATGACATCAGCAGCAGTTTACCTTCCTGGAGCCCATGAATGGCTGTCCCCATGTTAAGGACTTGATATATATTGCTCATTAATTTCCCATGGAAACTCTATGAAATATACACATTTCACAGATTAAAAAAAAAAACCAAAACAGCTAAGGCTTAAACTTGCAGGTGCTTTGGCCAAGATCATGAGTGGTGGCAAGAGATCAGAGCCAGGCTCCTGAACACCAACCCCCAGTGCTGCCTGGACTCTCACCAACTCCTCCCCAGCAACTAGTTCCAATCACACCCTCACCCCCTTCCCAGGAATTCTCTGCCACTGACCTTATCTCTTACTTAACACATGACAACATGTAAGTCACCACATACAATCTTGCTCAACTTCCCACCATGAGACAAACCCCCTTTCTGCAGGACTCTCCTCCCACCCAGAGAGGGTGCCCTAGTCTTCCTACCCGTGCCCACCAGCCGGCTTCTCCTCCCAGCTCTCTCGGACTTCCTGCCCAGACGATCCTTTCTCTGCTGGATCACAAAGCTTTAACTGCTTCCTCTCTACTGGATCCCTCCTGGCGACTTGAAACATGCTTCTCTATCTCTTCTGCACAGTAGGAAAAATGGAACTCCTCCCTCTACTCATTTTCCTCTTTCAGTTTTGCCCCAGCTTCTTTTTTCCATCACAGCCATACCTTGAAGACTTGCTGTACTCTCAACTTCCCATTACCCGCCACTCCTCACCTCGCCCCAGTCAGGTCCCTTCACTGAAATGGGCCTGGCTGAAGTCACTAATGACTAGCTCCAACGGGCAATTTTATTCTTATTCTATAGCATTTGACACTTTTAACAGTTTTGTATTTGTCCCCTGACATGTATTTCAATCTCTAGCCAATTCTTCTCCTTTGTGGCGTTATCTTTTTTCTTTTTTAACCAGCCCTAAAATATAAGCGCTTCTTAGGGTTTACTCCTGGACCTCCTCCTCTCTTCACTCTGTATTCCTTGATGATCCAACACACCAAGGGCTTCACAACTACACCTCTAAACCAGTATATTCCAGAACCTTCTCTCCTCTGAATCCTAGGCTTGTAAATTCAATAGTCGGCAAGATACCTCCATTTGGATTTCTCAAGGCATCTCATGTGAAACTCGGGCTTCCCTGATAGCTCAGTTGGTAAAGAATTTGCCTGCAAAGCAGGAGATCCCAGTTTGATTCCTGAATTGGGAAGATCCACTGGAGAAGGTATAGGCTACCCGCTCCAGTATTCTGGAGCTTCCCTTGTGGCTCAGCTGGTAAAGAATTCGCCTGTAATGCGGGAGACCTCGGTTCCCAGAAACTTCTCTCCTTGGAATCCTAGGCTCACAAATTCAATAGCCTGCATGACATCTCCATTTGAATTTCTCAAGGCATCTCATAATCAACAAGTACAATGAACTTGATTATCCAGTTTCCCTGCTTATTTTTCCACTGTCTCTAGCTGGGTAACCTAATCACCTTTGTCTTTTCTCTATCCAATCATCAAGTTCTGACAGATCTGTCCCCTAACCTCTTTCAAAAGTATCTCTTCTCCAGCTCTGCCGCCTCTGTGGTTCAAGTTCTATTTCTTGACTTCCTCCATCCCCACTCACATTGTTAACTTTTCTATATTCAAGCCAAAGTTCTATTAAAATGAAAATCTTATCATTCCCTCCTCCTTAATAAAGCACTTCCAAGATCTCCCCACTGTTCTTAGTATAAACACCCAGACTCTGAATGTGACCTCTGAAGGTCCTGCCAAGGTCTGGCTTCTAACTTGCTGTCACACTTCTCCATATTCCAGCCACTCAGTCTTCCCTGGGTTCCCAGAATGCAAGCACCCTGCTCCCTCCCGACTCTGGGCTTCATGCAGGTGACTTCTTGTGTGTGGAATGTTACTTTCCAACTTTACCAAGTTGACAGCTCTTCATTCTGCAGCTCTCACTTCCAAAAGTCGTCGTAGGGAAGCCTTTCTGGATCCTCCAGAAGAGATTAACTGCCTACTCCAGGCTCTCACGGTGCCTATGCATTTCTTTCAGAGCCCTCCTCCTGGGTTGGTGTTATGGATTTGTGAAATTATTAAGGGCCTTCTCTCTCCATTAGACCATCAGGTCCAATGAGGGCAGGGAGCAGTCAGTTTCCTACTGTTTATCCCTAGAACCTAGCATAGCTTCTGGCACATCACATATTAAATTTTTAGCAAAGAAAACAAAAAGGGCTCTAAAAATTAATTTTTAAAAGGCCAAACCCATGCAAGGTTCTTAAATTTTGGTGGGTGCAGAAGGCCCTGGGGACTATCCATTATATGCTGACCATGTTCAAATGCCTTTTTGTTCAGAGGTAATGGAGACATGAAGGATACCGCATGGAGACCACATCCCTGGAATGACTTAAGATTACACTGGATAATTTATTGAGGGGTGTGTGTGTGCCTATTTCCCATTAGTGTGTTGATAAACACTTTCAATACCTCTGAGGATAGAAATAAAAGTATTTTTTTATCCAGAGATTAAAATGTGTAACATGACTATTGGTTCATGTATCAATGTCAATCTATCTATAAATTTCCAAAGAGGCAGTACTTCATTTTACCATTAAACTAGTAAGTGCATTCTAGAGTGCTGCAGGATAACAGGAAATAAAGCACATAGACGTTGCAGGACAAGCTTGAAATCACACCAGTGGTATGCTGGGAGCTGGTTCATACTGGCTCTATAGAGAAAATTGTCGAGGGCTGGTTGTTAAACGGTTAATTAAAAATCAAATTGTATTAACGTACAACAGCAAAAGCAGTGAATACTCAAAATTCATCTTATTCATCTTACACTTTACCATTGCCTATGGATTGAGCTGGAAGCACAAGCTGGAATCAAGATTGCTGGGAGAAATATCAATAACCTCAGATATGCAGATGAGACCACCCTTATGGCAGAAAGTGAAGAACTGAAGAGCCTCTTGATGAAAGTGAAAGAGGAGAGTGAAAAAGTTGGCTTAAAGCTCAACAGTCAGAAGACGAAGATCATGGCATCTGGTCCCATCACTTCATGGCAAATAGATGGGGAAACAATGGAAACAGCGGCAGACTTTTGTTTTTCTGGGCTCCAAAATCACTGCAGATGGTGATTGCAGCCATGAAATTAAAAGACGCTTACTCCTTAGAAGTAAAGTTATGATCAACCTAGATAGCATACTAAAAAGCAGAGACATTACTTTGCCAACCAAGGTCCCTCTAGTCAAGGCTATGGTTTTTCCAGTAGTCATGTATGGATGTGAGAGTTGGACTATAAAGAAAGCTGACTGCCAAATAATTGATGTTTTTGAACTGTGGTATTGCAGAAGACTCTTTGAGATTCCCCGGGACAGCAAGGAGATCAAACCAATCAATTCTAAAGGAAATCAGTCCTGAATATTCATTGGAAGGACTGATGCTGAAGCTGAAGCTCCAATACTTTGGCCACCTGATATGAAGGACTCACGGGAAAAGACCCTGATGCTGGGAAGACTGAAAGCAGCAGAAGGGGACGACAGAGGATGAGATGGTTGGATGGCATCACTCACTCAATGGACACGGATTTGGGTAGACTCCGGAAGTTGGTGATGGACAGGGAGGCCTGGCGCGCTGCAGTTCATGAGGTTGCAGAGTCAGACACGACTGAGTGACTGAACTGAACTGATGGATTGAGGTTATATACATCTACTGTTATCTGTATGGTGGCAGTAATTGTTAACAGGGCTGCACTTCCCCTTCCAAGTCTGCACCCAGCAGTATCACTGTGAAGCTTGAAATGGCCACAGTGGGAGTATTTACACCATGGAAACTGGCAAGTGCTACCAACCAGGGCTTGTATTGGGTAAGTAAATATCATACTTTTAGTAGCACACCACTGAACCAAACCACTACCCACAGAAACATTTTAAGGGTCTATTATAAATGTGAAGCCAACTTTTACTTGGAGGATGGACAGGATAAAGTATAGAAACATGTCTGTCTTCAGGAAATCATTCTCAAATCTGTGGGCTTCCCTGATAGCTCAGTTGGTAAAGAAATCACCTTCATTGCAGGAGACCCTGGTTCGATTCCTGGATTGGAAAGATTTTCCCAATCCCCCGAAGAAGGGATAGGCTACCCACTCCAGTATTCTTGGACTTCTCCCTGATGGCTCAGTTGGTAAAGAATCCACCTGCGATGCAGGAGACCTGGGTTCAACCCCTGGGTTGGGAAGATCCCTGGAGAAGGGACCGGCTACCCACACCAGTATTCTGGTCTGGAGAATTCCATGGACTATATAGTCCATGGGGTCACAAAGTGTCAGACAAAACTGAGCAACTTTCACTTTTCTCAATACTGTGTAAGGGTTGAAGGTAATTGTTTTCTCAATTTGAGGCTGTAATTATTCTACAGACATGATTTTTGTTATAAGCCATCAGCCACTAAAGTGTCTGTAATTTTATGGAAACTGTACACCATTACTTCTAGACAAAAGTGTTGACTAAATTGAGACGTAAGTTCTTAAGAGTGGGGAGATTCCCTTCCTTTCTCCCTGTGAAAACTTCTAGAAAGAGTAGCTTATACTCAAGCCACGTTTGCTTACCTTCTCATCAGTCTGGGCTTCTGCTTTCAACACCTGACAGAAACTGCTCTAAGGGAACCGCTGACCTTATTGCTAAATTCAATAGTTTTTCAGTCCTTGGTGCTTTGATTTTCCGGCTTTGTTTCTGTGGGCCAATCCCCTCTCTTCTCCGTTAGACTGGATTACTGGAGTGAAAATCCTACTCGCCCGCAAGCCTAGCCTAGCACAGTGTTTGGCACTTTCTAGATGCTTAGGCATCATTTGTTCAGTCAGTGGCCTCACTATCTCACTTCTCTGGATATGTTATCTCACACATGAAAAGATGAATTACGTGGGGACCTCCTTTTATACCAGCAGTTTGTCAAGAGCTCATCTTTTAGGGTCTTGAGTTGGCTAAAGTTCATCCCATTTCAACTGAGCACTATGAGCTGGTGTGTCCACTTAGGCAAATTCTTAGATTTTTCACATTTTCTTTGGTCTGCAGGCCTATGCCCCAAAACTTTTCCTTTGCCTTCTGTTGCTTCTTGACCAAAAGCCAGGCTGAATGACCTTGAGGATATTACATTATCACCTTGGGATGAATGGGAGCTGCACAAGACAACTCCCAAGATGGCAAGTGCTCAGAACTCTATTCCCATACTTGAGTAATGCTTATTTCATCCTAATGTTTTTCCCCCAGAGTTGATCTCCTTCAACTCCTTAGTCATTTCTGTTGCTTGTACTGAATTCCCTCAAGTCTAAGATTCTCTTTTCCTAGAGCTGCAGGAATCAGAACCAAACAATATTTCAGATGCCACTTTCCACTCCAGCATTACAGGATTTACAGAGGGGGAGTGATTATCTTGCTAATGGCTTAGTGGCATAAAGATCCTATCAGTCAACAACATTCAAGTTTCTGCTCTCATCCGGAGGTGAAAGCTGCTCATTCTCCCAGCTCATTTTCCCAAATATTGATCATCCTACATTTGCTTCATGCTCACTGTCTCCAGGAGGTGTCCACCTATTGGGTCAAAGGGCTCAGTGTGGCACAGTCAGTTCTGAAATCAGGAGGGGAAACACATCCACTTTGTGCATAAACATTCATAAAGAGCAATCTAACAACACTCACCTGAATGCTGGATTAGTCAGCAAGCCATTAGAAATGAATCTTAAATGATGTAGGGCAGAGTTCAGGGAAAAGTCATGAGATAAAGGAAACACACAGGCCCAAGCTGATTAAAAAGATAATTAGTTGTGGAAAATAAGGTTGGGTTCCAGCCAAGAATTTTTCTTTGACAACGATAACCCAAAGGATCCAATATAGTCATGTTGGGGGGATTTAGCTGCTGCTCTTTTATAGGAGTTGAACAGCCAGAACAAAGCAACAGTCAGTTTCAAAGTGCAGCTCAA
>SJXQ01007415.1:343913-413532 GCA_006408695.1 Aepyceros melampus | reverse complement strand
CCATTTCCCCCAAGTTTATTTAGTGCTGTATTAAAAGTCTGGGGCCACGATGCAGTCTTTTCCCCCCAAAACAGAGTAAAAGCTCCACAGATTGCGCTGTCTACCTGGTGGTCAGTGGCAGCCATGATGGCTGCTGCTTCTGGAAAATAAACGGAGTCTTACAATGGGCAGGATCTTAGGACTGCTTCAGGCGTTTGCGTGGGGGTCCCAGAAACGGGCACTGTGCTGAAGCCAGAGAGCGGTACGCCTCAGCCACCAAATGGGGATGTGACACCACCATTGACTTCCACCCGGAGGTCTCCAAGACATCCGAAGCATGGCTAGGAGAAATGTGAGAGATGGGTTACCAAAAGAGTACGTGAAGGATGAACTAAACAGCCATCTAGAGAGCCCAGTTTCCCAGGGTTTGCTGTCTGGGTATCAATGCAGGACACACTCAGACAGAACCCCTAACATGCATGAGAATTTGCTTGTTAGACAACAGGTAGACAGGTGACCAGGTTATGGCTCTTGTAAGTCTGAAAACCAGAACTTTGAGCCACTATATTCTCAATTACAAAAGATGAAATGTTCTTCAGGCTTTTCATTAAGGCTCTTTATATTCTTGATAAAGAGCAGTTCTCTGGGTCAGAGAGCTCTGAGTTTCCATCTGGCTTTGCCATTTACTAGTCCCATAAGCACAAAGAAGATCACAGCCTGGGGCTTATGTGATTATTGAAAAAGAGAGGCCAATTCCTACACTTCGTTGAATGGTTAACATCTAAAAAGCACCAAGCAAGTGTCCAGTACAGAGCGAGCACTCAGGATAAGGAACATTTTGCCTCCATTTGGTAACTCCTTCAAAACAGTCCTTCAGCCTTACAGAACATCTTTCTTTGTTTCAGGGCATTTTCTGTGTTAAATAATGTTTACTCATCTACCCTGCACCCTCTTAGATCTGTCTTACTCCAGTACGGTTATTGTGGGGGCTTCTCTTCTTGAAGTTTTTCCCCCAACTTTTGCCCCCCATTAGGCAAAGCAGACATATCCCACTGAGAATTATTTCCCACTGAGAAAGTAATATGGCCAGGTCACTTGTCATTTAGGAAGAAGGAACAGATGTACTGGAATGGATACTTCTTTCTCAAAACAGTATTCCACGACCTCATCTCCTAATTATGTTTTATCTTTTCCCCATTCTGCAGTCGACCATTGGACACCCTTAGTAACTCATAAAATCCACTTCTGTTTTCCCAGAGATCTGCAAGTCTTTTTGTAATAAGCTGGTGAGTGTGAAGTAAAGATGCTATTGCTTTGGGGGACAAAGGTTTTTCAGACCAGCGAGTTGTCATTTTCATCAATTCTCATCCTGCAAGGTAGTAAAACACTTCACTCACCCATCAGATTAGACTGATGAAAGCAAAACCATTTTTCACACTGTCAAGCTGAAGGAAAAGATAAGACACTCTACTTACTCCTGAAAGCTTAAAGTTACTCATCTGTTTCACTCACCAATTCAAAGTCTTTCTTTTTCACTCGCTAGCTAACCCAACTATCCTGAAAGAACTTCGAAGATGGCAACTCACTAGTTGATGAAATCCACTGCCTGAGTTTTCAACTGATCTGCGCTGTGGAGGTCAGCCAGGATGAGAATTTCTGCGGCGTTCTCCACGGAGAGATTACTGCAGAGAGCATCCTCACACATGACCTTTAAACGCTCCAAGGCGTACTGTAAAACACAAGCGCGCTGCTGTCAGAACAAGAAAGGCTCTGGGCTGATTGCTACTGAGGTAGTTTTCTTCAACCATACCATCACGTAACTGGATACTGGAATAAAACTCTACAGACCATGAAAAGGCAATTATAAAATGTAACCATACGCTGAAGGCTGAAATGAAGATGGCTAAAATAACTTGCAGAGCTGTCATTCAAGTTCTAAAGTCTATTAGAAAAACAGCAATATGGGACTATGCGAGAGACCCAAATCTTCAAGTTTTCCCTTACTCTGACTACGATTAAAGTCTCTCTTAAACAATCACCACCTACCCTTACAACGAGGCATTTCCTGCTTCAAGTCAACAGGGACATTACATTTCAAATTTCTGCAATCCTTTTATTTAGAGCCAGACTAGGGTGCAGCACAGCCCTTTCTACTTAAGTACTGTCACCAGCCCAGCAGGATATTGGGCTGTGAAAAGGAGCCCTGTGGTGACTTTTACCAGCATCTCTGCCGGTAGTTGTTCCTGTCAACCAAAGGCCTCCTTTTCAATAGAAAAGGACAAATGGAGCCCTATTTTATTGGGGTTGAGGTTAAGATTCTGAGGGTAGACAAACAAAGCAACAAAGAACCTGGACTTAGTTTCAGTCTTAAAAACTTCCTATTTTTCAAGTAAAGAGTAGAAGTAAATTTTCTAAAAATGAAGGTCTAGGTTAATATTGGGCACATCTAATCTACTTGATATGTTTTGATGCAACTATACTACCTGCTCTCAAATATATCATGAACTTACTAAGGAACTTCAGGGCAAAGAGGGAAGATGGGAAAAAAAGGAGGCACAAAATAAAACTGTCACTAATTAGTTCACAGGAGAATGATTTGGTCTGAGGGAATCCACAGTCTCTGTACAGGTCCCATTTTAACGGCCTCAGAACTCAATGACACAATGCTCCTCTGGGCTGAATTATGACAATCAAACCAGGACAATTTTATTTTTATGAGTTCTGGGTGAGGAGGCATATCTGCCGGCACTGTGATCTCCTGCAGCAAAAGAGAGTTTTATTGGTTTTGGTGCAGCTTTAATTTCTTACATTTGAGTAACTGGAAAACAGTTTCCATGGAAAAAAGGAATGACACTAGACAAGAAAGAAATTAGGTTGCCATTTTTGTTTTAGAAGACTGGAAAAAGTTGAGTAAATATTCAGTCTTCACTCAGTGCTGTGAACAATATTCATCTTATCCTTTTTCTCAATATATTCTTTTAAAAGGACTTTTGCTATGAATAGCTCTGATCCCTATTGCATAATTAGACAAAAGTAGCCATTTTTGTCCCTTGGGGACAGCATTTTTTTCCTTAATTATGCTTCTGAAAACCTGCCTAATGGCAGTACTTACCCAAGAGGTTGAAATTTTGTCTCCTAGGCCTGGGCAACGTGTTTTGTTTTGTTTTTGGTCTAATTACACATGTCCCCGGGAGACTGGAAAAGCTCAGAAGAAGCTGTTTTAGTCTCTTGGGTAAATTCTAGATGTTTAGATCCTTCCGTGAAAATTTATTATTCTGTTTTCCTGAAGCTCACAAGGAGGTGTAAAGGTAAAAATGTTTTAAAATAAGCTTAGAGCAAAGATTATCTTATCTAATGCGAAATTCTGAAATGAACTTGAAAAATGAACTCTTCAGTTACTGCTCATTCATAAACTTAAAGCACTGCTGTGATTCAACTGCTTTTCTTACACACTGCACTGAAACCACCACCCTTGGAATGTCAGTTCTGGCTGACCCCATGCTCTCTATACTTACAGTAGGTTCCCACTAGGTTCTCTGGCTGAGGAGCAGGAATGAAAGCCCAGGGACACAGCTGTCTAAACCTGGCTCTGAGAATGTACAACTCTTAGTACTTCTGTCTAAAAACTAGACCTTTTGATACTATTCATCTTTACCGGAGCTGTAATAATGAGAGGGGTAAACGCCTGGTATGTATAAGCACAAGTGACTGCTTCATTGAAAATCAGAGGGCAGGGAATTCCTTGGTGGTCCAGTGGCTAGGACTCCAAGCTCTCAGGATGTGTCCAGTATTAACCTAGACGTTCAAACATTTATTTATACCCTCAGCCAGAACTCTTCCTGAGGTTGTGGGTTCAAAATCTGATTGGGGAACTAAAATCCCACAAATGTTTTTGTGGCCAAAAAACTGCTGCCGCTGCTGCTGCTGAGTCGCTTCAGTCGTGTCCGACTCTGTGCGATCCCACAGATGGCAGCCCACCAGGCTCCCCCGTCCCTGGGATTCTCTAGGCAAGGACACTGGAGTGGGTTGCCATTTCCTTCTCCAATGCATGAAAGTGAAAAGTGAAAGTGAAGTTGCTCAGTCGTGCCTGACTCTTAGCGACCCCCTGGCTGCAGCCTACCAGGCTCCTCCGCCCATAGGATTTTCCAGGCAAGAGTACTGGAGTGGGGTGCCATTAGAGGGCATATGAGGCATAATCACTATAAACTCAGTTTATGAAAAGCAGCCATTTGGGCCATGTGTTCTACTTTCCCAGAATTCACAGCAAATGTTTCCTTTCTGTTTCCACTGAAAACCAAGTCTTCTCTGGTTAGAACTGAGCTAGACTGGAAGGGTACAGGATGTTTGCAAATACCTAATCATACTTAAAGTTTTGCAAGTTGATAAAACAATATTGGGTTTATATCCCTCATCCTCTATAAACACGGCAAAAAGATCATCAGTAAAGATAAAACCACCACTGTAAACACATTTTCCTCAAGGGTGCAAAGGGAGGAGGAAGGAGATGACTCCCGTGAGTGAATCCTGGGAAGGCTCTAGTGCCTTCAGGTCAGAGACAGCTGGGACTCTCAGGCAGCTACTGCAGCAGCAGGGCAGGAAAAGGAGGCACTTGCAGCAGAGAACCGCCTCTCAGAGTACTGCTGCCTGGGCTTATGCCCTTTAACACTCTTGCCTCAACTGCTCCCCAACAGAAGAAAAGTTTCCACAGGATAAACAGCAACTGTTTCCCCCACCCAATCCCCCCATTTCCTCAGACCACAGGGCCTTGGAGGAGCAGGTCACTGCTCTCACTGGTGTATCTACACAATGAAAGTCAGTTTCCCAAACTGTGTTTTGGGGAATACTAATCCCTGGAAGTGATCCTTGAGAAAAGTGATTCTGGGTTAATGAAATTGGAGAAATCTGTTTACCGTATTCTTTTTTTAGAAAGCGCACAGTGCACACTAACATACTAAAGGTTCTGAGAAATCTGGTTGTAAAAGAGCAACACAAAAACCCCAGTTTGACTTAGAGTTTCATTAACCTTTCCCCCCCCCTCAATCTTGGGAATCACCTGCCTGTTGTTTTAGTAATCACTACAATTCATTAAAGCTAAGATCTACATTATTTTCACACTTCAACATTTCTCAAACAAAAATGTGTCTCACAAAACAAACAAAAAAAAGTGTCTCACAATCAAAGTGTATGTTCATGGTAGAAGTATCTCTCTTAACAATTTTGAATATGGTATATTTCAATAACTTCTTAGGGAAAAGCTGCAAATGACCAGAACACTATGTAAAAGTTATTCTCTTATTGACAAAACTTAAGTAAAAGTTAATGAACTCAAGAACATTTTTGTAAACTAAAAAGCCAAATCATAAATCCAAATGTTAATCTGAATCTTTCAAATCAAACTGAGTTAAATCTGAGATGGGCAAGAGAGAGAGGTAAACCTTCCTTCTTTTCCATGGTGAGGGGGACCATACGATTTACCATTAAAAGGAGGACACTTTTGAAAATAAAAAGGGTGCTATCGATAACTGCTGGAACACAAGTATGAACCAGGATTGTTCTGACCAAACTAAGATATACGCTCATCCTGCCCACAAAGCAACATAAAAGCCCAGTCACGGAGCTCAAGAGGCCATCCAGACTCCTCGTCCTGTCATTGTTTTCCTACTCCTCTCTCACCTTGTCAGCAGCTGCCAGCAAGTCGTCAGCCATCTTGTCGAGGTTCGGAGCCTTCCCCGTGTAAATGAAGCACATCATTTCCTTAAACACCTCAGGCTCCACATCATTGATCTCAACCCGATTCTAGGCCAAAAAATTAGAAAGGAGAAACATCCCAACAGCACAAAATTCTAAACAATCTTCATGATTTTAAGTTCTGAGGAAGAGAGGAGTTCCTATCACTTTAAATCTAACATCAGTAGAAATTCCTCTTTGCTCTATTTGATTGTTAATAGCCTTTTCTGCCATCTTATGTACCACCTCTGCTTTCTCAAATCACAGCAAGAAAGCTATACCTTTGATTTTTCACATTTCTTTTCAAAACACATGCCTAATACCCCAACTCAAGACTACTGGAATGATCTGCTTGGAATAGTGAGTCTGCTTTACCCAGAATGATTCCAGACCACCTCTCTCTGCTTTTAGAAATTATCTGTTCAGGTACTGTACTCCATTTTAATCACATTTAAAAAAAAAAAAAAAGAGGAAAATAAATCTGCTTCCAAATTGGGAAATAATCTGCTAGCCACTTAGCTAAAAAGACATATTTCTATCCTGTTACATACCTTTTTGCTTTCCTCCATTTCATGTTCAAACATGGCACTAAAAACTGGAGAACGAGCTACAAAGTGAAAGGAAAAGAGACACAGATATGGTTATCACACCAAAAGCTCTTGGTTCATCTGTTATGAAGGAGAGATTTTTTTTTTTGGCCATGCAAAGTGGCTTGTGGGATCTTAGTTCTCCAACCAGGGACTGAACACAGGCCCACAGCAGTGAAAGCATTAAATCTAACCATTGGACAGCCACAGAACTCCAGGAGAAGAGACCATTTTCTTTCCTATCTCACCGCTAAGGAAATGATCTTTTATATTCATTATGCCAGAACTATAAAATTCCTTTCTTTTTGTATCAATGAGTGAATAATTATACATAGGGGAAAAAAACAATCACTCCCTTCAAAGTAATTTATTAGCTCCATTCCAACTATGATATTTCAAGGAGATTACTCAAATTACCTATGTTAGATGACAATGATATCCTCTGGGTAGATCTGGGGGTTCAAATGCAAGGTCCTTCAGGGTCTAAGCAGGTGTCCTGATACCTACGTTTTTGTTTGGAACAGTGATACCTACTTTCTCCACTTCCAGAGTCCACACAGCAAGGAGGTCAAGAACAGGACTAAAAGGCATTCATTAACTACATGAAGTACAGACTTATTTATGACTGCTCCTTAAAGCTATGCAGGATCAACAGAGATTATCACCCAAAAAGGTGAAAACCATCTCAGGTACCACAATCGTTTATGGCCCTTCAGATCTTAACCCAATAGGACAAAATCTTATTCCTTAATGTCTCTTAATGTTTTCCTCAGGGGTGGGAATCACAAAGAAAGGCTCAGAAACAGAGTTCTAAACGGTGTGTTCTGATCCCTCTAGACATCCCTCTTTGGACACTTTCTCTTATTAAAAGCACCAGCCTTTTAGTCTTCAGCTTCTGTATGTATTTATATAGTGCCTCACAGTACTATATATACACACACACACATACATACGTGTGTGTGTGTATGTGTGTGTGTGTGTGTGTGTGTGTGTATATATATATAATACCATGCCCATTCTAGTCCAATGAACACAATGAAAAATAAGTAAACGCAATTGCAACCATGAGAGTAATGAAATGGCTGGGAACTCAAATTTTATCATGTTGTCCAATAAATCAAGGATTTTGGTCAAAGTTGAGACTTTCAATCTCTACCTAGGAGAGAAGGAACAGATGAAATATAGGAGGTTTCAGCTAACAGGTACCCAGAACTCTGACCTAATTTATGCAAGAAAAGATTAATTTTAAATTTGCCGTTTTCTAACCATATAATCTTAACCTTCTGAACCTCAGTATTTTAATCTAATTCCAAAAGAATATCAATTCTCACTGTTCTTATCTCTGAAAGGTTATAGACTATATGGTACTATATAAATACATCACAGAAGCTGTAGACTAAGGATTGGTGCTTTCTGGAAGGACCCAAAGCCAAACGATGCCTATAGGGGTCAGTGGATAGCCAGAAGCTGATGTTAAATCACCTAGGGAGATTAAGTAGAGTGAAAAGAGAACTAAGGCAGACCCTTAGGGAATAACAATACTTAAAGGGTGGGTGAAGAGGAACTGAACTGAACTGAAGAGGAAGGTCACACATTAGAAGTAGCCAGAGAGCCAGCAAGAGAAACCAGGAGTCAAATAATACATAAACTGAAGAGTTCCTCAAATTTAGGAATTAGCAGGTCAATGTAACTTTGGCAAACTGCTTTTGTGGCATGCAGGTGAACTGAGGATAAGTGTGAAGAAAGAGTTGAGAGAGGTAACATACTAACTCAAGAAACTTAGCTCTGGAAATTAGAGAGAATATAACTAGAGGGAGAAGCTTGAGCATGATTTGGCCTGAGGGCAAACAGGCAATAGGAGAAAGAGATGACGAAGATATCATTAACAAGGGTGTAACTGGCAGAGTAAGGCTTCTGAAAACGCAGTGCGAGAAACAGAACAGCAGTAGAAAGTAGAGTTTGCTTTGGACACTCCTCCTCCACTGAGAATGCAGAGAAAATGCAGGTGAGGGGAGGGCGAAAAGCCAAGAGATACAGGCCGCAACTTTCTCCTGGAAGAAGTAGCAATGTCATTTTTCAGGAGGTGGAGATTAAAGGAGAGTGATCAAGGTCTGAAGTGTCTATTGTTGAGAAAAAGAAAGGGAGCTGACTAGTATCTGTAGAAAGAGGTCTTGGCAGTAATGCGGGTCTGGCTGAGTGTGAAGACACTAACATAAACGTTAAGGACTTCCTTTAGCCATTCTCAGTACCATTCAGTTGAGAGGGGGCACAGTAGGATGGTTAGATTGAGCCAGACTGAGGTTTTGCCAGGTGTGCCTTTTAGAATGACAAGGCTGGGGGTCTTGGTAAGGAATCTGTTGCCTGAAGGTTCATGTGATTTCCTCTCACTTATTTTGGCCTGAATATAAGTTTGAAAGCTATGCTTCCCTGTGAGGTAAAGGCCATCAGTCTGCTTTATCAATTCCCTCCTGGGAGTCAGTCTTTCCGGTCTTAAAGACCAAGGGCCTATTATTAGAACAAGACCTGATCTTCCATGCCACTGGCAACATTCTCATTCTTCTACTGTTTGTATGGAAGAGACAGCTAAAACCTCCAGGTCTGGGGACTTGGCTCTGTGGTGGTTTAGTCCTGAATCCAGAATCTTCTCCATTACATCCTAAGTCCTTGTCTAGGGGCTAATACTTGCTCTTAACCAGTGTTTCGACATCTAACCTCGAGGTGCAAAGGCATCTAATCCACATCATCATCCGTTCCTTGAAAATGGTGGTCTAAGTCCACTACAGAGAGAAAAGCAAGGTAGCGTTCTGATGGAAAGTCTTTTTGGTTTTGACAACTAATGTCACCACAATATAAAAATATGTTTAGCTGAAGTTTTTCTGTACTAGTTCAAAAAGTTTAAGTTATTAAAAGGTGATTATGTATTGTAAAGCAAAACAAACTAAAAAATAAAAATTAAAAAAAAAAAAAAAAAAGGTGACTATGCAGTCTACTGTTTTCCCCTGTTTAACCAAAACGAAACTCCCCATGAATAAATACCAACCTGCTAAGATAGCTTTGTGAGCCTGGAATTCCTGGCCAGCAACACACAAACAACAGTCTGTGAACCGGGAGTTCTCCCACAGTCCTCCTAACTCATCTGCCAGCCGGCACTCAGGAACCTTCACCATATTCATGGTGTTCTGGCCAGAAATGTTGACGGAATCCTGCACCACACTCACCTGTCAAAGACAAGAAAACACAGTCCAAAGCTCTTGTTACCAGGAATTTTCGTCCCAGGAGGAGGAGAGATGACTTTCACCTTGCTGTTGCAGTACATTTAGAAACTAAATAAAAATTTAGTCATATTCTCTTGGTTTTTAATCAAGGATTTATCCTCTTGATGAAGCAGTTCTAAACTGTCATAATCATACTATCCTATGACATCTCAGGACAATGAGGAGAGAGCCCCACAAACTTCTCTCTTCCAAATGTCTCATAAGCGTTGCCTTCCTTGCCCTGAACGTGTGCTGGCCGCTCAGTCGTGTCCTACTCTTTGCAACTCCATGGACTGTAGCCTGCCAGGCTTTTCTGTTCATGGGATTCTCCAGGCGACAATACTGGAGTGGCTTGCCATTCCCTTCTCCAGGGGATCTTCCCAACCCAGGGATTGAACCCGGGTCTCCCGCATTGCAGGCAGATTCTTTACCATCTGAGCCAACAGGGAAGTACCTGGTCAAATCACCACAGGGAAAAAACAGACAGAAACAAATGTTAAGCCTTAAATATTTACCTTATTTTCCCTAAGCAAAAGGTTAAATACAAAGAACTTCTATAGAAACTCTCATTTAAATTAAACTCTCTAGAGAAAAGAACCTTATAAGCCTAAAAGCATTTCACTTATTTCAGCTAGGTCTAGAACATAAACATAAAACATAGCTTCTATTTTTATGCTGTTCAGTCGCTAAGTCGCATCTGAGTCTTTGCGACCCCATGGACTGCAGAAAACCAGGCTCCTCTGTCCTCCACCATCTCCTCAAGTTTGCTCAAATTCATGTCCGATGAGTCAATGATGCTATCTAACCATCTCATCCTCTGCTGCCCCCTTCTTCTTTTGCCTTCTATCTTTCCCAGTATCAGAGTCCTTTCCAGTGAGTGGACTCTTTGCATCAGGTGGCCAAAGTATTGGGGCTTCAGCATCAGTCCTTCCAGTGAATATTCAGGGTTGATTTCCTTTAGGACTGACTAGTTTGATCTCCATGAAGTCCACAGGATTCTCAAAGAGTCTTCTCCACAAATCAAAAGCATCAATTTTTTGGTGCTCAGCCTTCTTTATGGTCCAGCTCTTAACACAGGGCATAGTAAATAATTGGTATTTCCTCACCAACGTTAGTTTAAGGAACAGGACCGAGCTTGGAAGATCCTGGGTAGTAATAACTGGGTAGGTATCCCACATCATGTACATGTTTATTTAGTCACTTGTGACAATGACACATAAGGTGATTGGCTCCAGCCAGGCATCCTCTTATAGCTTTGAACAGAATGCTGACGAGTTTACAGAGAAATCCAACTGGCCACTTGGTTTTAGCAGCAGCCATGTTTCAACTGTTTGGTCTAAAGCATCTAAAACCTTGGTACTTCTAGATAGGTTAATGAAATTCAGATACATGTGTTAGAATACAAAATATAAGGACTGAGGCTTCCCTGATGATCCAGCGGTTAAGAATCTGCCTTGCAATGCAAGGAAAGTAGGTTCAATCCCTGGTCAAGGAACTAAGATCCAACGTGCCACAGAGCAACCAGGCCCGCACGCCGCAACTACAGAGACCATGTGCCGCGATGAAAGACCCTGTGTGTCACAACTAAGACTCCACAAAGCCAAATAAATTAATTTAAAACCCACAGGATTTTATAGATGATATAAAACATTATAAAATAAGTGTGAATTACCAAGCTGAAGATGAGGCCCACCAATCTCAGTCTTCTGCCTGACAACCCTAGCTATGCTTCCTCTTCTACATCATATTAGGTTAGAAGTGTCAAAAAGAAAGTGGAATTCACAAACTTTGAGAATCAGCTCCCCACTCTTGCTATTCCTATGAGTTAGATGAGAAAGACAGCTAAGGAACATTCTAAATGACTCAAATTTCTTTTAACCCTCAAAATGCAAGTCATCCTTTAAATGCAATCATAAACCCAGACATGGTTAACGCCTCATCCAAATGGATTGGTGGCCCCTTCTGCGTAAGCGTGAGATGTTTACTCTCAGGTCAAGAAGTTTATTCAATTGTTTCAAACTAGCTGTTATGGTCCTGAACAATGAAGCAGCTGAGTTAATAAATTATGAATGTGCTCAGCATTAGTAGCACATTTATCAGAGCCAGAATATAATATTATTTTAACAGCCCAGGACCCAACACAAACCACCCCAGAGATTGTCCCGTGTCAGATCTCTAATCTGGTTCAGCAACTTTCTCTTATTAACATCCTTATTTGTTTGATATGATATTAACACCAAAAGTAGAAGCAGCCTATTTCCAGTTTTAGCTTCAAAATACTGCTGATTTAAAAATGAACAAAACACCAAGGCCATGCCCAATTAAATCCAACTTCCTCAGGAAAGGCAGGAATCTTATGGGATGGCCAATGAAAGGAACGGAGAATACATCTGGCACTGGGCTCCTAAGCTTGAACTACAGTCTGACAGGAGCCCAGTGTCATCAACATTTGATGGCAATTTACTAGACTGGGTAAAATGAACTGGCAAGAGCAAAGCTATGGTTACCAGTGGGCTCTGTGCTGGCTACATGTGCACTTGGTAATGAGTGGGGCCCAAAGACAGTGACTCCTCTCACTGGGGTAATTCCTCTTTCTAGACACAGACAGGAACATAGCAGGAAGGAGAATGTACCTTTACTGTCTGAGCCAGACTTGTTCTGCAGATATATGGATGCCTTGAGTCTCTAGAGCTCTGAATGTCTGGCACCTCTTACCACATTAAATACGCTTAATTAAAAATAAATTTTAAATGGCATTCACAAATGAGTCTTCAGAGCCCAAACTTTTAACTTAGAAAGGGATTGTTTTCCTCTGCAAATGATGATACTAAAATGATACCATTTTGAGAAAAACTAAAGACTTTTTAAAAAAAATGTTTATAAAGTTGACTATGGAGACTCATTCAGAATTGCAGCTGTGACGATGACGTGACTATGACATTTATGTCGTCTTAGACATGATGCATGAAACTGTCTCATGAAGGCTCTATAATCCTCTAAATTTCAAGTTCTAAAAGGGCCTCACTTTTAAAATCAATTCTTTTCCTTAAAAAAAGAAAATTTCATGAAAGATATAAAATTTCATGAAAGATTATGTCATTTCTTGTATATTTTGTCCAACCATAGAAAGTCAAGGTAAAAAATACTGGAAATACATTTTTAACTTCCATATAATTGAAACAATCTAGAAAAATAAACAGACTGTATATAGACTGTTTATAGCAGCAGCTGACTCTTTGCCAACAAAGGTCCATATAATCAAAGTTATGGTTTTTCCAATAGTCACGTATGCATGTGAGAGTTGGACCATAAAGAAGGCTGAGCACCAAAGAATTGATGCTTTCAAACTGTGGTGCTGGAGAAGACTCTTGAGAGTCCCTTGGATAGCAAGGAGACCAAACCATTCAATCCTTAAGGAAATCAACTCTGAATATTCATTGGAAGGACTGATACAATAACTGAAGCTTCAATACTTTGGCAACCTAATGCAAAGAGCCAACTCATTGGAAAAGACCCAGATGCAGGGAAAGATTGAGGGCAGGAGGAGAAAGGGGTGACAGAGGATGAGATGGCTGGATGACATCACCGACTGAATAGACACAAGTCTGAAAAAAATCCATGAGACAGTGAAGGACAGGAAAGCCTGGTGTGCTGCAGTCCGTGGGGTCACAAAGAGTTGGACCCGACTTAGTGACTGAACAACATAGCAGCAGCACTACTTCTAATCAAAAGACTAGCATGATCTAAATGTCTATCAGTAGGAAAGAATAAACAAACCAATCAGATGGGGTGTGAATATACAACAGAATACCACACAGCATGAAAATCAATGAACTATAGTTACATTCACAATGTAAATAAATATCAGAAACAATGTGAAAACAGCAGGTCCTAGATGACTACATACATGCTGAGACCACCTTCATAAAGCTCAAAAACAAGCAAGCCTAAGCAATATATTGTTCAGGCATACAAATAATAAGCAATGGAATGAATAATAAATATCTCAAAAGAGCTGTTTATTATCACTGTCTGAGTAGGGAGACAGCAGGTTTAAGGGACAGGGGAGAAGCATACATAGGTCAGTTCTAAGCTACTGGGGGTAATGTTGGGTTGGATAGTAGCTTTACTACATTATCATGTTTTATAACCTATAATGATAGTACACATTAAATCACCATTTTTGTAGGTCAAGACCAATCAATTATTATTAGCATTTTCTTTCAACTAATATATACAAATAATCCATTAATAAATAGTAAAAGAAAAAATAGACCAACATATTTAAAATTTGGCAAAAATATATATTCCCAGGCTTTGAAGAGATATTGTTTGTTAAGGAAAGAGACATTTTAATAATTAACTAGTATCTAGATATTTCATATGGTATTTAATATTTAAACTTTAATTACAACATTACAAACAGGCACTGGAATCTTCTAACCTGTCAGAGGCATATACAATGAAGATGGAATACATGGATCTTTACTGCTAACAGCTACCTGCTTTCAGTATAAACAAAGAGGATCAACAAAAGTGAAGCATTTCAAGTACATTTTCTGTGGTCCAAATTATTAAAGAGAAAATTAAAAGTGTAAAGCTTTCATTGATTCTTTCATTACCAAATAAAACTCAGTAGAGCCCATGTTTCCTAGGGTGAATGGTGCTCAGTTCCACTGTAGTGGAGAGCTGCTACCAATTTGCTGCACAATGTCAGGAAAAATTACCTAACCTCCCTAGGCACTGCTTCTCCCCACAATACATAAAATGAATCGAAAAGAACTAACCCAGCTCAAAGGACTGTGATAAAAGACAATTGAGGGAATGTGTTAACTAAGCAGTATCAACTTGGAAAACTCACCACATTTCCTAACAGTCAGAAAGAAAGATCAATAAGAACCGAAAGTGAACCCAGTGTGGCACATTGCAATCATTCGGCATTTTTCAGTTTCATTAACGGTTATACAGTTATACTGAAATATAGCCGAAACACACAAATGTGTGATTCTCAGTCTTTCACCTTAGGATTCCCTCTTGTGGCCTCTGGGAACAGAGCAAAAATATTCACACAACTGTACTTATTACATCAAGACAGGACAGAAGTACCTGAGCCAAAAACTGGGTAAGGAAGAGAACAGTGGAGTACTCATAATTTAAATTTGTATATGGACATCAACTTCATAAAGGCCTCTCAATTTTAAGAAAATATAACTAAACCAATAATAAATAAAAATATAAATATGAACAAAATAGACTTTTTTATAAATGTTCCACTGATAGAAGGGAGCAAAGGTCAAAGGGACGGAATTTTCACCAAAGGATGATCTAGCTCTGAGATGCACTAAGAACTTAGATGAGCTGCAGACATTTTTAAAACCCACACATCCAACACACACCCCTACGCAACTGTCTTGCAACACTGAACGCCACTAAGTCCACAGAGAGTCTTGGAACAGAAACGAGTCTCACTAGGCACAAGCCCAAGAACGAGAAGCAACACTCAGCACCTGTGGCCAACAGAGAAGTGTGAGAGGAACAGATGGCACACCTGGTCCGATGGTAAGAAAGCGATGGCATCAGCAGAACCCAGCCAGACGCTTCCCTGTTCAACATCTCCTCATTTCCAAAGTGTCATCTCACTTCCCTTCTAAGTCAGTAAGGCATTTCTAAACTTAACCACAGAATTTCTCCTAAGAGAATTTCATATGGGGAACCAAAGAGAGAGCACCTCAGACTCAACCACAGGATGAGAAATTGCCAAGTGAGGGCAGGTCAACTGGTTTCAAATCAAGAATGTCAATACAAGGGCTGAAGCAGATGGAATGGATCTAGGTGGGGTGAGGTGTGGGGGAGAGCATATAAGAAAACGCTGGACGCACTGTAGACTTTAAAATGTGGCAACAAAGGTTCTGGTATTGCCTAAGACACCAGATGCATTATTTAGAGGTGATTTCCTTCAGAGAATAGTTCAAAGATTGGCTTTCATTTCCAACAGAAATTATAATACACTATTTTAAACTTTTTCTGAAATACAGGATCTCTAAGGTGGGTGAATATTCAATTGATAAGTTTGTTTATATAACATTCAATCTCACACAAAACCACCCAATTGTTCTTGCTTTCATTTCTCCACTTGGGCAATTGAGTATGATCTCTACCTGGATTTATGTACAACTGAAATTCCAAGATAAAAAATAACTGCAACATTTTATGTATTTTTACAGACACCTTCACTCTAGTATTTTCTTATTTCTTTTCACTTAGCAATTAAAAAGGAGAAAAGGTAGCTATTATGCAAACTATATTTTATGTATTCATACATAAAATATTTTAACAAAATATACCTCCCAGGTTTACTAATCATCAGCAACTCTATGAAAATATTCAATGAGCTGTGACTTGGAAAAGAAGCCAGCTACTGCTGGCCAGGCCTCTTCTACAACAGGGCAATACTCCTAAGGGACGCGTTCCCCACTGTGCAGGTGGTGACATGCTATGCCTTTGGAGCTATTGTTAATGTTAACTCGCAATGTGGGCCTATTTGACAGAGTACACTGTTAGTTGGGAAACTTGCCTGCATTCTCCCCATGAAAACACAGGAGACATTCTCTTGGTGATATTGACCACACAACGGACAAGGAACACCAACATCCCAGCTGACTAGAGGTTTTATTCGTTTCTTACACTGTAAGCTTATTAGTATTTATAAATGCATTAATAACAGCATGAAATGACTAATTAGTATACACTCATTAAAGAAACCATTTTCCAACTCACTCTCAAGGAATTTTATCTCTAGGCTTCTCTATAAACCTGAAAAGGCTCTTTAGGTCATTGGGGATCTTATAAGGCTTCTCCTAAATGACTACAGATAACCCTCTTCACTAACAATGACTTAGCTTTACATAACCTCCACTCTAAAAACAAATGGTTCTTACCTTCCTATTTCACAACTCCTTCAGCAAGACAAACCAAAGACACTCAACAACCGATAAAAGTCATCTAGTTCAAAGAGCAAAAAGAAAGTCCTCTATCAAACACATGTGGACCTCATATTCAAGGAGGAGCCAGGAAGCTCAAGAAACAAATATACTTATCCAGTTGCTGGTCATTCTCCTCAGTGTAAAATAACAGTCCTTCCAAATGCTTTCTGAAAAATTTTGCAATGAAAAGCCAGAATCATGACCCAAGATAGTACGTACATAATCTTTGTTTTTCAGAATAGCAACAAGTGGAAAACTGAGCTGCCCAACAACCTTGAAAACGTGGCACAGCTTTCAGTCAGTCGTGTCAATAATATTCGTGCAGCACCACTCCACTTGGGGATTTTCTGGCTCTCCATCCTTGATAACAAGACATCTACCGATACCCATCAGGTCTGGGAACTGCTACTCTCTCAGCAGGGTAAAAGGACTCACCTCACAGAAGAGGGTAAGCTTGTCATCAGGAAGAAGCCCATTGGCCTCATCCAAGAGAAAATCTCTACGGATGAATTTTTTGAATCCCCAGTCTTTCCCCTGCACAAACCTATATGCCCGTTGACTCTCTGGAGTGAAAAAAAAAAAAAGTTATATTTAGGGTTACTCAAAAAAAGATCAAATCAAATCCACAACTTGTCAATGTATAAAGTTGCTGGATGTGAAAACAGAGTTAAACAAAGATAACATTTACCCATAGCTTTGGTTTCTTCTCCCTTGGCATTCAGGATGGAGAATTTGAATTTTGCTCGAACTTCACTCTTTGGACAGCTGACGAGTAACAGGTAAAGTGATAGGTAATCTTTGCTTTCTTCATCTAGTCCTTTTGGGTTTACCCGCAAACACCTGCCAAAAGAGAAGGAAAAAAAAGTCAAAAGCATCCACGTTTGTAGGCTCATGAAGTGACAGGAGGCAACTAAAACATAAGAATCTACAGGAGATGTTAAAAAACAAATCCAGGCCCCACAGCAGGATGTTCTGATTCAGTTAAAGGACTACTTAGAAATCACTTTTCTAGAGCAACCTGAGGCACCTTTTAAAAAGTAAATAAATGGGCATCTTAGAATCTGACAACACATCCCTTCTATCTCCGCCTCTTTTCTCATAATCTCCCAAATCACTTTTTCCCCCTAAAATACTTTGAAATTCAGTCGAGTCTCAATCTATTTTAATCCTCAATTTCAGGAAAAGCAGCCCCTTATTTTTGGGGGACTGCAGTGAAACCAGGAGGAAAAAAGTCAGTGAGCCTTTCAACACCAATTTGGGAGAGAAAAAGAACTCTAGAGAAGTAATCTTTTATAGATATTTTATCAATCTGGCGATAATACTCTAAGATTAAAATAAAAGAGGCAATATGGAGGAAGCACAGACAAAGGTAAACTCCCAGTATGCGGGGCAGACTTCCAAGTCAGACTTCTAAGTAGAGTTAGCGATGCCAATCTGTTACCAATGGATCAAAACAAAATTCAGACAGAATTTAACAGGTTGAACTCAGTTAACTTGTAAATGTCATTAGCTGAACTGCATGTGGTTCAGACACTGTTTTACCACGTATAATACATAGGCCATATGCATCCTTAGGCCTTGCCAGTATTATGACACCTCTCTCAAACAGGTGGCCCAATTCACTGCTTCTCTGGAAAGTGCATACACCACAGACATGACAACACATTGTGCCGAAGATGTGATTTTAAATACAATGCCTAAGAATGCTTAAATACAATGCCTAAGAATTCTCTCAGCACCTAGTAATTCACTACTTAATACACATGGCCAACAAATACTAAATGAATGGAAAGTCACTGAACTTTTCAGCGGGTTAACAGAGGTCAAAATGGTGGTTCACAGATATGTATTCCGGTCTTTGCAGAGACATGGTTGTATACATAACAGCCTGCTGCTCAAGAGCAAACACAGTTTGGAAGGGACTGACCCACCCTCCCAGATCCGATCTCCCTTGCCACAGGGATCAACTGAGGGAACCTAGATCTAAACCGATCAGCGCACGTCTGACACATTCTTGGCCACACAGTTCAGAGCAAGTTTAAAGACTGTTGCATGGTAGTGGAAGATGCCCATTGCTACTGCCAGTCACCTTTCAACCACAAGGGAAGCTAATCTTGAGATGTCAAACAGTGTGGAGAGCAGGGCAGAGCAGAGAGTGCTGAGGTCCTTAATCTAACCATTGGGCTGGCTCTTGGATCAAATTACCTTAAAAGATATCCTATACCCTGGGCATTCCAGTTACAAGTAAATAAACCTCCTTTGTTTAAAAACAGGCAATCTAAAAATTAAGAGCTCTTACATTATAATATCTAGATTTTCTGTTCTTCTTGAAATATCAGAGAATCTGGCAATGGTCACACCTTATTCACATGTGGCTCTCGTCAGGGGGAGCTGTAGCCACCACTTCTTTTAGGACACTTAACTAGTTTGCAAAGTCGTCAACATTCACACCAGGTACGGGTATTATTTACAGTACTGGCCCTCTTAACTCACTGACTTGACTCTACAGCCATTTGAGCTTGCTGACCCTGATACACTCACCGAACTAATTCAACAAACATACAGGGAGCATCTGTTATGTATCAGACACTGGGGAATAAATAAAGAACAAAACAAAGTGCCTGCCATCAAGGATCTTACGTTCCAGTCAGTATTCCATGAAGCCAAGCGAAACAGACAACTTTTAGAAAAAATTTTACAGCTAAATGTATTCTTCCTCACCATTTCAGTTTATCATTGGCTCCTGATGAAAAGGTTGAACTTTTAATGACTTCACCCATTTCCTCCCGGCAAAAGCTAAAGTTATTGATGGTCCACATGTAGGAGAACTTCACTACCTTGATCTGTTGATAGAAAACCAGGAATTAATTATATAGGAAGTGAGCAACTGAAAAGCAGGCTGGAGATCAGATAATTTCCCCCTCCCTCCCTTTGCATAATCCCATAGGAAGACAGCACTGTTCGGCCAGCATAGAGGCTCAGCCTTTTCCATCCCTCATCTACATTTTAAGAAATCTCACAGTGATCAACTGCTTCCATTGCTTTTCTTTTCAGTTTCTGAGAAATACTGGATGGAAAGTGAGAAAAGCACAGACAATGTTGGGAAAGCATGTGATTAAGCCACTCCTAAAATGAACCTCTGCTCAGAGCAGTGTTTAATGGTTCAGATATTGATACCACTGCCAGAGGTTGCAAATCTCAAACCTAGTTTCCCCTTGAGTTGCCCAACAAAGTCACACATTACCATCAAGGAAGATGTAGAGAACAGATCTAGTTTCAAAGATTCCCCTCCTTCAATCTCCAGTGAAAAACAGCGGCCTAGGCCATTCAGATTCCTCGTAGAAAACCGAGGAGCGGAAAGCTGACATGTACTTTATCTATTTGACATGTATGACTCAGAGAAAGCAGGAAAGCCAACATAGAAAACAAACCTGATTCTTTTTGTCCACCAAAATCCTCCCAAGAATCACCTACCTGCGTGTAGCACCAGCTCTCAGCTACAGGGCCACTCGACATTTCTGCCGGAGGTGGAGGACTTGGAACCCTTGACATAGCCAGTTTGAAGGTTAAACAAGATTTTCGAAGTCAGGGGACAAAAACTTCTATTGTTTCTTCACCCTGGTTGATGTAAGAAGCAAGAGAATTTTATTAGCATACTATCCTACTATTTCCATTTGACCTTCCAAAGACTGGAACCTTTGTCTCCTGCCTGGAATGCGTTAGCCTTAGCATTCAAATGACTCCTTAGCATTCAATGGTAACCTCAGAGAACATCACCTAACCTAAGGCAATCTCCCCGCCTAACCTAAGGCAGTCTCCTCATCACAAGGATATAATCCTGTTTTAATTTTCTGCACAAAACTAATTTAATTATTTATATAACTTGTATATAATTTATATAATTATAAGAAATTAATATTATCTTACCAAATGAATTTACTCAATGGGTACTTAAAGTAGAGGCTTCCTTGATGGCTCAACAGGTAAATATGCCTGCAATGCAGGAGACACAGAAGACGCGGAAGGAAATGGCAACCCACTTCAGCATTTTTGCCTAGAAAATCCCATGGACAGAGGAGCCTGGTGGACTACAGACCATGGGGTCACAAAGAGTCGGACACAACTGAGCGACTTCCTAAAGAGGAGATAGCATGGTGAACACCAGACACAGCTTCACTACTGGTTCCTTCCCTTGGGGGTACAAATACAAATATTCCTAAAGGAAAATAACCTTGTTACCTTTCCAACTACTGTCTTATCTTCTACACATCAGTGCAAACTTATTAAGAATAGTCCTTGGGAGGAAGGTTCACAATGAGGGGACCTATGTATACCTATGGTTAATTTATGTTGATATATGGCAGAAACCAACACAGTATTGTCAAGCAATTATCCTCCAATTAAAAATAAATTTAAAAAGAAAAGAATAGTCTTCTATTTCTTAACCTATTGTTAGCTGCTCTCTCGAAGGGTAACATTTACCCCTGTCTTAGATGTGTTCCTTTCTGTGTAGCATTACCGACCTCTCATTACACTTACCAGTATCTGATTTTCCAGATTCTTCTCCTTGCCTTCTCTGTTTTCTGATCATTCCTCAGTATCTTTTATTGGATTCTCTTACTTCACTGTTGTTCCCATGGTTTAATATTGAATCATTTTCTCAACTACATTCTCTTTTGTGGTAATTTTATCCACAACAGTGTCAAATTTCTGTCTTTCTATAAATGTTTCCCACATCTCCAACTCTGACCTCTCTCATAAGCCTCAGACCATTCCTAAAGAATTGCTACACATCTCAACAGGGTGTCCCAGTATCCAACTCAAAATTCTCCCCTTCAGGGTCTTTCTAAACATAAAAGACATTAAAAACAGTGGTGAATACAATTTTTAAGCACTATGAACAAAGCCAAAAACAAAGCTTACAATACATGGAAAGAGTTAGCTGTATTAACATAAGAAGTAATACATAAATTGTTTCTACAAAATAAATAAGAAAAAGACCAACTATCCTATGAAAATACCAGCCACAAAAAATAAATAAAATAGCTCTGTTTAAACACTGTATATCTGTCAGGTTAAAATGGATTCAAGAATTTCTATTTGTAACAAGTCTGGACATGGAACAACAGATTGGTTCCAAATAAGGGAAGGAGTATGTCAAGACTGTACATTGTCAGCCTGCTTATTTAACTTATATGCAGAGTACATCATGAGAAACGCTGGGCTGGATAAAACACAAGCTGGAATCAAGATTGCTGGGAGAAATATCAATAACCTCAGATATGCAGATGACACCACCCTCATGGCAGAAAGTGAAGAACTACAGAGCTTCTTGATGAAAGTGAAAGAGGAGAGTGAAAAAGTTGGCTTAAAGCTCAACATTCAGAAAAACTAAGATCATGGCATCTGGTCCCGTCACGTCATGGCAAATAGATGGGGAACAGTGGGAACAGTGGCAGACTTTATTTTCTTGGCCTACAAAATCACTGCACATGGTGACTGCAGCCATGAAATTAAAAGACGCTTGCTCCTTGGAAGGAAAGTTATGACCAACCTAGACAGCATATTAAAAATCAGAGACATTACTTTGCCAACAAAGGTCCATCTACTCAAAGCTATGGTTTTTCCAGTAGTCATGTATGGATGTGAGAGTTGGACTATAAAGAAATCTAAGTGCCAAAGAATTGATGCTTTTGAATTGTGGTGTTGGAGAAGAGAGTCCCTTGGACTGCAAGGAGATCCAACTAGTCCATCCTAAGGGAGATCAGTCCTGAGTGTTCACTGGAAAGACTGATGTTGAAGCTGAAACTCCAATACTCTGGCCACCTGATGTAAAGGACTGAGTCATTTGAAAAGACCCTGATTCTGGGAAAGATTGAAGGCAGGAGGAGAAGGGGATGGCAGAGGATGAGATGGTTGGATGGCATCACCGACTCAATGGACATGAGTTTGGGAAATTCCAGGAGTTGGTGATGGACAGGGAGGCCTGGCGTGCTGTGGTCCATGGAGTCACAAAGAGTCAGACACGACTGAACAACTGAACTGAACAAGTTCCCAGGTGACTTTGATGTGCTGGTCCTGGAATGTTTTGAGAACCACTGCCCTAGAAAATCCCAGGGACGAGGGAGCCTGGTGGGCTGTCATCTGTGGGGTCACACAGAGTCGGACACGACTGAAGTGACTTAGCAGCAGCAGCAGCAACAGCCCTAGAAAAACTGCCCATAGGCACAAGAAGACAAGGACAAGCTAGTTCAATGTGGCAGTTACAAACAAACTAAAAATCCAGTAGGAGGGAAATAGGTAACTAAATGGAGTTATTTCCATACAATGGAAAACTATTTCAGGATTTAAAAGCAATGAACTGCACCAAGGAGATAAGATCAAACACAAAACTAAGGAAAAAAGAGTTTTGGAATGTCTTGTGCAGCACATTATTTACACAAATTTAAGATTTATATATTATTTACAGATATTTGCATACAGTTCAGTTCAGTTGCTCAGCCGTGTATTGACTCTTGGCGACCCCATGGACTGCAGCACGCCAGGCTTCTCTGTCTGTCACCAACTTCCGGAGCTTGCTCAAACTCATGTGCATGAGTCGGTGATGCCATCCAACCATCTTGTCCTCTGTCATCCCCTTCTCCTTCTATCTTCAATCCTTCCCAGCATCATGGTATTTTCAAATGCGTCAGTTATTTGCATCAAGTGGCGAAAGGATTGGAGTTTCAGCTTGAGCATCAATCCTTCCAATGAATATTCAGGACTGATTTGCTTTAGGATGGCCTGGTTGGACCTCCCTGTAGTCCAAGGGACTCTCAAGAGTCTTCTCCAACACCACAGTTCAAGAGCACCAATTCTTCTGTGTTCAGCTTTCTTTATGGTCCAACTCTCACATCCATACATGACTACTGGAAAAACCACAGCTTTGACTAGATGGACCTTTGTTGGCAAAGTAATATCTCTGCTTTTTAATATGTGTCTAGGTTGGTCATAACTTTCCTTCCAAGGAGTAAGCGTCTTAATTTCATGGCTGCAGTCACCATGTGCAGTGATTTTGTAGGCCAAGAAAATACAGTCTGTCACTGTTTCCACTGTTTCCCCATCATTTGCCATTAAGTGATGGGACTGGATGCCATGATCTTAGTTTTCTGAATGTTGAGTTTTAATGCATACAGAAGAGGTGAAAAGAATCAATGACAAGCTATGTAGCAGATTCAGGATGGGGGAGCAAGAAAGAATGAAGCTGGGAAAAGAATGCAAGACATTTCAAGTTGATCTCTCAAGTTTCTTTTAAAATTACTACAATCTAAAGCAAATATGATGATACAAATGTCATTTAATTTGGGATGACAGCTACTGTTGTGTATAATATCCTTTGTACTGTTCTACTTTATCTTTAAAATATATTAATTGTAGGAATAGTATAAAAAGGATACGCTTATTTCATTATATCATATATTGTCTAGTTTATAATATACAAGGGAGAAATTTCTTTCCCGAACTCCCGGTTTTAGTTCAGTTCAGTTCAGTTGCTCAGTCGTGTCCAGCTCTTTGCGACCCCATGAATCGCAGCACGCCAGGCCTCCCTGTCCATCACCAACTCCTAGAGTTCACTCAGACTCACGTCCATTGAGTCAGTGATGCCATCCAGCCATCTCATCTTCTGTCATCCCCTTCTCCTCCTGCCCCCAATCCCTCCCAGCATCAGAGTCTTTTCCAATGAGTCAACTCTTCGCATGAGGTGGTCAAAGTACTGGAGCTTCAGCTTTAGCATCATTCCTTCCAAAGAACACCCAGGGCTGATCTCCTTCAGAATGCACTGGTTAGATCTCCTTGCAGTCCAAGGGACTCTCAAGAGTCTTCTCCAACACCTGACAGTATGAATCTTCTCAATGTCTGTGTTGTCCTCTGTGCTTGACTACTATGAAGCTCTGAGACAAATCTGTCTTGAAACTACAGGCTCACATGCTCATTCTATATTCTATATGCTGCTGCTGCGCTAAGTCACTTCAGTCGTGTCCAGCTCTGTGCAACCCCATAGACGGCAGTGCACTAGGCTCCCCAGTCCCTGGGATTCTCCAGGCAAGAACACTGGAGTGGGCTGCCATTTCCTTCTCCAATACATGAAAGTGAAAAGTGAAAGTGAAGTCACTCCATCGTGCCCGACTCTTAGCGACCCCATGGACTGCAGCCCACCAGGCTCCTCTGTCCATGGGATTTTCCAGGCAAGAATACTGGAGTGGGTTGCCATTGCCTTTTCTGATATTCTATATAGCTCATATTATTACTGTACTATAGCTTTATTATTTTAACATTGTAACTAATTTTGCTGTAAGTCCTTAAACTGTTTATTTTACTGTTGATATGTTAAGTATTTCTGAAAACTGCCTCAAATCATTCATAGAAAGAGGTATAAATTAATAAATTTCCCCCGCCCCCAAATCACTCAACTCATACACATTCAGTAGCTACTTAAGTAATAAGCATGGAAGAGTATTAATAAGATATAGGGCACCCTCCCAGAGTAATACCACTAGTATTACGAGTCCCTACTGGTTTTAACACTATCCTACATGTGTTTATAATTAAAATATCCCATGTAATCACAGATGAAGTTAAGACTTATACACATGATGTGCTATTTTACTTAAGCCAGCAAATTAAGCACTACAATGGCCTTTGGGCCTCCCTGGCTTATGCAATTCAAGATTTCATGATAATATCAAGAAAAGAGACCTGTGATCAAGATAGGCTTGTATTTGATGGAAAACACATTCTCACCCCATGGGCTGCAGCCTGCCAGGCTCCTCTGTCCAGGGATTCTCTAGGCAAGAATATTGGAATGGGTAGCCATTCCCTTCTTCAAAGGATCCTCCTGGATCCAGGGATGGACCCGGGGTATCTTCCTGCATTGCAGGTAGATTCTTTACCATCCAAGTCACCAGAGAAGCCCATTTATTTGTCTAGTAGTAAATGCATCTTAGGCAGTTTTATAAATCCAGTTACCATTACTCCCAGTAGAATCAGAATGGAATTTCAAAATTCCCAATTAAAACTATCTTTTGGGCAGGCTGGCAATGAAGATGTGAATTTTACATGTTAGTTAAGAGCATAAAACTTGGCTCTGTGGGTGTGCAGGCTCAGCTATATATTGATGGATCATAAAATACTAATTTGAGTTTATTGTTAAAGTTTAAAAAATACTTCAAACTTATCTAACAATTATAATTTAGGAATTCTCTAGGCCTAAGAAAAAAACAAGCTTAAAAGCCAGCTTATTTTAATGGATTAACTGTTGCTACAGAGCTATGGTCCATTATCACAACCAGAAAATAAAATACAACTTGTCTTGGCCATTGTTTCCTATCTTTTTTGTTTCTCATTTATTCTGAACACAGGTCTTTGTGTTTTTTTGTTTTTTAAATAATATCACCCACCCATCTTCCAATTGTTTAAAAATGTCCAACCCAGCAGTCAGCAGAACTAGAGAATCAGTTTTAGACTCTAAGGAGCTCTAACCACACAACCTGCTGGAAGGGAAACTGACTAGGACAGCACAACTCTAATTAATTTCACTCAGAGTAGGCACCATGTGCAAACACATGTTCATCAGCAAAGTAGCCTGGTGGTACGTGAGCTCTTCAGCACTTCATGCCAATTGCCACAGATGCCCAGCAGAAAAACAGTTCTAGAAAAGAGGAGGTCTATTTGAGGGTCATGGTTTGAGAATCTTTAGGAGACAACAAGCATCAACATAGACTGTTCCTGGCTTCAAACAAGTTAAAACAAGACTTCCCAAGTTCTCTAACAAGAAATTTATTTTCCACAGCTTAGCAAACTTCCCAGTATGCTGACAACTCGGAGGCTGAACGTATCTGTTACATGCGTGCTGAGTTGCTTCAGTTGTGTGCGACTCTTTGCAATCCTATGGACTGTACCCTACCAGGCTCCTCTGTCCATGGATTTTCCGGGCAAGAATACTGGAGTGGGTTGCCATTTCCTTATCCCAGGGGATTTTCCCGACCCAGGGATCCAACCCAAGCTCTTATGTCTCCTGCACTGGCAGCCGCGTTCTTTACCACTAGCGCCACCTGGGAAGCCCGATCTGTAATACACTACCATTTATTTTCCTGTTCACTCTATTAAATCCTGAACTGTGAGTCTACTCTTCTGAGTGTATCTTCATTCTATAAGATGAAAAAGATTGGTTATTTTTCCCTTCATTGTGAAAACATAAATCAGTAATTCGAACTGAACTCTTATGTAATCAGGATACTTCCAGGATAGAAGATGAATTCCCTGTACAATAGAGAGAAACATCCCAATAGTTTAACCTGTGGTATATGCTAGAGCTAGGCTAGACATTCTCTGCAAAATGTTATATAGACAGCTTGTGTAGTTTTCTTTTTTCCTTTCTTTTTAGTGGAAAAGGGATTCAACCCTTAAGGATTTAAAAAAAAAAAAAACTTTTTATTTTGTACTGGGGTTTAGCTGATTAACAAACAATGCTAATAACTGAGAAAGCCAGGTGAAATTATCAATGCTAATAAATGATAATTTCAGGTGAACAGCGAAGGGAATCACCCATACATATACACATATCCATTCTCCTGACAGCTTGTGCAGTTTCTAAATCTTTTATTCCTTATAAGCTTTCTTCCATCTTTAATCTAATCCAATCATCCAGAGAATTTTTTAAAAAAAAAACAATTAATACAGGCATATCACATATATGGTATCTTTATATCCATCTGTCTTAAAATTACAGGATAAAATTATGGAGATACTAGACTGAATCATTGTTTTTATAGGCCAAAGACAGTCAAAAATTGGCAATTTCATATGGTTTAATACATAAACATGCACAAGCTAGAAAGCTGGGAATATGGCTTCTTGCCAAAGCATAGTTTTTTAGGGACTTTTTAAAAACCTGCAACTTTTTTCTTTTCATGGTTTAAAGCCTGGTACAGATTCCAAGTAAGGAAAAATACCAATGTCGTTAACTATTTTAAACTTGAGAGACGTTTGCATTTTCCAAAACAGAAGATGCCAAAAGACTGTTCAACACACACAAAACTATAGAAAGACTTGGGTATATTCATTTTTAAGAAACTGTTGGGACCTCAAAGGAGTGTCTGTATTTCTTCTGTTACATATCCTTAATCACGTACAGCCCAGGAGGTAGTATCTTCTTTCTCATTACCCTATAAATTACAGGTCATGCTGATTTCCTCTGCTGCAAGGTTTGAATGACTTCTGAATATTTGTTATGAGTAAACTTTTTGCAGTTCAGTCTAGTTGGTGCCCTGCTTAGTCGTACAGTCATGTCTGATTCTTTGCGACCCTATGGGCTGCAGCCAGTCAGGTCAGGCTCCTCTGTCCACCGGGATTCTCCAGGCAAAAATACTGGAGAGGGTTGCCATGCCCTCCTAGAGCGAATCTTCCCAACTCAGGGATCAAGCCCAGGTCTCTCGCATTGCAGGTGGATTCTTTATCATCTGAGCCACCAGGGAAGCCCTTAATGTAGTCTAACAAAATACTAAATGCACTTAAAAAAAAATTTAGAGACACTTCTTAAAATGAAACTAGGGGCAATCAAGAGAGATTTCAATTAGCAAAGGAAGACTGGGTTTCCTTCTCATGTCTCATATTAGGTACACGCTTCCTAAAATTAACAAGTTAAAGATAACTGCCTTTTTAAAAAAAACTGAGATATAACTAACATGTAAAACTGTATTTTTTTTTTAAATCCTATAACACGGGATTTAGAATTGAGTGACTCTAAAGAGCAAGAAGAAAAAAATCAACAGCCTAACAGAAAAATAAGCAAAGAAGAGCCAATGGTTTACAGATAAGTAAATATCAATGGCTCTTAAATATGTGAAAACAAGTTCAATTCTCATTTATAATGGATAAATGCAGAGTAAACCACACATTAATTCACCCAGTGACTCTGAAAAGATTAAAATGTTTGATAACACTTGCGGCTCAGGTGGTAAAGCGTCTGCCTACAATGCGGGAGACCTGGGCTCAATCCCTGGGTCGGGAAGATCTCCTGGAGAAGGAAATGGCAACCCATTCCAATATCTCGCCTGGAAAATCCCATGGGTGGAGGAGCCTGGTAGGCTACACAGTTTATGGGGTCACGAAGAGTCAGACACGACTGAGCGACTTCACTCACTCACTCATTCAGGGTAAGAAGAGCATTTCTGATTGGAGTATAAACTGTTATAAACTCCACAAAGTGAAATATATACCAAAATGAATAAGAAATGCATATACCCTTTGATCTAACAGTCCCATATAGAAATTTATCCTACTGATATATTTAATATGATAAATATAAAAGGTTTTTCAACGTGGCAGTATTTGCAATCACAACAACTTAAAAAAAGGAAATAACCTGAAAGTCCATCAGCGGGGGATTGATTAAATAAATTATGGTATAGACAATGTAATAATAATATTTATTTTAAAAAGGAATGGGGAAGCTCCTTCTATCTTAACATGCAAAAATATTTAGTGTGTGTGTATACAATATCTCTGTAAAGCTACACAAGACTCTAGGGACACTGGCTACTTCCAAGGAAGGAAACTGGTACTTGAGTGGGAAGCAGAATTTCCATTATGCTACCTTTTGTACTTACTGAATTTTGAGCCATGTGACTATATTACCTTTTCAAATAGTGAATAAAAATATCTTAGAATTAACAGACTTTACATCAATTCCTCTAAGGTATGAGACGGCTTATAAATCAGACCCTTCTGAGAAACAAGACAGGAGTTCTTCAGTGGCTTCCACTGTTATCCAAATAAAATCTGCCTTCTGTCATGACGGCCAGAGCTTCAGCGTATCTCTTGGCCTCACCTAACACTCTTTTCAGCCATCAGGCTTTAGTTACCCAGGCCTTTAGTCCTATCTGATGAGCACATCAGGCTCTTTCCTCTCCCTGGAAAGCGGCCTTCTTCCCTCATATTTTTTCACAGCTGCCTTCTTCTCGTCATTTAGGTATCCTGTCAAATGTAGTATCCACAGACAGGTCATCCCTGACCACGGGTTCAGAAGCAGTCCTTACTTACAGCCTCTTTCATCACATTACTCTGTTCAATTTCTTTTTTACTTTTTTGAAGTTTTTATTTTGTATTGGGAATATGGTCAATTAACAACGTTGAGGTAGTTTCAGATGAACAGCGAAGGGACTCAACCATACATTTACATGTATCCATTCTCCCCCAAAGCCCCTTCCCATCCAGGCTGGCACATAACACTGAGCAGAGCTGCATGTGTTATACAATAGGTTTTGTTGGTTATCCATTTTAAATACAGCAGTGTGTAGATGACCCTCCCAAAGTCCCTAACTATCCCTTCCCCTGGCAACCATGAGTTTAATCAGACAGAGGAGAAACATCCTATGACACCCCTTACATGTGGAATCTAAAAGGAAATGATACAAATGAACTTACTTTACAAAACAAGAAAGACTCACAAATTTAGTACATGAACTTACATTTTTTTAGTACCATTATCTGAAATTGCCTGTTTTCATATTTTCACTTGTCTACTATATCTCCCACTAAGAAGTTAAAACACAATGAGAGAACAGCATTCCTCTATGCCTAAAATGGTATCATAATAGGTATTCAATACATATTTGTTCAGTGAAATTGTTACTGACTAACTAGACTACTTTGGCCACCTCATGTGAAGAGTTGACTCATTGGAAAAGATTCTGATGCTGGGAGGGATTGGGGGCAGGAGAAGGGTCTGACAGAGGATGAGATGGCTGGATGGCATCACTGACTCGATGGACGCGAGTCTGAGTGAATTCTGGGAGTTGGTGATGGACAGGGAGGCCTGGCGTGCTGCGATTCATGGGGTCACAAAGAGTTGGACACGACTGAGCAACTGAACTGAACTAGACTACTGTCTTTTGGGAACGTATTTTTCTTTAATGAGCTCTAATTAATAGGAGTTGCTGAATGAGTAACAGCTTTAGGAATCCAAGTATACTTTTAAAACAAAATATTTTAGGGACTTCCCTGGTGGTTAGGACTCTGCCTTCCAATGCAGGGGATGAGGGCTCACTCCCTGATGGGGAACTAAGATTCCACATGTCGCAGTGCAACTAACCTGGGCTTATACTCTGAAAAAACCATAATTAAAAATGATGCATGTAAAAAATATATATATGTACATGTATTCCACCAAATGACGCATGTACCCTAATGTTCATTGCAATAGTATTTACAACAGCCAGGACATGGTGACTCAGATGGTCAAGAATCTGCCTGCAATGTGGGAGACCCAGGTTCAATCTCTGGGTCAGGAAGATCCCCTAGAGAGGAAATGGCAACCCACTCCATATCCTTGCCTGGAGAATCCCATGGACAGAGGAGCCTGATGGACTACAGTCCATGGGGTCGCAGAGAGTCAGCCGCGACTAACACTTTCACTTTCAGGACAAGGAAACAACCTAAATGTCCATCTACAGATGAACGGATAAAGAAGATGAGGCACATATATACAAGGGAATATTACTCAGCTATAGAAAGGAACAAAACTGGGTGGCTGGTAGAAATGTGGATGGACCCAGAGTCTGTCATACAAAGTGAAGTTAAGGCAAAAAGAGAAAAACATCATATATTAATGCATATATGCGGAACCCAGAAAAATGGTACCGATGAACCTATTTCCAGGGCAAGAATAGAGGCACAGACACAGAGAATGGACACGTGGACACAGGGAGGTAAAAGGAGGGTGAGACGAATCGGGAGATTAGGATGGACACATATACGCTACCATGTGTAAAACAGCTAGTGGGAAGCTGCTGTATAGCACAGAGAGTTCAGCTCAGTGATGATCTACAGGGGTGAGGTGGAAGGCATGGGAGGGAGGTCCAGAGGGAGGGGATATATGTATACACACAGCTGATTCATTTCATTGTGCTATAGAAACTAACACAGCAGTGTAAAACAATTATACTACAAAAAAAGAACCCCAAAAAACTAACGTTCATCTTCAGTTTTAAAGAACTAATTTAATACATTCCAAAACTACATTCTTCTTTGATTAAAAAAAAAATCCAAGAAAAGTTGAGAAAAAAGAGAAATGTGCAGGGCTAAATGGGAAGTTCCTGAACCCACAACAGTTAAATATCTTATCTTCCAGTATAAGTCCATCCTGAAAGTATCATTATAGCAGCTGTCAGAAACTCATGCTAGACCTCTCAGTTATTCCAAGTTAAATTCTATATGGTACAATTTCCATATATGGATAAAAATGAGGTAGATTATTAGCATTTACTTAGAATTGATCTATATTTTCATGTCTGACACAGGGTTTCATTCCCTTAAAACTGACATGTAGAGAAATGATAATTAATATTAAATATATACATGTGCAAACATGTGTATAGACAGAGAGAGACACAGAGATAGACACATTCACCTTTAAAACATGTCCAGACACATTACTAAGTTTTTTCTATACCAGACTATGATGCAACATATTTTCTACCATAGTCAAATATTTATCTAAGAGTTCAATTGTTTTTATATTTGTTGCATATAAGGAAAACTTAGAAGAAACTACTGTATATAAGGAAAACTCAGAAAAAAGTATACTATTACATATGCATGTCAGTACCATTAAGGATTTCCTAGTTTACAGATCTCTTTGGAGAAGGCAATGGCAACCCACTCCAGTACTCTTGCCTGGAAAATCCCATGGACGGAGGAGCCTGGAGGCTGCAGTCCACGGGGTCGCTGAGGGTCGGACTCGACTAAGCGACTTCACTTTCACTTTCCACTTTCCTGCTTTGGAGAAGAAAATGGCAACCCACTCCAGTGTTCTTGCCTGGAGAACCCCAGG
Source organism: Aepyceros melampus (assembly GCA_006408695.1). Taxonomy (NCBI): domain Eukaryota; kingdom Metazoa; phylum Chordata; class Mammalia; order Artiodactyla; family Bovidae; genus Aepyceros; species Aepyceros melampus. The sequence goes on along the minus strand of SJXQ01007415.1, from coordinate 381,131 downwards.
GACGGGAGAGCCTGGTGGGCTGCCGTCTATGGGGCTGCACAGAGTTGGACACAACTGAAGTGACTTAGCAGCAGTAGCAGTAGGCAAGCATGGACTCTAAAATGACTGAGGATTAGGTATGCTTTTGAACATAAAAAGGCTATTTTTTTCTTCTTCTCAATGTGTTATGAGATAAAGAGTTTTATAGAAACAGCCTGGCTAGTAAGGCTCATCCAAAGTCAAAATAAAGATGAACAAGAAGATATATGAAAGAATTTCAAGTCATTGAAAGCAAAGGAATAAACAATAGACTGCTCCCACTGATCCCAACCTCAGCGTGTGCTGGCTGTTTACAGTCTTACTGCCCTTCTCTATAGGTTATAAATAACTACAAAGTGTCCTTGTCCCCAAGGAGACCTCAGCAGCCAGCTCAAAGGTTAAAATATGGAATAATTCTCAATCTGGATGCAACTTTTCCAGTTAGGAAAAAAAAATCAAAGAGCAGAAAAATTTATTGCCAATTTAAGTTAAGGGCTAGGGAATCATTCCCTCTACCCCAAAACTATCCATTATGTAAGAGAAGTTAATACAGACCTATTAGCATAATCCCCTACCCGAAAAATATGTCCAGGGAAAGCATGTGCGTGGGTGCATGCTAAGTTGCTTCAGTCATATCGGACTCTTTTCAACCCTATGGACCCATCAGGTTCCTCTGTCCACAGGATTCTCCACGTAAGAGTACTAGAGTAGGTTGCCATGCCCTCCAGGAGATCTTCCCCACCCAGGGACCGAATCCACATCTCTAATGTCTCCTGAATTGCTAAGTGGGTTTTTTTACCACTAGCGTCACCTGGGAAGCCCCCCAGGGAGGGCATGCTCTGCTCCAAACGCAGAGGTCTGCCCCTGGAAAGAGGTAGGTGCCACTCACCAATCTTGTAGGACTGCATCTCCTTAGAACTTAAAAGGATTTCTTGGGGTTTTGTTTTGCTTTTTAATTCAGGCCCAAATAACTATATCTACATAACAACGTAAAAGAAAAAAAAAAATTCCTGTCTCCACTTGAATGGAGGATCCTGCAGAATAAACCATGAGTGCAACAGGTTTCACAAAGACTGGGTTATTTCATCAGGTGATATGCTGGTGTTGTTAATGACTAAACCTCTGCTAGGATAAAATACAAAACAAACAAACAAAAAGCCAACTTCCTCCAACTACTTTAAAAAAAAGGTAGATAGTGTTCATCAGATTAAGCTTCTCCACACATCACTTTCAAAATCCATTATTTGGGAGATGGCTAAAATAGAAAGACATGAATTCAAATCAGCAAACAAATCTGACCATAAAGGGCTATTTCACTTCAAAGCGGACCTCAGTTCCAAAGGAAAACACCTTTAGAAATGAAGTTAGATAGGCAGAATCAATCAGCAACTTCTCTCTCTTCACAAATAACAATACTAATGTGTTGATTCCACTGATGGCTTGGGCAAAAATCTCTAGGGCCACAAAGAGCAAACTTAGGAAAAATGAAGATTTTAACACATCCCACATGGTATCAAAGACTTCTCCTCTAGGTTGAGAAATTTTATTCTAAAACAAGAGCTGGAACAGAATTTTAAAAAAAGAAGAAGGAAGAGGAAGAAGAAGAGGGACAAAACCTTATGGTTAAGAGACTATTATATAATTATATAAAGCTTTTTTGAGATTTGAGAAGTTACAGTTTTTCACCTTCTCCCCTCAACTACAACTATGAAGAACCTTACAAAATCAAAGAGCAAACAGATGAGTGGCTTGGCCTTAATACAATTTAAGCATGTCCAATCTGTAATGAATTCAAAAACTAAAGAGTCATTTTATGCAACAAACAGGCAGAGGCTGCATAGCCTCACAGGGTCCTCTGGCCTTTAGAGAAGCCAAGTCAACAAGCAGTTCTCTTTGCCCATCAATGTTTTAGTCAAACTGTTTAAAAATGTTTCTTGCTAACACAATCTGGCTAGAGAAGGGGCCAAAGAATGCATACCAAATAAGAAATTCTAAACTGGGCTTGGGGTATACAATTTGGGGTAACTTCATTAACTCAGAAGCTGAAAGACCCACCTGCTCCAGAGGATTTGGTCTACCACAAGGGCAACCAATCCTCTTCAGCATTTACTACTGCATACTATCTAGCACTGCAGACGGTGACTGCAGCCATGAAATTAAAGGATCCTTGCTCTTTGGGAGGAAAGCTATGACAAACCTAGATAATGTATTAAAAAAGAGATCACTTTGCCAACAAACGTCCACATAGCAAAGCTATTTAGTCATGTACAGATGTGACAGCTGGACCATAAAGAAGGCTGAACACCAAGAACTGATGCTTTGGAACTGTGTGCCACAGAAGACTCTTGAGAGTCCTTTGGACTGCAAGGACATCAAACCAGCCAATCCTGAAGGAAATCAACTCTGAATATTCATTGGACGGACTGATGCTGACACTAATACTTTGGCCACCTGATGCAAAGAGCCAACTCATTGGAAAAGATTCTGATGTTGAGAAAGATTTAAAGAAAAAGGAGAAGGGGATGGCAGAGGATATGATGGTTAAATAGCCATCACCAACTCAGTGGACATGAAATTGAACAAACTCCGGGAGATAATGAAGGACAAGGAAGTCTGGTGTGCTACAATCCATGAGCTTGCAAAGAGTTGGACACGACTTAGCAACTGAACAACAACTATCTAGTCGTATAGAATTCAGTATTCTCTGGCAACTTTTTATGAGAGACATCTAGACGTCTCTGTAACTACAAAAGAGATACTGAGGTATACGTATGCTTTTATTTCCTTCAAGTGTGGTCTTAAGTAGAGAAATCTGATGACTGTTTACATTGGATCCATGTTCCCTACCTAAAACCATCTGCAAAGAAATAAATTCTCCTTTCCAAAGTTCTTAAAAATAAGCCAATTTCTAGGTTCTGACTAAATTAAATGGGACAAAGGAGGAGCAGGAAGTTCTCGGTTTTAAGTGTTCATTCCAAAATTCATGATGCAAGGAAAAAGTAAAACCACACAGGCAGACAAAACAGGTCAAAGTTAAAATGTCTGTCTTAACACAATTTCCTGGCTCCTGATGACTTGGCAGAATTTAAAAGATTAAAATGCAATAACACCTATTTTACCCAATAAAACTGTGTAAAAACATACATAAGCATTTAAGGTAAGAACCTCATGCCACAAGCAAAACTTTCAAGATGGTAGCTAGAATGGTATAAATATCTAAGTTACACATAGAGAGATGAGTTCTAAGGTACATACACAAAGATAATTTGCTCAAAATCAAACTCCTTTTATATAGAGTAAAATGAAGCCCATGAATTGCTTTAAGGTATCTCCTTTTATAAGATAGAATACAATTTCTCTGAAGATCTTTTCTAGGGAGAAAAATAATCTAAATCTAAAAATGTCCAGATCATGTATTATCAACCATTAATTAAAAATTAAAACATCTTTTCTTGTCTCCATCATTAGTGTAAAGCCTTATCCTATATATAGCAGTCACCAGAGAAGACCTGAATAAATAACTCTAGTTTACTCCAGGAAAGAATATTTAGAATAAAACCTCTTTTGAAACCAGTTATGAAAAATGTTTAACACTGATTGCAATGCTCATTATTAAAAAAAAACAACATACTCATTTTGTATGACTTCCAACTTTACATACTATTTGCACTGAAATGAGACAGTAGATTGCACTCAAGATGTGTACTTTTAAAAGTCATGATAAACACTTCTATGCATTTCATTCCACTTCTGTCCTCATCATCTTAAACTATGTTTAAAATAAAACTATGTAAAAACTCACCAAGTCAGTAGTAGGAAGACTCTAATTTGTCTTGTCTAACAGGAAATCTCTGTGGGAAATAGAGATGATGAATCAGACTTAAGATTCTCAATCTCATACAAGTCTTTACTTCTTAGGCTATTCTGAAAAGAGAAAATTTTACAAAAGCAAGTGATACATTATTAGGTAGGATTTAGTAGTCAAAATTGCCGTTCTTGCATCTCATCACTAGTTCTGAGTGCTCTAGTTTCTAGTCATCTCTCAAAAAGGTTATACTTAAGAAATTAAAGTCAGAAAAATTCAAGTTAATTCTTCTAATGAACTGGCCTATGAATACAGCAATAATGAAATCAGTGACTTGCCCCATGTCAACATTCGTAAGAGGGGAGCAATCATTTTTGCCAGCAACTTCACAAAATGCTTAAAAAATTACTACCAAGTTTTTATGTAAAATACCCCTTATAAAAAGTGCTCTGTGGGTCAATTACACTGAAGCAAGATGCATTTAAACAAAGCTATGTATCCTATGGTTTTAATAAACAGCTGCCACACTGAGGTTGCTGTTGAAGAACAGTGAGATATCTTAGCTAACACCACCACCACCACCCTAAATAATCTACCATATCCTACAAAGTCACTCAAAACAAAAACAGGGATAAAAATGGTTGCTGGGCTTCTAGGAACATAAGCTAGGCAGAAAATTCTGGTGCTATCTTCCTTTTTATGAGAAAAGGAAATACTGCCTACATTGTGGGTAATCCCTAAAAAATACAATCTTTTCCTGAAAATGTAAATGTTACCTTTACCTGCTACCCTGGTACAAATAAGCTCCTCTTATTTTGGTTAACCAAGTCTAGTTACTATCAGCAGTGAATCTGAGCCCTCACCAAAACCCACACTAAACTGCTGAATCTAAAAGAGGACAAGTCATGATTAGAAGATTTAAAATAGCAAGAGTCAGATCAAATTTATCCAGCAGATATTTACTGAACACCAACTGTGTTTAATATTTTGGTTTCTCAGTTAATTAGAATGCACACTTCTAGGCCTAATGGACAGGCAAAATTTAAGAGCGTGATAAGGACTAAAAGGAACAGGAACACTTTCACCCTGTTCTGTGGGTAGAAAGACAAATCAGTACAACCATTTTGAAAATCAGTTTATTCTTGAGCCACCTGGGAAGCCCCTAACTAAACTAAAGATCCAACAATTCCACCCCCAAATATGGCCCAGAGAAAGTCCTGCACATGTCCATCAGCACATATAAATAAGAACATTCACAGCAGCAATGGTACTAACAACTAAAACTATCAACAGAACAGATACACAAATTGTGATACATTCATGACAGGAATATATATACATGGCAATTAAATTACAGCTCTACGTAACAACACAGATGAACTTTACAAACATATAGTTAGGTTCTGAAAGAAGACATAAAAGAACACATGTAGTATTATCCCATTTAATTACATAAAGTTCAAAAACAGACAAAACTAAGTTATACTGGTCTGCAATGAATCCTACGTGGTGAAATCACAAAGAAGAATCTACTATCACAAACGACAGGTCAATGACACCTCTGAGCAGTGGTGGGGGCTATGATCTAAAGGGGCTATGATCTAGAACACAACAAGCTTCTTCTAGGTGCTAGCAATGGTATTTACAGGTATAAACGATGGTTTATACAAGGTATTAACATAAAATAGGGTATATACGGCATTAACATAAAATAGGGTACATACGGTAAGTATATTATTTCCTCCAATGTCTAAGGGTGAATACAAAGTCTTCCACAGAATACATCCTTGACTTTTTTTGCAAGACAATTCAGGATAAGAACTCAGTAATAAAGCAGGACCACCCAGGAATGAATATCTAGAGACAGGCTTTCCTATTATACTTCCTTTCTCTGAATTTAAATGTAATACTTAAGATCTGTATTTCTGGGAAATTTTCAGTACTGACACAAATGTTTAAATCTTTGTATGACTGCTCACCAGGAGCCATTAGTTAATACCCGAATTATAAGAAACAAAAACTTTTGAACGTAAGTATTTTTTGCCATTACCTTTTTAGTTTAATCATGGATGAAACCTCCAATGATTTCCATCTCACTCTGAGTAAAAGCCAAAGTCCTCAAAATAACTGAAAAGGCCCTGCACAATCTGGACCTCATTACCTCTCTCGCCTCATTTCCAATTATGTTCTCTGGAGCTCTCTGTGTTCCAGCCACATTGCTCTTCTCTGCTGCTGTTTCTCAGACAGAATACGCTCGTTCCTGCCTTAGGGCTTTGTACTTGCCCTTTATCCTACCTGGATAACTCTTTCCCCAGATATTCTCTTGGCACACAACCTCACCATTGTGGGGCTTTCCCTAATAATCACCAGCTCTGTGAGGCCTTCCCTGACACCTTTAAACATGTCATCCCCAGCCCCCACAGCCACAGCCTTATTTTTCCTTCATTTTTTTTCTACAGCACATAAAGTCATCTACCATACTTTACCTGAGATGTAAGAAGGCAGATGTCTGTTTTGCTGCTATACCCCAGACAGTGTCTGGCACAGGGAAAATCAGAAATAAATATTTAATAAATGATTGAATTAATCTGCTCTTTAGATTTCTATCCTTGAAGATTAGATAGTAATGTTATACATTTGAAAAAAGATTTCCCCTCTCTATAAATCAAATTTATTAACAAAGTTTTACTAAAAAGATTCAGATTTCTGCTGTTATCACTACTGACTTATAGGTAAATAAAAAGTCGATATGAACTAAATTGTATCTTCCCCTAAAACAAATGTGCATGGCATGTTTTAATGATGGCAATGCTGGGAAAGCCCAGTGAGACAAGAGCTCTCCTGTACTGCTGGTGCAGAACTAAGTCACCATAACCACTAGGGGAACTACTCAACCAGATGTGCCAGGAAGACTGAGGGACTGCTCCCTTCAGTTATACTTTCTATTATTTTAAAGTTTGTTGTTGTTGTTTTTTTTCAGTGAGCATATTTTCATAAAATCAAGAAAAAAGGTGTTTTAAATAAGAATTACGCAAACAAAATATAATTCAAGAAGAAGATTCTTTATATTATATTTTGATGCCTACAGAAACAGTAAAGTCTTCTATTATGGATCCAGATGAAATATCCCAAGATGGTAACTATGGTTCAAAGAAAAAATTATTTTTGACTTAGGAACTAAAACTTTTTATAGCAGAGTTTCTAGAGTGGAAGGAAAAACAAAACTTCATGGTGCTGGTGTTCCACATAAGAACATATTTTTCTTCTAAAGAAAGATTTAAAATAGAAGCATTTCTCTGCAGCATAAAACAGAACTAATGTGATAAAGAGCAGGTAAGGAACTCCATTCAAACTTGGTGATTACAAGATAAGGAAGGTATAATTCACTGAACAAAACTGCCTACTGGGTGATCAGACAGATACTTCTGAACATACAGATAGAGGTTATACTTTCGGTGCAACACTTGACCTACAATAAAGTCAGAACAGGCCTAGATCCAAAGGTTACTTTCCAACCACAATAACTTGTGACTTGAACTATTTCTTAAGGATATAAACAAATCTGGAAGAAAATACACAAGCACCTGATATTCTAGTTATATTTATTACTAACATTTCCATTTTAAGGTGTTATAACTGCTTTTAAACATACTTAGCACATACATTCTTAAAGACATATATTGTGTCTTAAAGTTGATATACTCAAGAAAGGAAGTTCTACTAAAACACTTCAGCAGGCGGTAGGGGTAGGGGGGTACAGTATTAGAGAAGAGAACCGGTTTTCCTTTATAACACTTTAGCATCCCAAGTGCTCAAAGCTCTGAATGGGAATCCAGCTTTTAAAAGGGGGTAAAAAACATGCAACATAAAAATTAAAAATACACCCAACCTCACAATAATGACTAAAGTATATTGGGTTAATGAAGAAGGAACTGGCTGGCAATCCAATCCAATATTCTTGCTTGGGAAATTCCACGGACAGAGGAGTCTTGCAGGCTACAGGCCATGTGGACACCACTGAGCATACACCTACACAATAGATTAAAGATTCCAGAAAAAGATACAAGTGAAATACTGGTCACTGAATCATATGATCCCTAAACAAAATTTACCTGTAATAGTTCTCAGGTAAAGGCTTATACTTTTAAAATGTTAACTTTGGCTACAAATGCTACAAGAAACTCTTTTGTAAGTATCAGCTACATTTGGATCATGCTGAATTTACAATACAAGAATTGCATGAACTGGATTGGAGATCACTAACTACTAGTCCTACATTTAATGGGTGAGACGTATTCTACTAGTTCTACATTACTCTAGGAGTTTAAAAGTAATAAAACATATGTCTGAGAAAGGGAAAAGGTGAGTAGTCACTGATGTATATGAAAATCAGCTATTGGATATGAAACAATAAAAATACAAAACATTAAATGCAAAGGTTGCCATATTTATCTGAGTCCAGAGAGAATCCATAGGAAAAGAATATTTCAGAGCCTCTGGTCTTAGTAAAAGAAAACTGGCAAAATGGGAGAATTAAAATAAGATATTTTGGATAAAAATCAAACCAAAAAAGCAATAACAAGGAAGGAGGAGGGAAAAACTGTATGAGGTGGTTGTTCAATGAAGTTTTGTCTGTAATGGCAAAAAGAAAAATGGAACGATTTAAATATCCATCATAGAGGTTTGGGTTTTTGGTAAACTGAAATATTCATACAGAAGGGTAAAAAGCTAAAACGAGGTACCTAGATCTATGTGGATAGACGTGGATCTTGAAAAATAAAATAAATGAAAAAAGTGACTGTGATAGAATTTATACATTCACACACACACCCTGTACTGGATGGACACGAAATTCATGGTCAGAGATTAGAGATTGTCTCTTGGGAGTGACGTGGGAAAATGAAACTGGGAAAGTCAATCAGGAGGACTTCAACTGAAGGTGTCACAATCTCTCTACTTCTTGTTAGGCTTTTTTTCCCCCCAAAAAAACCCAATAAATTCAGAGGGAACAGTAGGTTAGAAAAGCTTTAAAAAAAAAATCAACATCAGAGCAATATGTTAAATACACAATAACATAGTCTGAACCAAACCAAAAAAGCCAATGAATTCAGTCCCGATCTTCTCAAGAATACAAAACTTAGCTCTTGGTTAAACACTGCCCTCGGTTAATGGGAACACAGCACTAGGGTTACTTAAGCAGAGCGAGTAAAGGGACTGACTTTATACTTCAGTAAGAATAACACACAGCAACCCAGGACATGCTTAGTCAGTTCTCACGTTTCCACAGAGCACCTTCTCCTTCCTCTTCATCGTCTACCTCTAACCTCCTGAAAACCTGTCCTCCATCTTTCCCTTTCACTCACTCTCCTCTAAGACCAATCCCTTCTTCAGTCATCTCAAAGAATAGTACCTGAATTCAAAGACAGATTTTTAAAAAGAAAACTTGAGCCTTTTGGAAAATGATTTAAATGCTTTTTCTTGAGCACGCCTTCAAATCTGTTTTTCCTCCCTCTTGCTTTACATTTTCCATTTCCCAACCTGTTTTTCCCCCCAGCTTTTCTCTTGCTGACCAACAGCTGCTTTCAACTGCCAGCAAGCCTCTGGCATGTTTACACTTCTCCTTTCTTAAGAAAAAGACACTCCAAGTAAACCAAACAAAAGCCCACTCCATAGCCCAAGAGCAAATAAAGGGGGAAAATTTTAAGTAAAAAATACTAACCACATTCTGCTGCCTTTCATTTTCATTATGGCAAGGAATAAAATTCTAACTACCAAATGAGAAAGCAAAACCAAATTTTCATTATATTATCCTCATCGCATTAATCTGGGGTTCTCTGTTTCCCAAGTCATTTTGGTTAAGAATTACAAGGCCACATAGAATAGAGTTGAGTACTACTACAGTTTAATGGAAACCATAACCTCAAGATTCACAGTCAAGATATATAGCCTGAACACTCCCACCACTACCTTCCTTTTCTTTTTTGTGGAGGAGGGGTATGCTAATCCTCTCTGTATCACTGTATTGTTCAAATTTTAGTATTTGTGCTGCCAAAGCAAGAACTTCTTTGTTGTCTTTAAAAGGACTTCTAAGGTCCTTTTGTGGTAAGTGCTTTAAGCTATATAACCATTCCCTCACAAGCAGTAGTCAGTGCTAGACTGTCTTCAAAGTACTCTCACATTCATGATTTTCTTTGGGTTTTTTTTTAACAGAACTTTGAGGCATACAGGGCAAGTATTTTACAAATAAGGAAACAAACAAACAAACACAGACAGACAATACAAATAAAGAAACAGAAGTTAAGGGGTTACAATCTATCATGGTTCAGTTCAGTCTAGTAGCTCAGTCGTGTCCGACTCTTTGTGACCCCATGGACTGCAGCACGCCAGGCCTCCCTGTCCATCACCAACTCCCGAGTCCACCCAAACCCATGTCCATCGAGTTGATGATGCCATCCAACCATCTTATCCTCTGTCGTCCCCTTTTCCTCCTGCCCTCAATCTTTCCCAGCATCAAGGTCTTTTCCAATGAGTCAGCTCTTCGAATCAGGTGGCCAAAGGAGTTTCAGCTTCAACATCAGTCCTTCCAATGAACACCCAGGACTGATCTCCTTTAGGATGGACTGGTTGGATCTCCTTGCAGTCTAAGGGACTCTCAAGAGTCTTCTCCAACACCACAGTTCAAAAGCATCAATTCTTCTGCCTCAATTTTCTTTACAGTCCAACTCTCACATCCATACATGACCACTGGAAAAACCATAGCCTTGACTAGATGGACCTTTGCTGGCAAAGTAATGTTTCTGCTTTTTAATATGCAGTCTAGGTTGGTCATAACTTTCCTTCCAAGGAGTAAGCATCTTTTAATTTCATGGCTGCAGTCACCATCTGCAGTGATTTTGGAGCCCCCAAAAATAAAGTCTACCACTGTTTCCCCATCTATCTGCCATGAAGTGATGGAACTGGATGCCATGATCTTAGTTTTCTGAATGTTGAGCTTTATGCCAAATTTTTCACTCTCCTCTTTCACTTTCATCAAGAGGCTCTTTAGTTCTTCTTCACTTTCTGCCATAAGGGTAGTGCCATCTGCATATCTGAGATTATTGGATATTTCTCCCGGCAATCTTGATTCCAGCTTGTGCTTCCTCCAGCCCAGCATTTCTCATGATGTACTCTACATATAAGTTAAATAAGCAGGGTGACATCATACAGCCTTGACATACTCCTTTTCCTATTTGGAACCAGTCTGTTGTTCCATGTCCAGTTCTAACTGTTGCTTCCTGACCTGCTTATTTACCTCTCAGTAAATAAATATGGGGCTTTCCTAGTGTTTCTGACAGTAAAGAATCCTCCTGCAATGCAGAAGACTCCAGTTTGATCCTTGAGTTGGGGAGATCCCCTGGAGAAGGAAATGGCAACCCACTCCAGTATTCTTGCCTGGGAAATCTCATGGACAGNCTTTAAAAAAAAAATCAACATCAGAGCAATATGTTAAATACACAATAACATAGTCTGAACCAAACCAAAAAAGCCAATGAATTCAGTCCCGATCTTCTCAAGAATACAAAACTTAGCTCTTGGTTAAACACTGCCCTCGGTTAATGGGAACACAGCACTAGGGTTACTTAAGCAGAGCGAGTAAAGGGACTGACTTTATACTTCAGTAAGAATAACACACAGCAACCCAGGACATGCTTAGTCAGTTCTCACGTTTCCACAGAGCACCTTCTCCTTCCTCTTCATCGTCTACCTCTAACCTCCTGAAAACCTGTCCTCCATCTTTCCCTTTCACTCACTCTCCTCTAAGACCAATCCCTTCTTCAGTCATCTCAAAGAATAGTACCTGAATTCAAAGACAGATTTTTAAAAAGAAAACTTGAGCCTTTTGGAAAATGATTTAAATGCTTTTTCTTGAGCACGCCTTCAAATCTGTTTTTCCTCCCTCTTGCTTTACATTTTCCATTTCCCAACCTGTTTTTCCCCCCAGCTTTTCTCTTGCTGACCAACAGCTGCTTTCAACTGCCAGCAAGCCTCTGGCATGTTTACACTTCTCCTTTCTTAAGAAAAAGACACTCCAAGTAAACCAAACAAAAGCCCACTCCATAGCCCAAAGAGCAAATAAAGGGGGAAAATTTTAAGTAAAAAATACTAACCACATTCTGCTGCCTTTCATTTTCATTATGGCAAGGAATAAAATTCTAACTACCAAATGAGAAAGCAAAACCAAATTTTCATTATATTATCCTCATCGCATTAATCTGGGGTTCTCTGTTTCCCAAGTCATTTTGGTTAAGAATTACAAGGCCACATAGAATAGAGTTGAGTACTACTACAGTTTAATGGAAACCATAACCTCAAGATTCACAGTCAAGATATATAGCCTGAACACTCCCACCACTACCTTCCTTTTCTTTTTTGTGGAGGAGGGGTATGCTAATCCTCTCTGTATCACTGTATTGTTCAAATTTTAGTATTTGTGCTGCCAAAGCAAGAACTTCTTTGTTGTCTTTAAAAGGACTTCTAAGGTCCTTTTGTGGTAAGTGCTTTAAGCTATATAACCATTCCCTCACAAGCAGTAGTCAGTGCTAGACTGTCTTCAAAGTACTCTCACATTCATGATTTTCTTTGGGTTTTTTTTTAACAGAACTTTGAGGCATACAGGGCAAGTATTTTACAAATAAGGAAACAAACAAACAAACACAGACAGACAATACAAATAAGGAAACAGAAGTTAAGGGGTTACAATCTATCATGGTTCAGTTCAGTCTAGTAGCTCAGTCGTGTCCGACTCTTTGTGACCCCATGGACTGCAGCACGCCAGGCCTCCCTGTCCATCACCAACTCCCGAGTCCACCCAAACCCATGTCCATCGAGTTGATGATGCCATCCAACCATCTTATCCTCTGTCGTCCCCTTTTCCTCCTGCCCTCAATCTTTCCCAGCATCAAGGTCTTTTCCAATGAGTCAGCTCTTCGAATCAGGTGGCCAAAGGAGTTTCAGCTTCAACATCAGTCCTTCCAATGAACACCCAGGACTGATCTCCTTTAGGATGGACTGGTTGGATCTCCTTGCAGTCTAAGGGACTCTCAAGAGTCTTCTCCAACACCACAGTTCAAAAGCATCAATTCTTCTGCGCTCAATTTTCTTTACAGTCCAACTCTCACATCCATACATGACCACTGGAAAAACCATAGCCTTGACTAGATGGACCTTTGCTGGCAAAGTAATGTTTCTGCTTTTTAATATGCAGTCTAGGTTGGTCATAACTTTCCTTCCAAGGAGTAAGCATCTTTTAATTTCATGGCTGCAGTCACCATCTGCAGTGATTTTGGAGCCCCCAAAAATAAAGTCTACCACTGTTTCCCCATCTATCTGCCATGAAGTGATGGAACTGGATGCCATGATCTTAGTTTTCTGAATGTTGAGCTTTATGCCAAATTTTTCACTCTCCTCTTTCACTTTCATCAAGAGGCTCTTTAGTTCTTCTTCACTTTCTGCCATAAGGGTAGTGCCATCTGCATATCTGAGATTATTGGATATTTCTCCCGGCAATCTTGATTCCAGCTTGTGCTTCCTCCAGCCCAGCATTTCTCATGATGTACTCTACATATAAGTTAAATAAGCAGGGTGACATCATACAGCCTTGACATACTCCTTTTCCTATTTGGAACCAGTCTGTTGTTCCATGTCCAGTTCTAACTGTTGCTTCCTGACCTGCATACAGGTCTCTCAAGAGGCAGGTCAGGTAGGCTGGTATTCCCATCTCTTGAGGAATTTTCCACAGTTTATTGTGATCCACACAGTCAAAGGCTTTGGCATAGTCAATAAAGCAGAAATATATGTTTTCTAGAACTCTCTAGATTTTTCCATGATCCAGCAGATGCTGGCAATTTGATGTCTGGTTCCTCTGCCTTTTCTAAAACTAGCTTGAACATCTAGAAGTTCAAGGTTCACGTATTGCTGAAGCCTGGCTTGGAGAATTTTGAGCATTACTTTACTAGCATGTGAGATGAGTGCAATTGTGTGGTAGTTGAGCATTCTCTGGCATTGCCTTTCTTTGGGACTGGAATGAAAACTGACCTTTTCTAGTCCTGTGGCCACTGCTGAGTTTTCCAAATTTGCTGGCATATTGAGTGCAGCACTTTCACAACATCATCTTTCAGGATTTGCAATAGCTATCATGGTTACATGACTATTAAGAAAGTGGACTGAGTTCCGAACTCCAAGTCTCTCAGCTTCTAATCCAATACTTTAATTCCTGTGACCAGATGATTCTTAGATCAAAGATTATTCAACATGGAGGAATTGGATAAACAACCCGATAGAAGATACCTAACTATATATCTTAACTTTCAATTCTGATTTCATTTTCAAGCGGTATCTCTGTTGAAAATTATGCTCTTTTGTTCTAACAAATTCTGAGCACCATTATTAATGACACCAACAGCAAACCGTTGATAGGTTCAGGCCTACTTTCAAGACTAGAACCTGGGGAAAAAATCCTATGTCTTAATACTTTTTAATAACTTTCTATATTTTAGCACCTAATCATCGTTAATTTTTTAAAATGAAATCTCTACTGTTCTAATATGTCAGAGTTTTCGAAGTTTACCAAAAACAAACACATACTGTCTTTTCCAGAGGAGATCTCTCTCCTTTGCCAGAAGCTTACAGAATTAAAAAGCACAATTTCTAACATTCATTATTTATATTCATTTGAGAAGTCTAACATGACTAAATTACTAAATGGCACCATCTTCTATCCAGTTGCTCAAGCCAAAATCCCTATCTTTCCATATCCCATCTATCAACAAGTCTTGTCAGGTCTACTGCTTCCCTAATGTAATCTACATTAATCCATTTCAAAGTTCATCCATTTTTGCGCAGTTTTCTCTCAGCGGAACCAGTGTTACCTGGTTTCTAATCGATCTTCCAGCTTTTTCTGTAGGACAATCTATTCACCACAGAGCAGCCACAATGAACTTTAAAAAAGTAAACCAGTGCCAACAATCCAGCTTGTAATGCAGGGGACACAGGTTGGGGAACTAAGATCCACATGCCGTGGAGCAGCCTAGCGCATGCGCTACAACTAGAGTCCTTCCACAGCAAGGAAGATCCAACGAGGATCCCACATGCTGGGGCCTGACACAGCCAAAGAAATAAATACTTACATTTTTTAAAGTAAATCAAATCATGTCACACTTTAAGTTTATCCACACTTAAAATAAAATTCTGTCTCATTTACCTGACCCTCAGTTCAGTTCAGGTCAATCACTCAGTCATGTTTGACTCTTTGCGACCCCATGGACTGCAGCACGCCAGGCCTCCCTGTCCATCACCAACTCCCAGAGTTCACTCAAACTCATGTCCAGTGAGTCAGTGATGCCATTCAACCATCTCATCCTCCATCATCCCCTTCTCCTCCTGCCTTCAATCTTTCCCAGCATCAGGGTCTTTTCCAATGAGTCAGTCCTTTGCATCAGGTGGCCAAAGTATTGGAGTTTTAGCCTCCGCATCAGTCCTTCCAATGAATATTCAGGACTGATTTCCTTCAGGATGGACTGGTTGGATCTCCTTGCAGTCCAAGGGACTCTTAACAGTCTTCTCCAATATCACTGTTCAAAAGCATCAATTCTTTGGTACTCAGCTTTCTTTACAGTCCAACTCTCACATCTATACATGACTGTTGGAAAAACCACAGCTTTGACTAGACACACCTTTGTTGGCAAAGTAACATCTCTGCTTTTTAATATGCTAAGTTGGTCATAGCTTTTCTTCCAAGGAGCTGCTGCTGCTAAGTCGCTTCAGTTGTGTCCAACTCTGTGCAACCCCATAGACGGCAGCCCATCAGGCTCCCCCGTCCCTGGGATTCTCCAGGCAAGAACTGGAGTAGGTTGCCATTTCCTTCTCCAATGCAGGAAAGTGAAAAGTGAAAGTGAACTCGCTCAGTTGTGTCCGACTGTTAGCGACACCATGGACTGCAGCCTACCAGGCTCCTCCTCCATCCATGGGATTTTCCAGGCAAGAGTACTCGAGAGGGGTGCCATTGCCAAGGAGCAAGCATCTTTTAATTTCTGGCTGCAGTCACCATCTGCAGTAATTTTGGAGCCCTATAGGGTCCTAATAGAAACTGGCCCATTATGCCAAATTCATCATCTACCCCTTACTCCAAACACACTGGCCTTCTTTCTATAAATAAGCCAAGCCTGTTTTCCATCTCAGGGCCTTAGCACTATCTTCCCTCAGCTTGGAAGACACTTCTAGATATTCATATTGCTTGCTTCTTGTTATTTACTTTTAGCTCAACAGTCATCTCTTTTTAAAAAGGCATTCAGTGACCACAATCAAAGTAACAGCCCTGTCCTCATTCGTCCATGGATTTGTTTTCTGTGAGTTAATTCTCTACACTGTCTACAGTTTATATAGCCTGATCATCTTCTGAATGCACTTATAATATTGACATTCTGGTCCTGCAAATCTGAAACCAGAACCTAAATAGTGGGAGCTCTGGGAAGATAACACCCAGTTCAAAGTCAGAAGCAGTCCCCTTGTCTTTCTCTTGTTCACGTCCAAAAGACAATTAAACATTCTTTTTCTTTTGGGTGTAAAAATGTTTAACAAAACCATCCTTGATCTTTGAAAATCATATTATTGCATCCACTTAGGCTTCTCTTTTTAAAAATTATAATATCAAGCCTGGATTCTATCTTGCCTAAAATAAATTACTAGTTTTTCTGACCACTAAGAAGGCTTCATAGTACACAGTTTATTTTCTACCAGTTAAGGAAAACAGCTGATCATAACGGGACTGACTGGGAGCTGAGATCTGTTTTTCCTGAAATGAGAAATTGGTTTACAAGTAATAAAAGAAAAGGTACACATAGAAGCATTTTTGGAGATGTAGAAATAAATAATAATAAAAACTGTAACAAATCCCTTTTGGGTGATACTAAAAAACCAAGAAAAGTTTGTAATGCTACTTGATTCAAGGGAGCCTGGATACTCTTTGCTATCAGCCTGAATACTCTTTGAGGACAAGGGACATGCACCCAGAGATTCCTGTATTGTGCCTGGCACATAGAAGGTGCTTCATAGACTCTGCTGAAAAAAAGGAATTAGGAAAATATTCTAGAAATAGAAAAGGATGTAATGAATATCCAGTAAAATGACTATTTTCCAGTCATACCTAATTCAACTGTCAGGCTACCCAATTTCACAGGTCAGTTTGCATTTACAACACAATTAAAGTGGCTACAGAAACTGGATTCCTCACCAAGGATGTGAGGTTACAAAGATAAATTTGCAACTCTGTCCCTGATCCTCTATATACCTTTCAATTCAACCAAACCTTAACTGATTAAAACTGCAGAGATATTTGACTCTGATCCTCAAGATGTAAAAAGACTCCTTGATTTCTTGAAAGCCCTTTCCTTTCAAACAACAAGTCATCTTAGTGGCCGAATCAAATTATTATCAAATAGAGATCCCATCTGGGAGAGATCTATGGATTATTTAACTTTTGGAAGACGGTTTTTCCCATCTATACAACTAGTAAGAGTCACAGCAAAAATAGATTTTACTTGACGTCCAGCAACTACCCTTAGCATTAATAAATGTGTTTCCTGGAGAAGGAAATGGCAACCCACTTCACCATTCTTGTCTGGGGAATCCCATGGAGAGAAGAGCCTGGTGGGATGTGACTTAGTGACAAAACATTGTTTGAACTCAGTGACAAAACAAGAAACCATTGTTTGAACCCTAAAGTCAATCAACCATAAAAAAATATTCATTGCAGTTTGGATGTCCACTCTCAAGCTAAACCACCAGTCTCAGCACTATCAATTTCTTTGCTTGGTTTGAATTAAGAGAAAATGTTTCTGGCCCTGAAGAGCCCGGAAAAGACTCAACTTATAGTTAAAAGAAGAACTCATATTTTAAAGAACTGAGAATTCATCTTCAATATATAAAATTCCTCCATTAAACAATTTCCCTATCATCTTTTTCAGTATACTTGATCTTTAAATAGCAAGCCACTTGGAAGACACAATAAGTATTTCTCTATCTATTCACTCCTGAAAATTAGGTGGAACAAAAACTCATAAAATCGTTTTAAAAATCTGATAGTCAGCTAGTACTCAAATAAAAAAGAGAAGGTTTGAACTCATTTCAAATATTAAAAACTTACAGAACTCATAAATAAACTCTCTTTTAAAGATAAGTTACAAATGTAGGCAAAAGTTAACACTACTACTTTACCTTTATTGCCAGAGGTAGTTACATTAAGATCTGTCTTACAAAGGTCAACATTTTATTGTGTCTTTCAAAATCAATTCTTCACAATGAGAAATGGACATCAGTTAAATAAACTGTCAGAATAAGAACAGAACACATCAATATATTCATAAGCTCTTGAAGTCCTTGAGATCCGAATTCTAGCGTAGGCGTTGCTGATACTTTCCTAAATCTAAGTTTTCTTATATTTAAACTGAGGGCAACTACCCAAGGTTCTCTAAGGTCCCTCCCAGAGGTGTAAGTTCTATGACCCTTTGGAAAAGCTTACAATTACATTTGCCTCTCTTCATATATGCTTTTTAAAAACTAAAAGCAACATGTATTCAGTATAAATAATTTCAAGTCATAGGAAGCTAAAATTGAACAGTAAAAGTTACCTTCCAGACACCCAAATTCTCTTCCTAAGCCTAAAGGCACCAATGTTTTATTTTGGATCCTCAGAAACAAGTTAAAAGAACACAAAACCAAAAAAGAAAGCATGCGCCAGCAAACAAACACACACACACACTCTTTCTTTCTCCCTCTCTCCTTGGAAGCACACATGTATCTTAATCTTTCCAAAGGCTGCAAAGAATTCCACTGTACCCTGATGTGTGGTTTCTGGGTTTTTGCTACTGCAATGTAGCACAGAGGTATATCTGAATATAAGTGCAAGCAACCTCAAGTCTGCCAAATTGCTCAATGAAATATTGTACCAGTATATAACCCCCACATGACTGACTGCTCAATTCTCCCACGTTTGAGTACAAGGAAGCACAAAGAGTAGGTGAGACTCAAGTTCTCTCTTAGATCAAAAGTGGATTTAATAGCATGTATGGTTAAATTCCGCCAATATAATCTAGTAACTTTACCCAAAGATTGTTATCAGTACACCGAGAATCAATTTAGTTCCTTATCATTTTGCACTGGCAAAGAATCCCTATTAATTCAGTTGTTTATCCCTCAATTAAATGGGATAGTACATGATCTCAGAGTTGATGAAAGTGTTAACAGAGCACACAGAAATAACTCTTAGTGTATTTTTTAACTGTTTTTTAAAAATTATTAAATAATTGGTGGTACAATGTCTAGCATGGAGTAGATACTGTTAATTAAGTTAATGAGTGTCATTCACTTTGAAATTATCATCTTAGTTCAATAAGAAGTATTTACAAAGGACCATGTAAACATCCAATTTTCTGTTGATAGGCAGGGCTGTGTTCCCTCCCTGTTGTTTGACCTGAGACCAAGCTATGGTGGAGGCAATGAAGAAAAATGGCGACCTCCTTCAAAAGGTTCCAAGCACACACCGCCGCCCTCAGTGCCCCTGATCCTGCAGCAGGCTGCTGCCAACCCATGTCTCTGCCAGAGACGCCTGCACACTCACAGGAAAGTCTGGCTCAGTCTCTTGTGGGTCACTGCTCCTTTCTCCTGGCTCCTGGTGCACACAAGGGTTGTTTGTGCCCTCCAAGAGTCTGTTTGCCCAGTCCTGTGTAAGCTCTGTAATCAAATCCCACTGCCTCCAAAGTCAAATTCCCTGGGGATTCTCAGTCTCTTTGCCAGATCCCCACGTTGGGAAATCTGTTTTGTGATCAAGACCATCCTTAAGAAAAAGAAATGCAAAAAGGCAAAATGGTCATTTGAGGAGGCCTTAACAAACAGCTGAGAAGAGAAGCTAAAGGCAAAGGAGAAAAGGAAAGATATAGCCATTTGAATGCAGAATTCCAGAGAATAGCAAGGAGAGAGAAGCCCTCCTCAGTGATCAGTGCAAAGAAATAGAGGAAAATAACAGAATATGAAAGACTAGATATCTCTTCAAGAAAATCAGAGATACCAAGGGAACATTTCATGCAAAGACGAGCACAATAAAGGACAGAAATGATATGGACCTACAGAAGCAGAAGATATTAAGAAGAGGTGGCAAGAACATACAGAAGAACTGTATAAAAAAGATCTTCATGACCCAGATAACCACAATGGTGTGATCACTCACCTAGAGTCAGACATCCTGGAGAGCAAAGTCAAGTGGGCCTTAGGAAGCATCACTACGAACAAAGCTAGTGGAAGTGACAGAATTTCAGCTGAGCTATTTCAAATCCTAAAGGATGATGCTATGAAAGTGCTGCACTCAATATGCCAGCAAATTTGGAAAACTCAGCAGTGGCCACAGGACTAGAAAAGGTCAGTTTCATTCCAATCCCAAAGAATGCTCAAACTACCGCACAATTACACTCTTCTCACACGCTAGCAAAGTAATGCTCAAAATTCTCCAAGCCAGACTTTAGCAATACATGAACCGTGAACTTCCAGATGTTCAAGCTAGTTTTAGAAAAGGCAGAAGAACCAGAGATCAAATTGCCAACATCTGCTGGATCACTGAAAAAGCAAGAGAGTTTCAGAAAAAAACATCTACTTCTGCTTTATTGACTACACCAAAGCCTTTGACCATGTTGGTCACAATAAACTGTGGAACATTCCTTCAAGAGATGGGAATATCAGACCACCTTACCTGCCTCCTGAGAAATCTGTATGCAGGGCAAGAAGGAACAGTTAGAACCGGCCAAAGAACAGACTGGTTTCAAATAGGGAAAGGACTATGTCAAGGCTGTATATTGTCACCCTGCTTATTTAACTTATAGAGTACATCATGCGAAATGCCGGGCTGGATGAAGAACAAACTGGAATCAAGATAGCCTGGAGAAATATCAATAACCTCAGATATGCAGATGAAACCACCCTTATGGCAGAAAGCGAAGAACAACTAAAGAAACTCTTGATGAAAGTGAAAGAGGAGAGTGAAAAAGTTGGCTTAAAGCTCAACATTCAAAAGACTAAGATCAAGGCATCTGGTCCCATCACTTCATGGCATATAGATGGGGAAACAATGGAAACAACAGACTTTATTTTCTTGGCCCCAAAATCACTGCAGATGGTGACTGCAACCATGAAATTAAAAAGCAGAGAAATTACTTTGCCAACAAAGGTTCATCTAGTCAAGGCTATGTTTTTTCCAGCAGTCATGTATGGATGTGAGAGTTGGATTATAGAGAAGGCTGGGTGCGGAAGAATTGATCCTTTTGAACTGTGGTATTGGAGAAGACTCTTGAGGGTCCCTTGAACTGCAAGGAGATCAAACCAGTCAATACTAAAGGAAATCAGTCCTAAATGTTCATTGGAAGGAATGATGCTGAAGCTGAAGGTCCAATACTTTGGCCACCTGATGCGAAGAACTGACTTATTGGAAAAGACCCTGATGCTAAGGAAGACTGAAGGCAGGAAAAGGGGATGACATAGGATGAGATGGTTGGATGGTATCGCCAACTCAATGGACATGAGTTTGAGCAAGTTCTGGGAGTTGGTGATGGACAGGGAAGCCTGGCGTGCTCCAGTCCATGGGGTTGCAAAGAGTCTGATACAACTGAGGAACTGAATGGAACTGATGTAAACATCAGGGAACTCCAGAGGGAACACATGAGTTTCTAAAAACAGATATATATAAAAGTTTACTTTTCTATAATGTGCTATCTTAAATACTTATTACATCTGCAGTTGTAGTATGCTATCCCATGGGGGAGAAACAACTTGGGTCTTTTGCTGAAATATGGAAAAAAATTTTTTTTAATTTTAGAACCAGGAAAATGAGCTATATCTAATGCAGTATGTCTGTTTTCAACAGAAGCTCCCTCTAATTTTATAAGAAAAGTGGGAAAACAATTTAGGAACACTCACTATAAAATTACTCCCGACATATTTTTTTCCTTTCCTCACCCAAGTAAATCAACCACACCCAATATTAAATCTGTTAAGAAAACTGCCACCAGTTTCTTCTTTTATCAGGCGATCTCTAAAATATAAAAAAGCATCACAGTTTTAAGCATCAACAGGAAGCACTCAAATCAAAGTCAACCTTAGATACACCTACATGTAAAACTCATCAACATAGCAAGTCCCACACTAGGGCCAGAAGGGTCTCTCAAAGTGAGAGAAGCCTTCTCAGTGCTGGCTCTGACCACACCACAAGTGACCAGCGGGGCCCAACTCCAGACTCGGGTTCTGAGCAGATGGTCCAGGCATCCAACAAGACATCAGCTGGGAGAGGAAGGAGCAGCTGAACCAAGTGGGGCATGAAGTCAAATCTAAGGGCCATTTGGCAAGGGTCCTGCCCATGATGTTATCAAAAAATCACGTGGGAAGCCACAAAGCTCCACCACTAACAACAACAACCGGAAAAAGAAAAAACCCTTACCTGTAGGCCCTTTAAGATTGGCTGCAACTGAAAAAAAATTAGTCTTCCAGGTGCTAGCCAAGTCTACCTACTGGAGTTCAATGTCCCATTTAAGAGAATGAACTCTATGAATTAGTAGATACAAATTTTAGGTTTAACAGTTTTCAAATAAAAATGATAAACCACAGAAAAAACAAACATTACAATCACATAATCAAAGAGGGAAGTCTCAGGTGGAGATGAAATTACACCCTTCAATACAGTCTACTGTTTCCAAGACACTTAAGAATCTGTTTCTCGGACTTGAGATTGGTATTAAGTGGCGATGGATCAAGAAGAAAAAAATGAGTACTTGAAACTAAACCAAAAATCAAACCCAAAGACACTCAATTTAACACTGAGCTTGCACATACTGTCAAGAACAAACTAAAGCAATCATTAGTTGGGTTGCTATGTTCAATGGCAAACGACTATGATGTAAAAGAAAATAATGGCTCAAAATTGGCTGTAGACAATCTGACAACCAAAGTGCATATTTACTGGTTACCGTCCATACTTGCCAGAAAAGTTTATCCAATCAGATAATGTCATGCAAGTTACTTCCAAAAGTAAGTAGTAATTTGTTTCTTTCCCCCACTGTGTAAGTTTTTAATGAGCATGTACTCCCTACAAGGCAACACTGTCAAGGCACAGTGGAACAGAGAAAGAGAGGTGTCTCAGTTTTCCATTGCTGACAATTTATTAAAAATTGAAACTACACGTTCAATGTCTTTAGGACTTCCACATAATTTATAATCAACCCAGTTACTCCTGTAAATATCTCATGTCTATAAACTTTGACTTTCCCAACTGACGTTACTTTAGCTAATTCAAACTATTTTTATGAGAAGGGCCTGGCAGAGTCAGGATCCACAGTGTCACAAAGAGTCGGACACAACTTAGTGACTCAACAACAACAACAACAACAAATCCTCATTCTTTTTCTAAAATGAAATTATAACCTTATTTCAATTCCTACCACACATACCTGACAGGAGAGAAAAATCTTCAAAAAGAAATTTTAAAAAATACTATAGATATCTATAGTGAAAAATCATTCACAATTTTCTGGTGGGGAAAATGGCTGGATAAGTACAATCTGTAGCCTCTTTAGAGCCTCTCTTGCCTTCTGTATTCAAGGAGCAATAAACAATGTAGGAGAAGGATGGGTACATTTAAATATATTCATTTTCTTATTTGTCAGCTAGGTCAAAGAACTGGTGAGAAAGATTAGAGAAATCTGTTAATATGTGATTCTGGCATTATGAAAAGTTCTCAACAGATTCCATTAAAAGGACACAAGAGAAAAGTATCCACAGAACTCTGGAATAAACGCTGGATGAATTTACTTCTTTAGCAATTTTTAATACTATAAAATTTACCTTTCCATGTACAAAATTTTTGACAAAATTGACATGTAACCACCACCACAATCAAAACACAACAGTTTTTGTGTGCATTTTAACATAACCACAAATAAGAATTACTAAAGCACTTACTTAAGCAGACAAAAAAGGACCTAAAAATTTAACAAGGCTTTACTGAAAACAGAAGAATAATGGTCCCTCTTTTTTTTGCCCCTGCCCTCTAGACAATCAAAATCACTACAATCACTCCCATTTCAGTAATTTCTATGGCTTTATAGTTACCACAGATTCTCCTGCCTAGCTCTTCTGCAATGCAAACCAACTTCCTGCCGTGAGACATCACATGGCTGCTGGTTGACATCTCAAACTAAGTAAGTTCAAAATGGAGGTCCATCCTTCCTCAAAAAATCTGTCTTCCAGTGATCCCACCATTCATCTAAGTACTCAAGCTATAAACATTAGACTAGCTTCAACTTCCTACTCTCCCTCACTTCCCCACCTCTCCCTCAATTTAGTTAATCATCATGTCTTATCAATTTTACCTCAGAAATACATCCCAAACTTGTCTGTTTCTCTTGATCTCCAGGAACAACAACCAGTTTAGTTAATTCAGAACATTAGTATACTGCAATACTACCTTAATTGTAAGATTTCCTTATTTCATTCCTGCTGAGTAAGCTGTTTTGACCCAACCATCTCTGCATTAAGGTTTCCTCTACCTAGAATGCCTTTCTTTCTTCTTTGGAGAGGTAAACAGCTACTCTAACCTTTCCAAGTAGAATTAAATGCTTCCTTCCTATTCACTCTCAAAGTGTAGCTCTCTTGCTATTATAATTATATGTCTTTCCCACTAGACTGAGTGTCCCAGGAGGGCACTTAACTGTGTTATATTCACCTTAGTAAGCCAAGTATCTAGGGAGTGCCCAGCTAATAGTAGGTGCTCAGTAAATGTTGAAAAAGGAATGAATGAATAGATCATGATCCGGATAGAATAGCTTCAAGGATTTTTACTTCTCTTTGCTAAGTTTCATGCTTACCAAGTGATTTTTTGCTTAGACCAACACAGTAGTTACTAGTTATATGATCTCAGGCAAGTTACTAAAGAAAAGCCTCTCTACACCTCAGGGGCAGCGGCTGAGAGAAGCCACCCGCATCCAAGGTAAGGAGCGGCAGCTGCGCTTTGCTGGAGCAGCAGTGAAGAGAGACCCCACATCCAAGGTAAGTGAAACCCAAGTAAGACAGAAGGCACTGAGAGAGGGGATCAGAGAGCAGACAGACTGAAAACTACAATCACAGACAACTAGCCAATCTGATCACATGGACCACAGCCTTGTCTAACTCAGTGAAACTAAGCCATGCCATATAGGGCCACTAAAAAAGACAGGTCATGGTGGAGAGGTCTGACAGAATGTGGTCCACTGGAGAAGGGAATGGCAAACCGCTTCAGTATTCTTGCCTTAAGAACCCCATGAACAGTATGAAAAGGCAAAAAGACAGGATACTGAAAGAAGAACTCCCCAGGTCTGTAGGTGCCCAATATGCTACTGGAGATCAATGGAGAATTAACTTCAGAAAGAACAAAGGGATGGAGCCAAAGCAAAAACACCACCCAGTTGTGAATGGGACTGGTGATAGAAGCAAGGTTCGATGCTGTAAAGAGCAATATGGAAAAACCACAGCCTTGACTAGACGGATCTTTGTTGACAAAGTAATGTCTCTGCTTTTTAATATGCTGTCTAGGTTGGTCATAACTTTCCTTCCAAGGAGTAAGCGTCTTTTAATTTCATGGCAATATTGTATAGGAACATGGAATGTTAGGTCCATGAATCAAGGCAAATTGGAAGTGGTCAACAGGAGACGGCAAGAGTGAACATCAACATTCTAGGAATCAGTGAACTAAGATGGACTAGAATGGGTGAATTTAACTCAGATGACCATTGTATCTACTACTGCAGGCAGGAATCCCTCAGAAGAAATGGAGTAGCCATCAGAGTCAATAAAAGAGTCCAAATGCAGTACTTGGATCCAATCACAAAAACAACAGAATGATCTCTGTTCGTTTCCAAGGCAAACCATTCGATGTCACGGTAATCCAAGTCTATGCCCCAAGCAGTAATGCTGAAGAAGCTGAACAGTTCTATGAAGACCTTCAAGACCTTCTAGACCTAACACCCAAAAAAGATGTCCTTTTCATTATAGGGGACTGGAATGCAAAAGTCGGAAGTAACAGGCAAATTTGGCCTTGGAGTACAGAATGAAGCAGGGCAAAGGCTACTAGAGTTCTGCCGAGAGAATGCACTGGTCATGGCAAACACCCTCTTCCAACAACACAAGAGAAGACTCTACACATGGACATTACCAGATGGTTGACACCAAAATCAGACTGAATATATCTTTGCAGCCAAAGATGGAGAAGCTCTATACAGTCATCAAAAACAAGACTGGGAGCTGACTGTGGCTTGGATCATGACCTTCTTATTGCCAAATTCAGACTGAAATGGAAGAAAGTGGAGAAAACCACTAGACCATTCAGGTATGACCTAAATCAAATCCCTTATGACTATACAGTGGAAGTGAGTCATAGATTTAAGGGACTAGATATGATAGACAGAGTGCCTGATGAACTATGGATGGAAGTTCGTGACATTGTATAGGAGATAGGAATCAAGACCATACCCAAGAAAAAGAAATGCAAAAAAGCAAAATGGCTGTCTGAGGAGGTCTTACAAATAGCTGTGAAAAGAAGGAAAGAGAAAAGCAAAGGAGAAAAGGAAAGATATACCCATTTGAATGCAGAGTTCCAAAGAATATCAAGGAGAGATAAGAAAGCCTTCCTCAGTGATCAATACAAAGAAATAGAGGAAAACAACAGAATGAGAAAGACTAGAGATCTCTTCAAGAAGATTAGAGATACCAAGCAAAGATGAGTTCAATAAAGGACAGAAATGGTATGATCTAACAGAAGAAGAGGTGGCAAGAATACACAGAACTGTACAAAAAAAATCTTCATGACCCAGAAAATCACGATGGTGTGATCACTCACCTAGAGCCAGACATCCTGGAATGTGAAGTCAAGTGGGCCTTACGAAGCATCACTATGAACAAAGCTAGTGGAGGTGATGGAATTCCAGTGGAGCTATTTTAAATCCTGAAAGACGATGCTGTCAAAGTGCTGCACTCAATATGCCAGCAAATTTGGAAAACTCAGCAGTGGCCACAGGACTGGAAAAGGTCAGTTTCATTCCAATCCCAAAGAAAGACAATGCCAAAGAATGTTCAAACTACCGCACAATTGCACTCATTTCACACGCTAGTAAAGTAATGCTCAAAATACTCCAAGCCAGGCTTCAGCAATACATGAACCATGAACTTCAAGATGTTCAAGCTGATTTTAGAAAAGGCAGAGGAACCAGAGTCCAATTGCCAACATCCACTGGATCATGGAAAAAGCAAGAGAGTTCCAGAAGAACATCTATTTCTGCTTTATTGACTATGCCAAAGTCTTTGACTGTATGGATCACAATAAATTGTGGAACATTCTGAAAGAGACTGGCATACCAGACCACCTGACCTGCCTCTTGAGAAACCTGTATGCAGGTCAGGAAGCAATAGTTAGAACTGGACATGGAACAACAGACTGGTTCCAAATAGGAAACGGAGTACGTCAAGGCTGTATATTGTCAGCCTGCTTATTTAACTTCTATGCAGAGTACATCACGAGAAACACTGGGCTGGAGGAAGCACAAGCTGGAAACATGATTGCTGGGAGAAATATCAATAATCTCAGATATGCAGATGACACCACCCTTATGGCAGAAAGTGAAGAACTAAAGAGCTTCTTGATGAAAGTGAAAGAGGAGAGTGAAAAAGTTGGCTTAAAGCTCAACATTCAGAAAACTAAGATCACGGCATCCAGTTCCATCACTTCATGGCAGATAGATGGGAAACAGTGGAAACAGTCACAGACTTTATTCTCCTGGGCTCCAAAATCACTGCAGATGGCGACTGTAAGCCATGAAACTGAAAGATGCTTACTCCTTGGAAGGAAAGTTATGACCAACCTAGATAGCATATTAAAAAGCAGAGACATTACTTTGCCAATAAAGGTCCATCCAGTCAAGGCTATGGTTTTTCCAGTGGTCATGTATGGATGTGAGAGTTGGACTATAAAGAAAGCTGAGCGCAGAAGAATTGATGCTTTTGAACTGTGGTGTTGGAGAAGACTCTTGAGAGTCCCTTGAACTGCAAGGAGATCCAACCAGTCCATCCTAAAGGAGATCAGTCCTGGGTGTTCATTGGAAGGACTAATGTTGAAGCTGAAACTCCAGTACTTTGGCCACCTGATGCGAAGAGCTGACTCACTGAAAAGACCCTGATGCTGGGAAAGACTGAGGGCAGGAGGAGAAGGGGATGACGGAGGATGAGATGGTTGGACAGATCACCGACTCGATGGACATGGGTTTGGGTGGACTTGGGAGTTGGTGATGGACAGAGAGGCCTGGCATGCTGAAGTTCATGGGGTCGCAAAGAGTCAGATATGACTGAGCGACTAAACTGAACTGAATACCTCAGACTCCTCATCTGTAAAATACAGATGAATACCTCCCTCATAAGGTTACTGTGAAAATTAAATGAGCTAAATACAAGTAAAATGGGCATCCTCAGTGGCTCAACAGTAAAGAATCCACCTGTCAAGCAGACGATTTGGTTTTGATCCCTGGTTTGGGAAGATCCCATGGATAAAGAAATGGCAACCCTCTCCAGTATTCTTGTCCATGGAAATCCCATGGACAGAGGAACCCAACGGGCTACATACAGTTTATGGGGTCACAAAAGAATCGGACACGACTTAGCAACTAAACAACAAGTAAAATGCTTAAAACAGAAGCTGACACATATTAAACGCTCAATAAACATTAGCTATTATTATTATTTTTAAAAATACTGTGACACTAGAAGAGGAAAGGACTGAGCAGATACACATTTTCTAGATCATGGAAAGGACTTCGCCTCAATGTACCCAAATAAAACCTTCACCATGTACCTTAATAAAATGGCATTCTGGGGCCTTCCCAGGTGGTCCAGCAGTTAAGAATCTGCCTGCAACTACAGGAGACATAGGTTTAATCCCTGATTTGGGAAGATTCCACATGCTGCAGGGCAAATAAGACCATGTACCCCAACTACTGAAGCCTAGTGCCTAGAGCCCGTGATCTGCAACAAAGCAGCCACTCCAGTGAGAAACACACACACCACAACTAGAAAGTAACCACAACTAGAGAAAGCCTCTGCATAACAATGGAGACACAGAGCAGCCATAAATAAATCAAAACGTCAGTTCAGCTCAGTTCAGTCACTCAGTCGTGTCCGACTCTTTGACCCCATGGACTGCAGCATGCCAGGCCTCCCTGTCCATCACCAACTCCCAGAGTTTAATCAAATTCATGTCCATTGAGTCATGATGGCATCGAACCATCTCAACATCTGTCGTCCGTTTCTCCCGCCTTCAATCTTTCCCAGCATCAGGGTCTTTTCAAATGAGTCGGTTCTTCACATCAAGTGGCCAAAGTATTGGACCTTCAGCTTCAACATCAGTCCTTCCAATGAACATTCAGGACAGATCTCCTTTAGGATGGACTGGTTGGATCTCCTTGCAGTCCAAGGGACTCTCAAGAGTCTTCTCCAACACCACAGTTCAAAAGCATCAATTCTTCTGCGCTCAGCTTTTTTTTACAGTCCAACTCTCACATCCATACATGACCACTGGAAAAACCATAGCCTTGACTAGACGGACCTTTGTTGGCAAAGTAGTCTCTGCTTTTTAATATGCTGTCTAGGTTGGTCATGGCTTTTCTTCCAAGGAGCAACTGTCTTTTAATTTCATGGCTGCAGTCACCATCTGCAGTGATTTAAAGTCTGACACTGTTTCCCCATCTATTTGCCATGAAGTGATGGGACAGGATGCCTTGATCTTAGTTTTCTGAATGTTGAGCTTTAAACCCACTTTTTCACTCTCTTCTTTCACTTTCATCAAGAGGCTCTCTAGTTCTTCACTTTCTGCCATAAGGGTGATGTCATCTGCATATCTGAGGTTATTGATATTTCTCCTGGCAATCTTGATTCCAGCTTGTGCTTCATCCAGCCCAGCATTTCTCATGATGTATTCTGCATATAAGTTAAATAAGCAGGGTGACAATATACAGCCTTGACATACTCCTTTTCCTATTTGGAACCAGTCTGTTGTTTCATGTCCAGTTCTAACTGCTGCTTCCTGACCTGCACACAGGTTTCTCAAGAAGCAGGTCAAGTGGTCTGGTATTCCCATCTCTTTCAGAATTTTCCACAGTTTGTTTTGATCCATATAGTCAAGGGCTTTGGCATAGTGAATAAAGCAGAAGTAGATATTTTTCCAGAACTCTCTTGTTTTTTCAATGATCCCATGGATGTTGACAATTTGATCTCTGGTTCCTCTGCCTTTTCTAATCCAGCTTGAACATCTGGAATTTCATGGTTCATGTATTGTTGAAGCCTGGCTTGGAGTATTTTGAGCATTACTTTACTAGCATGTGAGATGAGTTTGAATATAATCTGGCATCACCTTTCTTTGGGATTGGAATGAAATTGACCTTTTCCAGTCCTGTGGCCACTGCTGAGTTTTCCAAATTTGCTGGCATATTGAGTGCAGCACTTTCACAGCATCGTCTTTCAGGATTTGAAATAGCTCGCTGGAATTCCATCACTTCCACTAGCTTTGTTTGTAGTGATGCTACCTAAGGCCCACTTGACTTCGCATTCCAGGGTGTCTGGGTCTAGGTGAGTGACCACATCACTGTGATTATCTGGGTCATGAAGATCTTTTTTTGTATAGTTCTTCTGTGTATTCTTGCCACCTTTTCTTAGTATCTTCTGCTTCTGTTAGATCATACCATTTCTGTCCTTTATTGAGCCCATCTTTGCATGAAATGTTCCCTTGGTATCTCTAATTTTCTTGAAGAGATCTCTAGTCTTTCCTATTCTGTTGTCTTCCTCTATTTCTTTGCACTGATCACTGAGGAAGGCTTTCTTATTTCTCCTTGATATTCTTTGGAACTCTAATAATTAAAAAAAAAAAAAAAGGCATTCTGGTTTATCCCTCAGCCCAATGTGAGCTTGGCTAGCCACTTTTCTCTGAGACCAATCAACTTTGGTCCACCAAAAAAAAAAAAAAGTGCGCTTGAAAAACTAAGAAATGGATCCTAAACCCTGAAAACCCCACCAAGTTAACTGTATCCTGATAAGGCTTGTCAAAAGAGTCAGACAGTCAAACTTACAACTTTGGTTCCATCTAAAAGGCAACACTGGTCAAAAATGATTCAGTGAAAAGAATGTGATGCTATGCAGGAGATACTTAAAGTATACCACAAATTAGTTTTAACATGATTGTATACTTTAAAGAGAAAATCTTAGCTTTAAGAAGCACTAGTCAGGGGCTTTCCTGGTGGTCTAGTGGTTGAGAATCTGCCTGCAAAACTGGGACATCAGTTTGATCCCTGGTCCAGGAAGATCCCACATGCTGTGGGGCAACCAGGCCCCTATGCCACAGTGACTGAGCCTGTGCTCTGGAGCCCATATGCAGCAACTACTGAAGCCCTGAGCACCCTAGAGCCTGTACTCCGCAACAAAAGAAGCCACCACAATGAGAAGCCCATACAGAGAGTAGCCTGGCTCTCTGAAAGGACAGAAAGTCTGCGCACAGCAACAAACACCCAGTGCAGCCAAAAAGTTAAATAAAAAATTTTTATAACTACTAGTAAGTTTTCAATTATCTAAAGGAGGTGAAAAGTGGTGTAAATAAGTCAAAACAGACAGTAAAAGAAGAAATCCTAAACATTTCACTTTGGAATGTATTAGGTAATTTTTCCTATAGATGTATAACCAAAATTGCATATGGGCTGAACTAATAATAAAATGTATTTACACAGCTTGGCCATATATTAAGGACATCATGGAAGTGAATTCAGAATAAAAGAAGAAAGCCAGCATGAGATAAATTCCTACAGATAATTTACATGAGGATCATTTAAAATAATTATTATGTAATAGTTCCTCTCAACCTCACAGCATCATCTTGAGGCTCAATCTTAGGCCACAGGTTCTTTCAAATGAAAATCTGTAATTGTAATTTAGAAATACAAGGTGAGAACAAGTGAGTTTCCAAAAGTGAATGAATCTAGACCTGGGGAGCCATGAGACAATCATGCAACTAATGGGTTTTGCTCCCACAGATATGTAGGTGCATTATTGTGCCTACAGAGGTGGGAGTGAGTATCAACCTAACTGCAGGTCAATTTATTTCACAAAATCAAGCTATTCTTGAAAGTTTATGTAACAATTTCAAGTGCCAGAAAGGACTTCAGCAATCACCCTGTTTAAACCCTTTGATTTTACAGAAGAAACTGAGATACACAAAAGCTGCAACATGTCCGTCAAGCTATATAATAAAGTGAATATTTAAGTATCACTTTCTTACTGAGATATAACATGTACACTGTGTTAGTTTTAGCTGCACAACATAATGATTTGATATACACATATATAGTGAAATTATCACCACAATGTTTAGTTAATATCCATCATCAGTGTCACAAAAAAAACTGTGTGTGATAATAACTTTTAAGATCTACAGGAAGTTCATTATCTAAATAAATCACATATAAATAAATAGCCTATATTTCTTGTAAAAAGAGACTTTATTTTGTTTAAATTGGACCACATTATCTGCTTTATCTTAAAGTTCCCTACTGTACAACTTCAGATGTATGAAAAATAAAAGTAGTCCTCTGGAATAGAACATTACTCCCATAAAGCCTCTCCACTATAGCACAGCAGGAACCCTCCTTTCCGATTAGTCTAACCACCTACTCTAGCCTATTTGTCAGCTCATACATACATTCCTCAAATTTGTTATTCCATTCTGAAGGCTAGGAACGTTCTCCTACCTCCTATGTGAATACCACTCTCCTGGATCCAGGTCACACTTCCCCTTGCCTCGAAGTGTTTCCTAATCACCTCCATTCCCTCTGAATTCCCATCATGTTTATTGTCACTTTCTTGGCAGTTAACAAATGTTACTTAGAATCCCTTACCTGATCATTAATATAGGATGCCCAGAACTATAATTGTATGTTTTTCCCTACCTTCAATTTTCTCTTGGTAGGTGAGAACTTGAAACAGGCACATAAAAACCAAAACAATAACAGTTGGCGAAAAGATAAAATCGATTTTTTTCCCCTTTACTAAAATGTCCTTTAATGCTGTTTATCTTTTCAACCATAAAGATACTAAAATAATAATTATGGGAAATGGAATATTATATAACCTTCAACACAGCAATTCCACTTCCACTGTAAGAGTCCATCCTAAGGAATCAATCTGATCAGTGTATAAAGATTCATCACAGCATAATTTATAAGCAAAAATTAGAGAAAAAAGAAGTTCATTAGTAGGGAATTCACCACATAAAGTATGATGCACCTATATAACACTATTTTTATGTAGTTACTTTAAAGCTTATTTTTAATGACATGAAAATTTTAAAGTTTTTTCTATTTTTCTCTCCATGATTTAATAATCAGAAAAAAGCAAATCTTCTCACTCTGAAAAAAATAGAGGGTAGATTCGAAATAACATACAACTCTTTATCACTTAAGAAGTAAAACATTCGCTTAGGAAGAGAAATAGTCCCTAACAATGTATCAAAGTCAACATATAATTATTTTCATAACTAATATGTTGCTTCTTCTTCATGCCAGAAGTTTCTGAAATAATTGCCCACAACTTTCTCTGAAGGAAGTGTTCATCTATTCAGAGGACATCTCTGTAAGTGGTGACAGGACAGCAATGAGTCATCAAGTCAAGTGAACAGCGACCACCGCTATCATCCCATCATCAGACCAAGGAGGCAGAGGGGAAATCCACTTATTTAGCACCTCTGATCAACAGATTTGAATACTGAAGTACATGAAGACCAAGACGGTACTCGGCTGCCTTTTGCTGACTGGACTTCAACTTCAGTGGCTCCCACAGCCATTCCATTTCAGGCCCTCGTTCACACTTCTCATATATTAGCAAGGATCTCTTGTAATTGTTTCTAATTTCCAGATGCTAACTTCTGAATTTTTCTCTCTGAACTTCTATTCTGTTTACCAAGAGGAAGGGAAGACTCATGATGAGAAAACAAGTACGAAAGCCCTGAAGGAGGACCTAGCTGGGCATACTGGAGGAACAGAAGGAAAGCTTATGTAGTTTGAACATGGTGCACAAAGGAAAACATCACAAAAAATAGACAGGGACCCTATCACAGAGGGCCTGACAGGTCATGATAAAGACTTTGGATGTTGTATTTTCAAAATTTTTTACACTCCCATGGTGAACTAATTTCATGTAAATAAAACACAGGTCTATGTTGCAAAGCTCACCTGCTCTTCCAACAGATTAAACTGCCTGCCTGCTAAGCAGCCTCTCTTAAATGTCAATACATGCAAAGCCAAACGCTTTATTTATATCTGCTAACAGACTGGGCTTCCCAAGGGCTCAGTGGTAAGGAATATCTGTCTGCTAAACAAGAGCCATAGGATCAATCCCTGGGTCAGGAAGTTCCCTTGGAGAAGGCAACAGCAACCTGCTCCAGTTTTCTTGCCTAGAAAATCCCATGGACAGAGGACCCTGGTGGGCTACACCAGTTAGTGACTAGGCAACAACAGACCATTACCCAGGCTTGACATCTCAAAGCTAGCTTGCATTCCTTGTCTACTGTCCATCCTCACTACCTAGGGGCTTCAGAGGTTTCCAAATCTCCAACCTAATCCTTTTCTAGTCCCAATGCCACCATCCTAGTTCACACCAGCATCATTTCTTGTTCAGATTGCTGGAACAGTAACCACTTTCCAGACTTTCAGTTCCTTCCACATCAAACGTATCCTGTGTGATGTTATTTAGATACTTTGAAGACCATCAGCAAGCAGGTTATATAAAAATTTATTAACTGAAATCCTGACTTTACTTCAAGTTCCACTCACATTTCTGCCTACTTAATATATTTATACTCAGCCTCATTCATATCTCAAATTTTAACAGGTCTAAAACTGAAGATCCTGACTTCTGATCTTCCCTCCAAACCCTCACCTGCTCCTCTTATTCCTATCTCCTGCTTCCATCTCAGTAAGTGATACCTCTACCCACCCATATACTTGAGACAGAAACCTGGAAATCATCCTTGACACTTTCTTCTCCCAAATCCCCACATTCACTCTAAAATTTGATAGATTCTCTGACATCTCAAATACTTCTCTCCATCACCTCTGCCACTGAGTTTCACCTGCAAAGATTCTTATTTAGGTGTTATAAGGTGCAGCCCCAGGCTTTAGGAGCTTCAAAAGCTCCCCAGGTGATTCTAACATGCAGCTAAGGGCTCATCCACTGCTCTACAGGTCCCAGACTCCTACTAACCTCTCCAAGCTTATTTCTACCACTTTCTCCCTTGTTCACCTAACTCCAGCCACCCTGGCCTCCCTGCTTGTTTCTTGCACATGTGGGGCACATATTCCTCCTGGTTTTGCCCTTGCTACTCCCTCTGCCTGGAGTTTCTGGTTTACTCTTCCACTTTCTACTTCTACAGATATTACTCAAATATTACCTTTGTAGTGATTTAATGAGATATTCCCTGGCCATTCTATCTAAACTTGCAATACCCAACTCTACCCAAACACTCAGTATCTCTTTCTCCAGCTTTATTTTTCTCCTTGGGATTTACCACCTTCTAACATAACCATATACTTTATTTATCTTGTTTACTGCCTGAATATGCACTTCATGAGAACAGAGATTTTTATCTGTTTTGTTTCTTCACTATATCCCCAGCACCTAGAACATCATCTTGCACAAGGCAAGTACTCGATTAAAAATTTAACTCCTCAGCAAGGCCTTCCCAGATTCCTCAATTAACTTAATTTCCCCATTTATTTCCCCATAGTAATTTATTCCCTTCCTTCATAACATTTACAGTAATTTGTAATTATATTTTATTTATTGAAGTTCCTTTCTTAGAGTGGCAATTCTCAAATATGGATTTTCTGTTTGGTTCACCATTATATACAGCATTTTTCATGCTTAAGTGGCACAGAGCAACTATTTAAATTTTTTTTGATGAATGAACTAATAAAT
The DNA here is from genome assembly GCA_006408695.1 of Aepyceros melampus. Lineage (NCBI taxonomy): Eukaryota > Metazoa > Chordata > Mammalia > Artiodactyla > Bovidae > Aepyceros > Aepyceros melampus. Next base: position 345,211 of record SJXQ01007415.1, on the reverse strand, counting down.
GATTGAGGTCAAATAAATTTTCTGAAAGCACATTCTGATCATATTATTCTTTCAAAAAATTTCAAAGTCTCTCCATCACTTACCACATTAAACCCTAACTGCCTGGTCTTGGTAGAAAGTGAAAGTTGCTCAGTTGTATCTGACTCTTTACGACCCCATGGACTGACTCTTTACGACCCCAGAAGCCTGCCAGGCTTCTCCATCCATGGGATTTTCCAGGCAAGAATACCGGAGTGCGTTCCCATTTCCTTCTCCAGGAGATCTTACCGCCCCAGGGATTGAACCCAGGTCTCCCATATTTGTAGGCAGACGCTTTACCTTCTGAGCCACCAGGGAAGACCTCCCATATTCTGAGCCAATTTACTTTCCTTTTTTATCTCCTATTTTCCCATGTGTCTTTTCCTTCAGCTACCTATACTGCTCATTATTTCCAGTACACACCCTATACTAACAATGCAATTTCCCCACCTCCACATTTTTGCTCTTGACATTCCTTCTGCCTGAACTAACTTTTTATTTCTGCCTATCAAAATTCCAGCCTTTAAAATACCTACCCTTCAAAACCCAGTTCAAATGCAACCTTTACAAAGACAGTCTTTCTACCCTAACTTTCCCAACTGAATGGTGTCTTCCTTTTGGTTTTTTTGGCTGCCCCACACAGCATGGGGGACCGTCATTTCCTGGCCATGGATCAAACCAGTGCCCCTTGTAGTGGAAACACTAAGTTTTAACCACTGGACAGCCAGGGAAGTCCCTCTTTTCTCTTCTCAACACCAAAATACTGGGTTGGCCTAAAAGATCCTTCGGGTTTTTCCATAATATCTTACAGAAAAACTTGAACGACTTTATACAATACTTTATATAATACCACAACAGAACATATAATATTGATTTAATTCCCCACTCATCTCAGAACATATCTTTTACCAAACCTTTTGTTTGCAGTCACTCAATAGGTATCTGTTGAAGTCAGTTAACACCATCAGTCCTGTCTCTGTCATAAAACATATTTAAATTTGGGGGGAAGGGTGTTTTCTTTCACAAGACTCTTAAATGACCAAAAGATTTAAAGCTGCAATAACAGATTCCTAGCCTTAACCTTCCCTTCTATGCCTTTTCTGGAAAGGCAAGATCTTCCCAAAAGCAATTTTTGCAGCTCAGATTTTCTAATTTTTATTTAAATTTACTTATTTTAAATTGAAGGATGATTGCTTTATAATATCGTGTTGGTTTCTGTCATATATCAACACGAATCAGCGACAGGGTATACGGATGCCCCTGCCCTCTTCCACTTCCCT
>SJXQ01007415.1:313775-343745 GCA_006408695.1 Aepyceros melampus | reverse complement strand
CCTGCCCTCTTAAACTTCCCTCCCACCCCATCCTACCACTGTAGGTTGTCACAGAGCACCAGATTTGGCAGCTCAGATTTTTTTAATATATTCAACTGCTTGAAAAAAAAGTGTTAAGGTACATGTGCTACTATGTGAGTAAACTCCCATAGTGAAAAACTGAAAGTGAAAGTCACTCAGTTGTGTCTTACTCTCTGTGACCCCATGGACTATATAGTCCATGGAATTCCCCAGGCCAGAATACTGGAGTGAGTAGCCTTTCCCGTCTCCAGGGGATCTTCCCAACCCAGGGATAGAACCCAGGTCTCCCAAATTGCAGGCGGATTCCTCACCAGCTGAGCCACAAGGGAAACTCCCTAAGCCATGTTAAAACTGGTTACCCTATGATTATGACATGTTTGAAGGACTAGCTGAAAATCTGAATGCCTTAAATTCTGCTGTTTGAAAACAGTAATTACTAGGAAACTATTTTTGTTCAACAAAAAGTCTGAAACTTTTTACAATCTTTCAAGTATCCCATTACTTTGCCAACAAAGGTCCATCTAGTCAAGGCTATGGTTTTTCCAGTAGTCATGTGTGGATGAGAGAGTTGGACTGTAAAGAAAGCTGAGCACCGAAGAATGGATGCTTTTGAACTGTGGTGCTGGAGAAGATTCTTGAGAGTCCCTTGGACTGCAAGGAGATCCAACCAGTCCATCCTAAAGGAAATCAGTCCTGAATATTCACTGGAAGGACAGATGCTGAAGCTGAAACTCCAATACTCTGGCTACCTGATGTGAAGAACTGACTCATTTGAAAAGACCCTGATGCTGGGAAAGATTGAATGTAGGAGAAAGGGATGACAGAGGATGAGATGGTTGGATGGCATCATCGACTCAATGGACATGAGTTTGAGCAAATTCTGGGAGTTGGTGATGGACAGGGAGGCCTGGCGTGTTACAATCTATGGGGTTGCAGAGTCGGACACAATTGAGCAACTGAACTGAACTGAAGTATTCCTTCATTTCTCCATCACATTAAATTTGTTAAGTAACAGTATTAGCAATCCAGTAAAATTCTACCATGAAACACTTGTACCTCAAATAATATACCTTTGTTACCCTACCCACTGTGGTTCCCAAAGCGTAGTTCATAAATCCCTGAAAGTCCCTTTCAGTGAGTTTGTTGAAACTATTTTCACAGTATTAAGAAATTTTTGCCTTTTTCATTGTCTTGGCATTTGCACTGGTATACAACAAAATCGAAGCCTTAGTATAAAGAAAGGTAATGGCATCAAACTGTACTAGAGTCAGGCGTGTCTTTTACCATCATGGACTATTCTTTTTAAAAAGTCAACTTCACTCGAAAATATTCCTGAGGAAGCAGTATTAATTTTATTAAATCTGAGCCCTTGTATGGGTCTTTTAAATACTCTGCATGATGAAATGGGAAGTACGTAGATAGCACTTCTATAGGATACTCAAGTACACTGGCAGTCTCCAAGAAAACCTCTTGAGACTTGATTTGTGAGCTAAACTAACTGCTTTTTTCATGGAATACTACTTTTACTTGGAACAAAGGGCAAACTGTGGTTATTCAGACACAAATATTTAGCAGACGTTTTCTTGAAAATGAAGTGATTCTGTCACTTCAAGGAAGACAACTGACAGTATTTGTAACTAATGGCAAAATCAAAGCTTTTAATCAAAAATTAACATCTTGGAAATACTGTAGCTGCATAGATTCCCAAAACTTAAAAATTTTTCTGATAAGGAGAATGATATTAGCTAATGTGGTTTTTTTGGTATCATATTATGAAATGTGTCATTTGGAAGATATTTAACTCAATGAACCAGCATTTCCAAACAACCAATGCATGAAAGTGAAAGTGAAATCGCTCAGTCATGTCCGACTCTTAGCGACCCCATGGACTGCAGCCCACCAATGCATGCAACCATCACGCAACAACCAATGCATGATATCATAATACTTGATATAAAAATCAAGTATCAGTTAAAGATCTATTTAAAGTACAAGAAAAACCAATAAATTTTAATATACAACAGATTTCAGATTCCACACTGCAATGTAACTCATGAAGAAACTACTGATTATCAAGTTTTGGTGTAGTATCAGAGAGTATGCACAGCTGTCTGAAAATGCTCCTCCCTTTTCCAACTACAAGTACTCTGAGGACATATTTTCTTCATATATTTCAATCAAAACAATCTATCACATCAGGTTGAATATAGAAGCAGACATGATAGTTTAGCTGTCTTCTATTAAGCTGGATATTTAAGAAATCTGCAAATATTAAAAAATGCCACTAACTTTTTAGTTATTTTTCATAAAAATATATTATTTGTTAATATATTTAAAGTAATTGATATTTTTAAATGCTTTATGTCTTAATTTCTAATTCAGTAACTATGAATAAACTACACAAAGAAAAACTCAAAACTCAATTTTTAAGAGTGTAAAGAGTCTGAGACCAAAAACTTTTGAGAACCACTGCGTAAGAGAACTCGCTTCTGATTCCAGCCACCCTCAAAACTGCTTTGTGTATCCTCAACCAGACTTGAACCTGAGGCAGATATCTGGTCCGGGGGAAGTCAAGCCTTAGAATGATGAAATAAAATATTGCTTGGCAATCTGAATTAAGCTTCATGGATCCTAAAGGTCTGCATGTGGCGGAACACTAGAATCTATTAAGTCTAACTGCTAAAATACCTAAACTGTTTCAGTGCCAGCCCTTTCTGAAGCCCTGGTCAGCTTTTCCTCGGATTCTATAACAGCTATTTCCTTTTGATAAATCTTTTATATGAGCTATTTTAAATAGGCTTATTTTCCTTATGATCAAGAGAGTCTTAATATCACAGAACCTCAATGTCATTACAAAAACCGTTTAATTTGGGTTCTTATATGAGACAACAAATTATAACAAGGCTCCCCTCCATTTGAAGATAATATTCCTATATAAAAGTAAATATCACTCCAACAAAATAAAAAACTGAATGGAAATTATTGGTTCATTCAGAATAAGAGACAAACTTAATAACCAGCTGTTACATAAGAGAGGCTTGATAATTTCTCTTGGAGAAGGCCCTTATATATATTATGTCAATATAATTTAGACAGCCTATAGTGTCATTAAACCACACCAATCTGACAGGGTTTTTCACAGAGGCTGATGAACCGAAAAAGAACAAGGTAGTGAGACCTGCCCTACCAGACAGAATAACTATTATAAAGCTATGACAATTAAGACAGTGTAGTATCAGCACAAAATATGCAAACAGACCACTGGTACAGAATACAGAGAACACAAACACAAACCCTCATATATTTGGAAACATGTTAAGTGGTATCATGGCATCCAGTCCCATCACTTCATGGCATCACTGAGATTATGGCATCAAATACCATCACTTCATGGCAAATAGATAGGGAAACAATGGAAACAGTGACAGACTTTATTTTCTTGGGCTCCAAAATCACTGCAGATGGTAACTGCAGCCATGAAATTAAAAGACACTTGCTCCTTGGAAGAAAAGCTATGACCTACCTAGACAGCATATTAAAAAGCAGACATTACTTTGCCGACAAAGGTAAGTCTAGTCAAAGCTATGGTTTTCTCAGCAGTTATGTATGGACATGAGAGTTGGGCTAGAAAGAAAGCCGAGCACCAAAGAATTGATGCTTTTGAACTGTGGTGTGTTGGAGAAGACTCTTGAGAGTCCCTTGGACTGCAAGGAGATCAAACCAGTCAATCCTAAAGGAAATCAGTCCTGAATATTCATTGGAAGGACTGATGCTGAAGCTCCAATACTATGGCCACCTGATGTGAAGAACTGACTCATTGGAAAAGATCCGGATGCTGGGAAAGACTGAAGGCAGGAGGAGAAGGGGACGACAGAGGATGAGATGGTTGGATACCACCACGGACTCAATGGACATGAGTCTGAGCAAACTCCAGGAGTGATTGGTGATGGACAGGAAAGCCTGGTATGCTGCAGTCCACGGAGTTGCAGTCAGACATGACTGAACTGAACTTAACTGAAATGTTATCATAAAGTTGTAGTGGGCAAACATCACTATTCAACACATGAGTTGGCTTACCAGGTGATCTTTATGGAAAGAAAATTAACCCTATTTTGGGTTATCCTAATAAAAAAAATTAGATCTCTATGTAACACCAAACATCAAAATAAATTCTAGATGGATTAAAAACCTAAATGTGAAAAGTGTAACTTTAAAACTTGTAGAAAAAAACACAGGATGTAACTATTAACCTCACAAAAAACATACACCATAAAAGAAAAAAAAAATCTTTAAAGTTTAAACTTAGTTTCAAAAAAAGATAAGGCTAAAAAACACATTAAAACATACCCATTAGGATGGCTACTATATTTTTTAAAAAAGCACAGGATAACAAGTACTGCCAAAGGCAGAAAAACTGGAACCCTAGAATGTAAGATGGTGCAGCCATACATTAAACTGTGTGGAGGTTCCTCAAAAAATGTAAAAATAGAATTAACATATGATTCAGCAATTCCACTTCTGGGTATAGACCCAAAAGAACTGAAACCAGAGTCTCAAAGAGATATTTGTCCACCTATGTTCAGAGCAGCATTATTCACAAGAGCAAAAGGTGGCGGCAACCCAAGTATCCACTGGTGGATGAATGGATAAACAAAATGTAATTATATACAAACAAGGGAGTATTATTCAGTCTCCTACAGGAAGGAAATTCTGACAGCATGGATGAACCTCATGGATATCATGCTAAGTGAAATAAGCCAGATATAAAAGGACACATACTACATGCTTCCACTCATACAAAGTATCTAAAGTAGTCAAAATCATAGAAACAGAAAGTAGTACCTGTTTTAAATACCAAGAAAAGGACTGTGTAAATCTCAAATCAAGGTGAATGATTACACATACATCTCTTTTTCCTTACAAATACACAGACTGCTAGGAGGAATTAGAGGCCTTCAGAGAACTATTGCAAGCTCTTCATTGATATAGCTGGTGCCTCAGCTATTGGTTTATGCCAACAGCTTCTTAGAAAGCAACACTAAAGAATAAAGGTCTTTGGGAACTGCCCTGGTGGTCCAGTGGTTAAGACTCATGATTCCACCATAAGGGGTGCAGGTCTGATCCCTGATTGGGGAACTAAGATCCCATATGCTGCACGGAACAGTAAAAAAAATATTTTTTTAATTTTTTGAATTATTAAAAAAAAAAGAATAAAGGTCTTCACGGTCAAATAAGGGTTACTGTCCAACTGTATAATTCCCATTTTGAGGTCTGCATCCAGCATTCCCAAAGCTGCATGACCAGCTGCCACACACAGCAACTGTACAACTCCTGCCAATTCTATTAAAACATGACCATAGTCGCAAGAATGAAGGGCCAAGTGTTTCCTGAAGAGGCTAAGCTTCAAAATCTTTTTTTACTAGAACAGGAGCTTGTCAAAAACAAAAGTAAAGGAAGCTACTGGAATGATTCACCATAACTGAAAACAAACACAAGAAACAGGTGTGCTTCCCTGAATACACAACCAAAATTTAATAAGGAGCCAGTACTGTTATGAAACCAGGCTGAGACTAAGCTTATAAAATCTGAAAGTAAATATGACAAGACAGCAAAAAGAAAACTGAATTTCAGATAAATATCAGAATACTGTTATTGTCAGGCTTTGAGTAACCTGAAATCAGTAAGTTACTCAAAATATCACTAAACGGTTAAGAGTCTTATAAATCATTTTCTGCTAAGGCAAGAACATTTCATGCAAAGATGGGAACAATAAAGGACAGAAATGGTATGGACCTAACAGAAGCAGAAGATATTAAGAAGAGGTGGCGAGAACACACAGAAGAACTACACAAAGAAGATCTTCATGACCCAGATAATCGTGATGGTGTGATCACCAACCTAGAGCCAGACATTCTGGAATGCAAAGTCAAGTGGGTCTTAGGAAGCATCACTACGAACAAAGCTAGTGGAGGTGATGGAATTCCAGTGGAGCTATTTTAAATCCTGAAAGACGATGCTGTGAAACTGCGGCACTCGTTATGCCAGCAAATTTCGAAAACTCAGCAGTGGCCACAGGACTAGAAAAAGTCAGTTTCATTCCAATCCCAAAGAAGACAATGCCAAAGAATGCTCAAACTACCACACAATTGCATTCATCTCACATGCTAGTAAAGTAATGCTCAAAATTCTCCAAGTCAGGCTTCAACAATACATGAACCATGAATTTCCAGATGTTCAAGCTGGATTTAGAAAGGCAGAGGAACCAGAGATCAGATTGCCAACATCCGTTGGATCATTGAAAAAGCAAGAGGGTTCCAGAAAAATATCTGCTGCTGCTGCTAAGTCACTTTAGTCGTGTCCGACTCTGTGTGACCCCATAGACGGCAGCCCACCAGGCTCCCCCGTCCCTGGGATTCTCCAGGCAAGAACACTGGAGTGGGTTGCCATTTCCTTCTCCAATGGCATGAAAGTGAAAAGTGAAAGGGAAGTCGCTCAGTCATGTCTGACTCTTCGCGACCCCATGGACCGCACCCTACCAGGTTCCTCTGTCCATGGGATTTTCCAGGCAAGAGTACTGGAGTGGGGTGCCATCGCCTACTTCTGCTTTATTGACTATGCCAAAGTCTTTGTGTGGATCAAAACAAACTGTGGAAAATTCTGAAAGAGATGGGCATACCAGACCACCTGACCTGACTCTTGAGAAATCTGTATACAGGTCAGGTCAGGAAGCAAGTTAGCACCAGCCACAGAATAACAGACTGGTTTCAAACAGGGAAAGGACTATGTCAAGGATGTATACTGTCACCCTGCTTATTTAACTTATTTGCAGAGTACATCATGAGAAATGCTGGGCTGGATGAAGCACAAGCTGGAATCAAGATTGCCTGGAGAAATATCAATAACCTCACATATGCAGATGACACCACCCTTATGGCAGAAAGTGAAGAACTAAAGAGCCCCTCTTGATGAAAGTGAAAGAAGAGAGTGAAAAAGTGAAATGCTGGGCTTAAAGCTCAACATTCAGAAAACTAAGATCATGGCATCCTGTCCCATCACTTCATGGGAAATAGATGGGGAAATAGAGCAAACAGTGAGAGACTTTATTTTGGCGGGCTCCAAAATCATCACAGATGTGACTGCAGCCATGAAATTAAAAGATGTTTGCTCCCTGGAAGAAAAGTTATGACCAACCTAGACAGCATATTAAAAAGCAGAGACGTTATTTTGCCAACAAAGGTCCATCTAGTCAAAGCTACGGTTTTTCAAGTAGTCACGTATGGATGTGAGAGTTGGACTATAAAGAAAGCTGAGCACCAAAGAATTGATGCTTTTGAACTGTGGTGTTGGAGAAGACTCTTGGGAGTCCCTTGGACTGCAAGGAGATCCAACCAGTCTATCATAAAGGAAATCAGTACTGAATATTCACTGGAAGGACTGATACTGAAGCTGAAACTCCAATACTTTGGCCACCTGATGTGAAGAACCGAGTCATTGTAAAAGACCCTGATGCTGGGAAAGATTGAATGTAGGAGGAGAAGGGGACGACAGAGGACGAGATGGGTGGATGGGATCACCAACTCAATGGACATGAGTTTGAGTAAACTCCGGAAGTTGGTGATGGACAGGGAGGCCTGGCGTGCTGCAGTCCATGGGGTTGCAAAGAGTTGGACATGACTGAGTGACTGAATTGACTGAGGAATTAGTTTAGACCCTAAAATAAGTTTAGAATATAGCTTCACTGTATCTTTCCCTTGTATTAACTTTTATCAGTGGGATGGGTTTTCAGGAAACACTGAGGATGCATCAATATTTCTGAGTCCACAGCACACGACAGAAATCCACAGGATTTAGTACTGTTCCAGACCCTGTGCTAAGACAGCTGGATATTAGAGCTCATGGCCTATCTGAAAATTTTCCTTAATTATGAACAATTTGTCACTTTTTCATGATGAAATCTAGTGATAATGAAACATATATGTTATTACACCATAATCTTACATGACACTCCAACTGTGTTGGAGAAATGCATGTAAATAAGGAAAAGGAAGGAAAGACAAACACACACTTATACATGTACACACAAAGGTATATAATGCTCAAAACCCCACATCTCGAAAATATTATATACAAATTACGTTTATAAATTTCATCTTGTCTCCTTTCATCTCAGAAAAAAAGCAAGTTTGTTCATGAAAAAAGAAATTCCCCAGTCTCTTCTATGCTGTGCTGTGCTTAGTCGCTTAGTCATATCTGACTCTTTGCCACCCTATGGACTGTAGCCCGCCAGGCACCTCTGTCCATGGGAATTCTCCAGGCAAGTATATTGGAGTGGGTAGCCACGCCCTTCTCCAAGGGATCTTCCTAACCCAGGGATCGAACCCAGGTCTCCCGCATTGCAGGTGGATTCTTTTACTGTCTGAGCCACCAGGGAAGTCCAGTCTCTTCTATAGCTAACCTTATATTAATGATATGGGGTTGGGAAGCAATGCTCTCTTGAGAGATACTAGCTGTTTTTCACAAAGAGTACTCAAGATAGGAAATCTGTGAGGTCTAAGATCCAGAATCCAACAATGCCAGTGACACAAAAATGAATCAAACACTAGGTGCACTGTGTTAAAAGAAAGACACCTTTAATTGTCAGAATTTGGGGCCAGAAGCTCCATACGGAGATGAGAAACAGTTTATTAAAATGGAAGGAAGTGTATTATAGATACACAAGCATACAGAGGTGAGGTGAGGGGACATCTGAGACAAGAAAAAAACAAAGTGATCCAGTGACTTCCTCACCTAGAAACTCATACACCAAGTGTAAAAGGCTCCCAAAGGTCAAACATGGGACATTTTGAGCATCCCCCAAAAAACTCTGTAATTATTTGTAAAACACAGAATAAATTAAAATCCATGAGTTATAAAGATACCAAAACAGCAAAAAAAAAAAAAAAAAATTCATTTCCTATCATTAGAGGTATACCAACTTCTTACTCAGAAAATTGCTAAAGGATTCTGAGTAAATTAAGAATTTATGTGAACTTTTGGGAAGAAATTATAATCTATTCCTAAATGATGAGCGATATCTTCATAGATGATGGAAGGCTAATCAATGTAAAAGGAATGCTAGAATTAGAAAATTACCATTTTGTAATAACCAAAGAAATAGTTGATTCAGGCAAAGATTGTTATCAGTAGGTGATAAAGGCTGCTGAAGAAGCATAAGAGTATTATGTCAAAGTGCCACTACTCTACAGATTACCTGCTAATTACAAAGTCTTTACAATGGAGAGATCTGGTATTTATCATCTTGAACAAACAAATTCATCACCATTAACAGTCAGACATTATGACATGATGTTTCTCTTATTGTGATGTGACATGAGGTACAGAGCATCAACTATGACGTATTATTACCAAAAATGTTTAACTGAATCTAACCAAGACTTCACTGCCAGTTTGTAAGGAAATATAGGGATAAAGGAATAAATTAAATGAAACTAAGAGGAAATTCCAGTTTCTCAGTAAACTCTAGAAGTGATATATTATACAAGACAAACGGCCTGGTCTCTTCAAAAGGAAAGACTGCATCGCTCCTAAATAAAGTGTTCTAGATTTAAAAGAAGACTAAGGAAACATTTTTGCAGAAAAAATACCAATAGCTAACAAGTGTTGTGTTGGAGACAACTGGGAAAACCCAAACATGAACTAGATATTAGACGGTACTGGGAAAGTATTGTTAATTGCCTCCGCTGTGACAATGTATTGTAAGATCAATGAACTAAAACAATGTCTATTTTAAAAAGATAAACTCCCTGATGTTCAAGCTGGTTTTAGAAAAGGCAGAGGAATCAGAGATCAAATTGCCAACATCTGCAGGATCATGGAAAAAGCAAGAGAGTTCCAGAAAAACATCTATTTCTGCTTTATTGACTATGCCAAAGCCTTTGACTGTGTGGATCACATTAACTGTGGAAAATTCTGAAAGAGATGGGAATACCAGACCACCTAACCTGCCTCTTGAGAAACCTGTATGCAGGTCAGGAAGCAACAGTTAGAACTGGACATGGAACAACAGACTGGTTCCAAATAGGAAAAGGAGTACGTCAAGGCTGTATATTGTCACCCTGCTTATTTAACTTATATGCAGAGTACATCATGAGAAACGCTGGACTGGAAGAAACACAAGCTGGAATCAAGATTGCTGGGAGAAATATCAATAACCTCAGATATGCAGATGACACTACCCTTATGGCAGAAAGTAAAGAGGAGCTAAAAAGCCTCTTGTTGAAAGTGAGAGAGGAGAGTGAAAAAGTTGGCTTAAAGCTCAACATTCAGAAAACGAAGATCATGGCATCTGGCCCCATCACTTCATGGGAAATAGATGGGAAAACAGTAGAAACAGTGTCAGACTTTGTTTTTTGGGGCTCCAAAATCACTGCAGATGGTGACTGCAGCCATGAAATTAAAAGGCGCTTACTCCTTGGAAGAAAAGTTATGACCAACCTAGATAGTATATTCAAAAGCAGAGACATTACTTTGCCGACTAAGGTCCGTCTAGTCAAGGCTATGGTTTTTCCTGTGGTCATGTATGGATGTGAGAGTTGGACTGTGAAGAAGGCTGAGCGCCGAAGAATTGATGCTTTTGAACTGTGGTGTTGGAGAAGACTCTTGAGAGTCCCTTGGACTGCAAGGAGATCCAACCAGTCCATTCTGAAGGAGATCAACCCTGGGATTTCTTTGGAAGGAATGATGCTAAAACTGAAGCTCCAGTACTTTGGCCACCTCATGCGAAGAGTTGATTCATTTGAAAAGACCCTGATGCTGGGAGGGATTAGGGGCAGGAGGAGAAGGGGACGACCGAGGATGAGATGGCTGGATGGCATCACGGACTCAAAGGACATGAGTCTGAGTGAACTCCGGGAGTTGGTGATGGACAGGGAGGCCTGGTGTGCTGCGATTCATGGGGTCGCAAAGAGTCGGACACAACTGAGAGACTGAACGGAATGGAAAGTATTTAAAGTATTCAAGTATTAACATATCATGACATCTACAATGTAAAGATTTATATATTATATATAAACACATATGCACATATAAAGTGGCTTCCCCAGTGGCTCAGCAGTAAAGAATCTGCCTGCAATGCAGGAGATCCAGGTTCGATCCCTGAGTTGGGAAGATCCCCTGAAGGAGGGCACAGCAACCCACTCCATTATTCTTGCCTGAAGAATCCCATGGACAGAGAAGTCTGGTGGGCTACAGTCCATAGGGCCACAAAGAGTTGGACACAACCAAAGTGACTGAGTGCGCACGCATGCACATATATAGCTAAAACAAATACAGTAAAACATGAAGAACTGCTGGAATTTAGGGAGTAATTGGTATAAAGACGACAACTGTAGTATTCTTTCAATTTTTCTGTATGTTTACAATTTTTTACCTAGACAGCTCAAAATGCACTTCCTTTCCTCCAGGAAGGCCTCCCAAATGAATCCTCTACTTTCTCACAATTCATAGTGAAGCATACATTCTGCAACTATCATTACAAGTACCAGTAGCAATATTCTGTGCAGGCACTCAGAAAAGCATCTTAAATAACTGGGTTAGTCTTTTAATTTCTCAACAGAGTAGCAGTTCACTTGTATAAACAATCTTGAGTCACAGCTCTCAAAGGGAAATCATCAAACATCACTTATGGGCTTACAGAATTTCCCATGGAGAAACAAGCAGCAAGAGTGATAGGGAGAAATTAGAATACAGGTTCTACATGTCTTCCTAGCATTGCTTTTAAAAAGCCATGCTATCCAGGCATATGACTTTATTCTCATGAGATTATTCTTCGTCCAACACTATCTTTCACCACCACTCCTGGTCTGCAAAAGAGTGACAGTATTTATCCACAACTCCACAGGATAATGAAGCTTAACAAGCTACATAATGAACTTTAAAATCTTACACAAAAAAGTGCACAAAGTTTTATTGTTTTTGTTATTGTTTTGTTCTTTTGGCTGAATTGTGGGGCATGCAGGATCTTAGTTCCCTGAGGGGTCAAACCCATGCCCAGTGTACTGGAAGCATGGATTTTCCACATTGGACTGCCAGGGAAGTCTCCCGCAGGAAGATTTAAAAAATCAAATAGTACAGTGCTGGTGAAGAAACAGCCAGATTCACACTCCTGGCAGGAATATAAATTAATACAACTTTCATGAAAAGCAATTTAGCAATATTTAACAACATTAAAAAATCCATATAGCTTTCCACCTGGAATTAATCCAACAGACACCAATGTACATAAAAAGGACATATGAAGAATTAATTGTAGCACTGGAAACAACCTAACTATCCAATAAAAGCTGGCTGGATAATGGCACATCTATACAGCGGAATATCTGCCAGCTTTCAAAACAGAAGAGGTTAAAAAAAAAAAAAAAGGAAGTACTCTATGTACTGTATGAAATGACAGCCAAGATATACTAAGTGAAAAAAGGAAAGTGCAGAATAGTAGGTATAAAATCTTATCATTTGTATAAACAACAATTAAAAACAAAAACACCAAAGAATATATAGTTGTATATGCATGTAAAAGCCTTATCAGAGAAGGCAATGGCACCCCACTCCAGTACTCTTGCCTGGAAAATCCCATGGACAGAGGAGGCTGGTGGGCTGTAGTCCATGGGGTCGCGAAGAGTCGGACATGACTGAGCAACTTCACTTTCACTTTTCACTTTCATGCACTGGAGGAGGAAATGGCAACCCACTCCAGTGTTCTTGCCTGGAGAATCCGAGGGACGGGGGAGCCTAGTGTGCTGCCATCTATGGGATCGCACAGAGTCGGACATGACTGAAGCGACTTAGTAGTAGCAGTAGTAGTAGCAATATGGCAAGGTATACAAGATACAAGTAACAATTTCCTTCCAGGGAGGTATCTAGAAGGATGAAAGGAGGACAGAGGACGAAAGGAGGGCATACTCTATGTAGTTTCTGATTTTTGTATCGTATGTGTGTACATGTGTTACCCATTTTAAAAAGATTTTTTTAAAACAAGGCTCTACGCCAATTTAGGGCTTCCCAGGTGGAGCTAGTGGTAAAGAATTCATCTGCCAACGCAGAAGACGTAACAGATGTTGGTTCAATCCCTGGGCCAGGAAGATCCCCTGGAGTAGGAAACTGCAACATGCTCCAGTGTTCTTACCTGGAAAACTCCATGGACAGAGGAGCTACAGTTTATCGGGCGGCAAAGAGTTAGACAGAACTGAGCGACTGAACACACTGCACCAATCTGAATTATTTAATACTTATCTTAACCTAAAAGCATTTCATGTCTTCACACCATACAACTGTTTTATGAGACTTCAGTAAATTCAACCAAATAAAAACAAAGCACCCTATATGACAGAAGTCTACTGAGAAGAAAAATGGACATTTATTGTCTCCATTTTCTTCAAAATTTTACCAGACTAGGGGACTTCCCTGGTGGCCCAGTGGTTAAGGCTGTGCTTCCACTGCAGGTGGCCCGGGTTCAATCCCTGCTCTGGGAACTAAGATCCCGCATGCTGCATGCATGGCCAAAACTTTTAAAAATTAAAGAAATAAAAAAGATTTTACCAAACTACCCGACAGAAGTTGACATAGGCAACATTAAACATCTCCAAGCACTAAACTAACCACTATGAAGAGCTTTAAAAGGATAAGTCCTAAAGTATCAAATGGACATCAACCACCCCCAGCCTAAGCATGAGGTGGTCACAATAACTTATACTTCTCAGTCTTCACACAAGAAAAAAGATGAATGTCCAGCTCTTTCAAAGGATACAAGAAGATATATGCCCCCTAAATTCTTGTGCTTCCTGTGTAGGCTTGGCTCTAGCTGTAACCATGACAACAGAAAACAGCACGAAAGACAGCTGAACCATGCAAAGGCCAGAGTAAAATGAGGAAGTAAAAAAAAATACATATATATATTTTAAAGTCCAAGAACTTAAGGCCCTAGAGTTAAGAATGACAGCCCCTTCTCCCCAAAAAAGCCTTGAGAGATGAGTATCAAAGAAAGAAGACAAAGGAAAGAAAAGAAAAAATAAGGCTTCCTAATAACATGTCTGACTCAATGGACATGAGTTTGAGTGAACTCCGGGAGTTGGTGATGGACAGGGAGGCCTGGCGTGCTGCAGTTCATGGGGTTGCAAAGAGTCGGACACGACTGAGTAACTGAACTGAACTGAACTGAATAATATGTCCCATTCCGAAGTTATCCAGACAGGAAGCAAGGTTGGCAAAGACAACTAAAAGAACACAGAAAATGTGCACCACCAACCCCTCCCCAACAACTATTTACTTCATTGCTATTCAGCAAAACTTTTGCTTTTAAGAGTTCATCATCTCTTCACCCTGTTCTGATGGCAGCAACTATTCAAGAGTGGCAACACAGGAGCAAACATGGGACTACATATAATCTGCCAACTGAAACACAGCTTCT
The DNA here is from genome assembly GCA_006408695.1 of Aepyceros melampus. NCBI lineage: Eukaryota > Metazoa > Chordata > Mammalia > Artiodactyla > Bovidae > Aepyceros > Aepyceros melampus. The sequence continues at coordinate 329,263 of SJXQ01007415.1, read as the reverse complement.
AGATCACTGAGATATTACTGCACCTCTGGTGGCTCAGAGGTTAAAGCGTCTGCCTCCAATGTGGGAGAACTGGGTTCGATCCCTGGGTCGGGAAGATCCCCTGGAGAAGGAAATGGCAACCCATTCCAGTATTCTTGCTTGGAGAATCTCATGGACTGAGGAGCCTGGTGGGCTGCAGTCCATGGGGTCACAAAGAGTCGGACACGACTGAGTGACTTTACTTACTTAAAGTTCATTTTAAAAATTGCTCTTTGTTATTTGCAAATGTGAAAGAAACACCATTGTTGTTACTTAAAACTTCCACTGGCTAAGTTATTGTTCACCAGTAGTTTCAGATTGCTTTTTTCATGTGCTATTCAAAACATCAATAATGTACAGCTAAAAACGAAAGCACTAAAGATCTTTTACCCAAGAAGAGTTAAATAGGTCACACCGAGGAGGGCTAGAGATCAGAGAACATAGATGTCTTGATTTACAGTTACTACTCTAAGTCTTATACTCTTTGCTCTTTATTGGGTTCTGTGAGAATAATAAATAATTTTACTAAAAGGAATCCCCCCTTACTTTCTTTTTTATGGCCCTAGTCCTCCTTAGAAAGGCTACCAAAATCCCTTACCAGAACAACTGCCATCTACTAAATTTAGAGGTTTGCATTAGCGATACAACATGACAATGGAAGAATCCGAGGAAAGAAAAGGAATACTAGAACTATTATGACAGTTTCTAAAGAAGGGTCAGCGTGGGGAATGCTGGCTCTTGGAGGCGTTTGGAGCCTGCGAGTCCCTATGACAACACAAGACACGAAAGGTGCTTTGTCATAAATACCCTCAAATAATTTAAACCTTCCCTTTTGGAGAGAAGCAACAGGCCCACTATCTGGTACCAAGTCTACCCCACTGCCTAGGAAGAAGGCGGGCGCGCGGTCAAGTGGCTCTTTATCCCGCAGGTCCCTGCAACACAGCGATGCGCATGCGCCCCGAGGGCAGCGACCAAGCACCCCTAGCTCGTTCCACTCGAGCATGCGCAGTCACCCATCTCGCCGCAGGCGACAGCTCACTATTTAGCAAGGGGGATGGGACTGGGAAAATTATGGGGGGGCCGAAGGCAGGGGGCGCGTTTGTGTCTCCTGAATGCTTGGAATTAGAAGGCACGACTGCTGGCATTCGCGGGCCATGTAATCCGGGATGTGGGAAATGGGGCAGAAAAGAGTCTGTGCGGCGCGGGGTGGTGGGGGGGAGAGTGGGGGGTCAGTCACCTCTTAAGGGAGACACCCCCCCACTCAGACAGGACAACCCTTTCCCTCGACTCTCCTCCCCCCACTCACCTGAGAGCGGCGGCGACAGCTGCTGGTCCCCGTCCCCCTGCGCTCGCCTCATACTGTCCGCAACATCCGGGACCTGCGAGACCGCCGATACACAAATACACACACACAAGGAGCGCGCACACTCACACACACACACACACACCGAAACACACCGGCCGGGGCGTCATGGCGTCAGCACGTCGACGCAGCGAGCGCGTACCCGCCGGGGCCCCACCCCGCGCGGCCTCCGCCTCCTCTTCTCCGCTCCCCTCCCCTTTTTAGATTCTCCAGCTCCTCCTCCCTCTGCCTCAAGACTCCGCCTACCTTCCCTAGTGCGCATGCGTCCCTTGTGTTGCCGGGGCCCGAAGATTTAAAGGGAAGGAGGGGCTTGAGAAAAAAGAAGCGGGAACTCGCAGAGGGTCGCGTGTAGGGCGAGGCAGGCTGCGCAGAGGTGCGAGGACGAAACAGCGACTCACCAAGACTGGGAGTCGGGATGAGCGTAACAATAAAGGCATTTAACAACAGCACCTTATATTCGCTAGCAGCTTGTGGATTACTATTCGCTAGAGCTCGTGGATTACTAAGGACGTTTACATATATTATCTCACTTTTCTAACCAGTTCTGTGTCAGTAAAATATTTTGAACTTTTGGAAGATGTTAGAGACCTTTAAGTAACTTAAAAACTTGAGCTTTCAGAAACAAAAACGAAAAGGCCCATTCTTTTGTGGAAGGTGGGCATGTAGGTGGCTTAACTGATAGCAAGCTGTATTCAGGGACAATTTATTTTCTTGGACACCTGGGTCCCCAGTTGGTCTCACATCCTGTCTCCTAAGGACTATCATTGATTGCTGAGTTGAGTAAAAGAAATATATCTCAGGGGTTTCTCTGGCACTCCAGCAGTTTGGAAAGACTCTGTGTTTCCACTGCAGGGGGCACTGGTTTGATTCCTGGTCAGGGAACTAAGATTCTGCGTGCATGCTACATAGTGCAGTCAAAAAAAACTTAAAAAAAAGAGAGAGAGAGAGAAGTCTCAGAGCATCTGGGAGAAAGAAGTTACCTTCACCAGTGATGGAATTTTTCATGTGTTATTGCTACAATTCTTGCCTAAGCTTAAACTTTAAAAATTTTATTCTTACTAAATCGAGCCAAATAATCTGGAGCAGGCATTGTCTCTTTTCCATACTGAGATTGTATAATTATGTAGACACACACACACACACACACGTGTGAGGAAGCATCTTCTCCAGAAAAGCAACCGGATAAACCTGTGGGTCATGGGGTGACTAAGTAGGAACCCTGCCTTGGGGACAGCTACTGGAAGCTCTGCTTCTGTGGGACTGTCTCCAGGACACAGCGCCTGCTGTGTCCTGCCACATGTGTCCTGGGGCCCCTTGTCTGGTGAGTCTGTTCAGCAGGGACAGCTGGAAGTACACAAGCCAAACCACATGGGAGGCTGTGACAGTGCCAGGCTGTTGTCCACTTTCAAATACACAAGCAGACCCTACAAAATATCCTTGGAATGACAGACAAAATACTCCTAAAGCTTTCTCAACCCATATTTTAGCCAAAATGATCAAGAAATGGAGATCCTAGACTTCCCTGGTGGTGTGTGGATAGGAATCCACCTGCCAAAGCAGGAGATGTGGGTTCAATCCCTGGTCCAGGAAGATTCTACGTGCCTGGGATCAACTAAGGCTGTGCCCCACAACTACTGAAGCCTGTGCTCCTAAAGCCTTGTGTGCCACAACAAAGAAAGCCACCACAATGAGAAGCTTGCACACCACAACGAAGGGTAGCTCTTGCTTACTGCAGCTAGAGAAAGCCCACACAAAGCAACAAAGACCCAGCACAGCCAAAAAAAAAATTATTTTAAATGGAGATCCTAAATTCAACAATGATGTATTATCCCTGCACCACTTAAAACAAGAAGTACTTTTGTCACCTATTAGGCTGATGCTTGAAACTTTCCAACTAGATTTCACTCACTCATCATAATCATCAACAAACATTTCATTCCATTATCTGAAGGCATCAAGGGTTTTGGTCCTTGATAAATGCAGAGTGCCCCACAGGCAACCCAGTAACCAGTTACAAAGAATCGATTCCTAGTGTCACTGAAGCTGTTAATTTACTGTTCTCTTGACTTCAGATTTCACAGGATGGCAGGAAAGAAAGAAAAAGTGTACCACTTCTTGGATGGAGAAATATGGAAGTGGGGAAGGGGTGCTCAGAGGGTAACAAATCTGCCTGCAATACCAGAGACCTCGGTTCAATCCCTGGGTCGGGAAGATCCCCTAGAGAAGGAAATGGCAACCCACTCCAGTATTCTAGCCTGTTGAATCCCATGAACACAAGAGCCTGGTGAGCTACAGTCCATGGGATTGCGAAGAGTCGGACACAACTGAGTAACTAACAGTTTCACTTCTTTTCACTCTCACTTCTTGGAGGGAGAAGCATGGAGGTGAGGAAGGAGTGCAGAAGGTGAGAACTGGAGGCATGGTCAACATACTTTAACTACCTCACAATTGGGGCTAATCATTACAGTTTAGTGAGATTCTGCCTGGGACCTGGGAAGTGACTCCTCAGGGCTGGTGAGTCTGCACCAGCAGCTTGTCCCAGCTGGTCCTGAATCTCTAGAGATCTGAAAGGATGTAAAAGTCCTATGCCCATCTGTAGCCTGGTGTGATGAGGCTCCCATTCTTCTGCGTGGACCGTACCGCCCACCTGAGACGTGATCCCACCAGCCTCTGTACAAAGGGCTTTGATTTGGTGGGATCTGATTAAATGACTGTAGATGTCCTTGGAAGCACTATGTGGAAGAATTTTAAACAGCTTCTCCTTTTTAATATGCACTTCCTCTTCGGTTTTAATTATTTTGTTCCTACATTTTCCCTTTCAATTTACTAAAATCTAGAAATGTAATTAGAGCAGAGGCTGGGCTCAGAGAAAGCTGCCAGGATTTCTACAGCATGATTAAATATACTAGGCATCCCTTTAGTATGGGACTGAAAAATAGGATTCTCATTATTATCTTTCCTTATCCAGGAAAGAATCAGCACCACGTACAGATATGGATTTATTGAAAGTGCAGCACTAATTAAAAACTCACCCAGTCTCTTGACGAGGATTGGTTGGGGCGGGGGGAGTGCAGTTATTTAATTATTTCCTCCATTGACTGTTTTGTTGTAACCACAAGCAAGAACCCCCCCCCCCATTCCTCTATCCTCAAAATAAAATTCTCTTCCTCATGAGGGACTTAATGAGGCTTTTATCTATGCCACAACAATCAAGCTTACAGTGGCACCAATTCAATTCACTGCTCTTTGTGATGGTAGGAAACACGCAGAACTCGTTTTCTTAATCCAAAACACAAATGACATAGTGTTCTTTGGCCATCATGAGCCAGGTCTGGGCAATGAATCTGTCCCAAAGACCCCTAAGATGTCTGGTATTTATTCTGCTTATGAGGATCTTCAATTCCATTTTACAGTCCAATAAGCAAAGGCATGGTTTTTGAAGGGATAGGGGAGGTAGAGGCAGGCAAGAATGCACAGATGAATAGAGGTGTAGGAGAGGGAAATGCAGGAAGGAAGATCCTTAGTAGAGGCATGTGTGTGTGCTCAGTCTCAGTTGTGTCTGATTGTTTGTGACCCCACGAACCAGGTTTGTCTGTCCATGGAATTTTCCAAGCAAGAAGACTGGAGTGGGTTGCCAGCATAGTCCTGTCTAAAGAGGCAGATGACACCCCCTGAGATGCGAGTGTAAGACTATACTCAAGGAAACATACCAACAAGACACACTGATTATGTCATGCTAGGGCTGTGATGGGGTTAATAGAAAATTGACAGCGACAACATATTTATTGATTAAATTTCATAGTGGAACAGCTGTGGCTTAATGAATGAGCTCCAGGCACTTCGCCTGGAGACTCAAGTTCAAACCCAGCACTAACGCTTACTAAATATAAACTTGGACAAACCTCATTGAGCTTCAGTTTTTCCATATGAGCAATGGAGAAAATAATGTCCACCATATCATGTTGTTGTGAGAATTAACTGAAATCATATTTGAACATATCACAATCACTATACACAGCCTAGGATAGACCCCACTTATTTTTAGATGTGTGACTGAATGTGGATTTGGGGTAAGTGTTCACATGCCTACTGGTCTTCAAGCCTCACTCTAATTGGTGTGCCATCCTTGCTCATTTCCGCTATGCCCTTCTTTAGATTTGTTCAGGAAGCATGGAACCAAGGAAGTAGCATGGGCTTCTGGGCCAGAACACTGACACTTGCTAGGTGGGGCCCCTGACAAGCTCCTTGGAGTCTGTTTCCTCAGAGATAGTCAGGTTTCTTGTTGCCAGAACTGCCCGAATACTGGCTACACCAGCCCCAGCTGGAATTTACTGAAGACATATCTCTGGCTCCTAGAATGGTCAGGAGTGGAAGAATCGGAAATTCAGCAGAAACCAAGGACTAATAGAGGAAGAACAAAATCTTCTTTTGCAGGACCGTGTGGCCAGGAGGTCCAACCACTGAGCAATGCCAGAGTGCCACCACCAGACACATCTGCCCCTGCTGCTGCTGTTGCGAAGGACATCTAACCGCCTTTCCATCTGTGTGCCTCAGGCTGCAAACCCGAAGCCCAGGCGGCAGCCCCCTGTTGACTAACCCTAGACCACATCCCAGGCCCTGACCACCTTGGTGGTGGTGGTCTTGGGGGTGGGGGGTGGGAAATGAAAAAGGCGTTGCTGCCATAGTGTCCATGGTGTCACCTTCAGCACTCCTTTCCACTGATGCTCTCCACAGCAGGGACTCATCCCCTAGCAGGAAGAGAGTCAGATGCTGGACCACCAGCCCTGCCACCTCATCTGTGAAATGAGCATTCATCATAGGGCAATAAGCAGCAGTGAATGACAGGCTTGTTCAGAAATGCTTGGCATATAAAAGGCATTCTGTTATTTTACTTGCCTCTTTTATAAAACAAAAGACTTGAAATGGTATGCTTATTCGAGGATTTGATCGATGAGCTTATAGATATTGAAGTTCTGAGTTTTTAACCCGGAGAAACGGTTAGGAAAGATGATGTCTGAACAGCGGAGGATCAAGCAGAGCAGATGCAATGGGACAGAGAGGAGAGGAAATGGCCAGCTTCAGTCCAGCCTGTCTTTGATTTTCATCCTGGACTGGCCACACAGCTCCATCTCCATCTTGTTCAGCTCTAGTTATTTATTACTGGCCATGTGGTATGTAAGGATCTTATCCCTGACCAGGGTTCTAATCCATGGCCCCTTCATTAGGAGCATGAGTCTTACTCACTGGACCACTATAAAAGGCCCTCCTTCATCTTTAAAATGGTTCTAAGAATTACCTAGTCATTGTTTCAAAATAAGTTTTGAAGCGTCAATATTTGTTTTCAACAAAGAATATATATTAATAAAATATAGTTTATATTCAGTGTTATGAATTATTTTCTGTGGTTTCTTGGTTATATTCTGAACGGGCTTGATCCATTACCTGATGTTATTTGCCCTAAAATAACACTTACTTAAATCTAGATAATTTGTTTAGCAAAAACAATTTTTTCTCTGTCTCCACTCAAATAGAAGTTACTTCTGATTTTGTAATTTTAGATTATCCTTGCCATGGCTCTACTTTATCAAGGTGAATTGATTTCAATTGAAAGTTTATTCTATGTTAGAATCCTATTTTAAAAGGGGAATTTAATCTAAAATTCAATTATGGAAGGTCTGTGCCCAAATGAACAGTCAACTAGCACTGACTGAATGCTCCCCAGGTACGGAGCTCTACCAAGGTAACTACAGGAGAAGTCAAAGAATAGAAATATTGTCCCTAGTCACAAAGAGTTTTCAGTTTAGAATTTTAAAATTTCAAAACTAGAAGGGACCATACTGAGAGTCTCCAGCCCAGTGGTTTCTCAACAGGGCTTGCTTCTCAAGCTCTGGGCTTCTGAAGATTTGCCTCAGGGTTTCCAAGGAAGAGGGGAGCAGCAAAGGGAGCTGGGGCAGTCCAAGCCAAGCCAATCTGGCTCTCTTTTCACTCATTCAGGCCAAAAATTGAGCATCATCCTTGAGTCCTCTTCTAATACCTCATATGTAAACCGTCAGGGATTCCCTTTAAATCCAGTTTCAAAGTATCCCTTGGATCTGTCCACCTCTCTCCATCTCCTCAGTCCCATTCAAGTTCTAGCCAACATCCTCTTTTGGTTTAACCCCAGCGATAGGGTCCTAATTGGACTTCTTAATTCTTTGCTTGTCCTTCAATCTATTCTTCACTCTGCAACTAGGGCAATCTAATTAAAACTTGTCAGATCATGCTGCCCCTTCTGCTTGAAAAGTGAAAGTGAAGTCGCTCAGTCGTGTCCGACTCTTCACGACCCCATGGACTGTAGCCTACCAGGCTCCTCCATCCATGGCATTCTCCAGGCAAGAATATTGGAGTGGGCTGCCATTTCCTTCTCCAGAGGATCTTCCCGACCAGGGATCGAACCCAGGTCTCCCGCATTGCAGGCAAATACTTTAACCTCTGAGCCACCTGCTTAAAAACCTTGAATAACTCCCCATTGTACCCAGACTTTGTACCGCTGCCTTTAAGAGTCTCATGCTCAACTATATACCCTGTTTGCTCTTCTCCCCTGTCTTCATTTTAGCCACACTGGCCATCTATCAGTTCCTGGAACCCATCAAGCTCTTTCCCTCCATGAGCATTTGTGGTTACTGTTCCCCCTGCCTTGAACACTTTCCCCCTAACTCTTCGCATTAGCTGGTTCTGCCTCTTATTTCAGGTCCCAGTTTAACTTTCACATCCTCAGAGAACCTTTTCTGATCACCAGCCTCATGGTCGGGACCTTCTTGGTATCTTGGTACTAGGCTTACTTCCTTTACAGCACTAACAATAACTTGCAGTTGTGTGTTTACTTTTTTACCTTCAGTCTCCTCTAATCAGTTGTTGGCTCCAGCCTGTTTGTTTTGCTCTCTGTAATGTCCCAGAATTCAACACAGTACTGACACATAAGACAGACGGTGATTAGCATGTACTGAACGAGTGAACGTACAAGAGAAAACCCTAGATGTGTATGGAATGTCAAAGAAGGTTTGAAGTACGTAAGGAAGTTTAGTAGGCAAAGAGTGTGCAGAAGGGGAATGAGGAAGGAAAGCAGACCAAACCAGATACAGATCCTAAGGCCAGAAAAAGCATGGAGTTTTTCAGGAACTCAAGGAAGATTTGTGCGGCTGGAGTGCAGAGAGCAATTAGGAGGGCTGTGGGGAGGGGGTCAGGTGGGTGAGGAAGAGCCAGCCAGCATGTCTCCCCTATGATCCAAACCATGGAACTGAGAGCAGGGTAGGAGTGAATTCCCCAAAGGAAATTCAAGGCTCTCTTGGCAGAAGGAGGAAATGAATGCTGGAGGCCAAGACAGAAGACCGTTTCTCCTGGTTTCCCTTCTTTCTTGCTGGCTACTTCTCAGCCTCTTTACAGGCTCTTCTTTTGGCCATCCTTTGAACATCAGCTTTCCTTGGATTATGTTCAGTTCCTCTCCTCTTCACACTGTCCTCACTTGCCTTGAGATGGCTCCTTTTTTTCCCCTCACAGCTCCAGTGCCATCCATCTGCTAAAGAATATTCCAAATCTATCTTGAGCCAGGCCTTTCTTGAGCTCCAGACTTACATACCCAACTATCAGCCTGATATCTTCAGTTGAATGGACCATAGGCACATAATATCCAGCAGATGTAAAACCTGCTTCTCCTTCAGTGTTTTCTCGTCTCACCAAATAGCTCAAGCCTAGGAGCTGGAAAGTATCCTTGACGTCTCAAGTCCATTTCTAATTCAGCACCAAGTTCTGAGAGTTTTATACTTTAGTATCTCCCAGTTCTGCCTACTTCCTTCTATCTTCTCTGACACTTCCCTCATCCTTCCCAGGATCACAGCAGCCTCCTCCCTGGGCTCCCAACCTTTGGTCTTCACCCTTCCAGTTATTCTCTGCTCTGCAGCCAGGCTGAGAGTTCTAAAAAACCAATCTGATCAAGTAATTTCTTTGCATTCCACCCTTCATTGCCCTCAATATAGAAACCTTAACAGAGGTGAGAGGCTCTTTAGCAGTGACCTATGCCTCAGTCTCCAGGCTGTGTCTTATGCTTCCCACGGTACCCAGCAACTAAGTTTCCTGTCATACAAAGAACTGCTTTCATCTCTGAAAACACCAAGTTCTCTCATTTTGCACATACAATTACTTCTTCCCAGAACAGTCTTCTCCACACCTTTCCCTGATCTAACCTCATCTTCTCCTGGTTAATTCTCTGCTGATTCTCCAGCTTCAATTCTTCTATCTATTCCTCCAGAAAGCTGTGCATGTTTCCTAGCCCTGAGCTAGGCCTTCTCATATTTCTCTTCTCACTGCAACCTCTGTATTGCTGTTGCCTGGTTCCTTCTCTGTTCCTCACTAGATGATAAGCTCCTTGGGGGCAAGAATTTCCATTTTTTCTCTATTGTGTTTCCAGCACAGGGAAACGTTCCTAGCACATAGTTGAGTATTCAGATAAGTGCTTGTGTGATGAATAAACGAATGAACCAGAGGAACAAACATTCCTTTCAGGAACTTGGATCCTATAGTTTCAGGCTCAGAAGCCTCCATCAGCTTCCTCTTCCTGCATCCACTGTTTGGCCACAGGCTGGTCAGAAGCCTGTAAAAACTCTGAACATATGCAGGAGCAGCTCCTTGACTCACACCATCCACTGGGAGCCCAGTCTTCCCTTAAAAGGCCACCTTATCAGAAAGTGCCTGGGATGGCATTTATGAGCTCTATTTTTATCTATGTTGGAAAAGTCTCTAAGTTAATTCCCAAGCCAATGACATTAAACTCAGGAACGTGGATGAGCAAGAAGTATCTACGTGTTGCCTTTGAGTCACAGCTTTGTCTTCCGTGGCAAGGCTTGCAGTTGTCCCAGTCACTGGGCCCTTGTTTTTCAGGGCAGCTGACTCCAAAAAGCTTTTGATCTCCCATTCATTAAAACTATATCCTGGAGTCCTTAATGGTCGAGGGAAGGGTGTTCTCTTCTTTAAAGTTCTCTTAACTCTGCTGGGGCCCTCAACGAAAAACAAAGAATAGATTGCCAAACACATCCCAGGTTATTCAAACCAACTTTCTACCCCCATTCCAAAATGGAAATGAATCACAGGTGATAGCATTGCTAGCAGCAGGAAGGAAGGAGGCAGCGTGGCCAGAGGAGAGGGCTCCCGATGAGCTTGGCCGGAGAGCTAATTGGACAGAAGCTACAGAAATGAGACGAGTAACCCAGCAGGGCTGGCAAGCAAGCCGAGGGTCTGTGCCAGGGAATAGATTCGCTGTCAGAACTGGGGGAGAGTGAGAAAGAGAGAGAAGGAAAGAGATGGGGAGAGGAAAATGACATGAAGGACTGAAGGGGGAGGTGGCGGGAAGGTGGCAGGCAGCGGCAGAGATGGGAGGAATCTTAGGCAATTTGTAGAGAAAGTGAAGAGAACTGAGGGAGCACACGTTTCCTTTAATCCAAATGGGGTCCTTTGGGGGAAAGGGGATGTTGGCGAGTAAGATGGAGGTCCCAGAGAGATGGTCAGTCACCCCCAAGCCCAGGCAGATTACAAATGAGACAAGGAATGGTCTTACTTACAGATTAAAGATACTAAATTTGCCATCATCCCTACCCCTGGGAATTGAGGAAAGATAGTTTTTGTCAAAGGATGCTGGAACCCAGAGGACTCAAGCCACTATTTGAGTCTCCCTCCCCTTATCCTTAGCAAAAGCTTAAGCAATTTAGGGTTCAAAGTTAGGGTTCAATTTAGGGTGCAATTTAGTCTTGCACCCCCATCCCCCCTTCTAGGCAGCATCACACAACCCAGGATCATAGCCCCCTGTACACCTCTGCCCCTTGGCTACTCTAGGCCAGGGACCAGCCTGAGAGCTTGGAGTTTGGGCTGAGTCAGCACTGCCTGTGGGAGAAATTGCTTCCTGGAAGGTCTTGCTTCAAAGCTTCCAGCTGGCCAAGCTCTGGTAGGGTGCAAAAGGCACGCTGGAGGCTGGATAGATCTTTGGCTTTCAAGATACTTTTCACCAGAGAGAGAAACGTGTGGCAAAAATTTCCATAATCCAGTTTAAAGAGTGACTCCAATGTACTTCAGGCTGCCCCTCTACCCTCCATGATTCAGAAAATTACAGTTTTTTAGGTCCCAGAAGAGATTTCAGGGCCAAGATGGAAGTTCTGATTCCTGATAGATCTAGTTACTTCTCCTGTAAATCAGACAAAATATACTTTCTGAGCCTCAGATTTCTGTTTTCTGGAGATATGTCTTTATTCACTGGGGCAGCAAGAATGCTCCCTGTGTGGGCACAAGGCAGCATCCTCTCTTGATGAAAAAGACAGCATACTATTAGCAGAATCAGCAGACTGCTCCAGGGGTCAAGCTTCCTCTCTGTCTCTGGAGGCTGCGATGGGGAGTCGAAGCCATCCTCATCCTTCTCTTTAAGTTGGGAGTTTGGATCCCCCAGTGTAGGATGAGAGGTCATTTTGATGATCTCACTTTGGACAAGTGAGAAGAGAAAGTGCTTTACTTTGACCCCCACAACTGCTTGCTATGCAGTGGGCACTCTAGCGGGCAGGCAGTGGGTGGCAGCAGCTGCCAGACACCTTCCCCCGAGGATGTATCAGTTTGTGCCAAAAACCTCTATAAGCTCTTTCTGATCTCTGTGCCAGTGACTACAGGTCCTGGAAGGAAGCCAGGAGTCTACCCTGAGCCCTGCATTCTTCTCCTCCCCCTCATCCACCAAGAATGGGGGAAGATGCCTTGGGAGCTCACTGAGAAAGGAACTGATGGTTCTTAGACATATTTTCCAGCTATCACACCTGCTAACATGGGAACTCACACTCATGAGCACACACACACTCAGCAATAAATGTTTCAGGTTTTCTTGTTCCATCTGCCCCATGCCTAAAGCAGTGGGACTAAGAATTTCCATCAACAAACTTATTCCTAGTTTATCTCCTTCTTCCTCCCTTCTTTCTCCCAAAATTTCCAATAGACATTTATTGATGTTTGACTGGCACCTACACTGTGTCAGTTACTATGTGTTAGGGGATAAAGACACAAGGACACAGTCTTCAGGGAGAAAATTCATATAAATACTAACCAGATTTAAGACAGTGATATAGTGTTGCAATAAGGGAGGTGGTAAACTGGTGGCTATAGGCCAAATTTGACTTGTAGTCACGTTTAGTTTAGCAGGCAAAGAATTTTAAAAACTGTCAGAGTTCACATAAAAATCAATACTGCCGTCTTTTTTTTTTTTTTTAATAACCAATCTGGCTACAATCCAGAAGAGGTGAAAAGCCACTGTCCCCTGTAGGTGGGAGGTACTCTCAGTGCTCTCATAGGCCACATATAAACCCACCATATCCGCCCACCTCATCCGCTTCCCTGTTGAGTTAAACTTGTTCTTTTCGTTCATCCATGTTCACGCACACGATTGGGCAGAATTTGGGACCCTTAAAATGAAAGCCATCAGAGGCTCCAAAGCAGTTATCCCTTGAGCTAAGTCTGAGTGCTTTGTTGATTTGGTTGCTTGTGTGTTGTTTTTCCCCTGCCCCGATCATGAGAATGTTTAAGGGAAAGGCGCCAGTCAGCTGCCTCCTCCAAGTGTCTCCAGCCCACAGCAGAGTGCCTTGAACAGGACCGGTCTTAAGGCACACTTGTAAAATGTGTTGAATGAATGGAGTTGCTAGAAGCATCAAGTGGAAAACGGAATTCCAAGCAGAGGGGACTGTGAGTACAAAGGCATGACAGCGAATACCGTAGTGGGAAGCTGCAAACAGCTCATGATGAATGGAGGTGGGGTGCCAGAAGTGTGAGGAGTGTGGGATCAGGTAGGGTGGAAGCAGCAGGAGATGAAGCAGGGAAAAGACTCCAGTGGGATCCCCAAGGCTTTTTTCAGTGTATTAAGAAGTTAATCATGGAATCTTGGAAGTGATTTAAGGAGTGAAGTGACAGGATCAGATTCTTGTTTCGCAGAGATAACTCTGGCAGGGTGGTGATGTGGGGAGAAGTGGGAAGCTCCAGAGGGAAGATAGAAGCCACAGGAACTTCAAGTCCCTTTTCTGAGTCCCTAGAAATGTCACTGGGGATCTATTTTAAGAAAATGGTGCCCCCTGCTGACCAAGTCTGGGATTGCATCTCACCCTGGCCAAAAGGAAAATTACAAAATGTTTGGCTCTGAGCAAAAGTACCTGGAAGCCCTGTGCACAGAATTGCAAGTGTGATGCATCTGAGTGTCTTCTTTTCTAGGAAAAGAGGGGCCCATGAGAACAATTAACAGTGACTAATGCCACAGGCTGTGTTTCCAGATAGTCACAGAACACCAGCTAAATCTCAATTTAAGATAAACAAGACAAAATTGTTTGGTATAAATAGGTCTCAAATATTGCATGGGACATACTTATACTAAGAAGGCATGTGCTGCTTGTCTGAAATTCAAATTTAGCTGAGCATCTTGTATTTTTATTTGCTAAACCTCACAATTCTAGATAAAGTGTATTGGAGGGGCCTAGAGAAAGCTAGATGTGACATTGGATATGTTACTCTTCTTGGGTTTCTCTGCAAACTTGACCCCATCCCTCTATCTAAACAGAGCTGGAGATGATGCTTTCTCATATTCTGCAGTGGTGCCCAGTTATACAGTAACTCTAGTTGGGAAATCAGTTTTCATTAAATGAGAGCATGATTACAGTGGACCCCTATGAGAATGAGAGAGAGATGTGGCCCCTTTTGACAGCAAAATTAACCTACTCGCTTGACATATGTGCGACTACTTGTCTTACACCCAAATATTTACATTAAAATTTCAGAGCGTTCTCAGTCTTCCTGAGAGTGACACGCTCTGGGGCTACAGTATGAACACGGCAATTTCAGGGTCCCAAGTAGGAGGAAGACTTCCCTGGTGGCTCTAGGTTAAAGCGTCTGCCTCCAATGTGGGAGACCCAGGTTTGATCCCTGGGTAGGGAAGATCCCCTGGAGAAGGAAATGGCAACCCACTCCAGTATTCTTGCTTGGAGAATCTCATGGACTGAGGAGCCTGGTGGGCTGCAGTCCATGGGGTCACAAAGAGTCGGACATGACTGAGTGACTTTCCTTACTTACTTAAGTAGGAGGAAATGGTGTCTAGTCAGTCCTTAAGCTGAAACATGACGCTTTTATTAGCTCTGGCCACCCACATACCATGACAAAACAGGCAAGTAGGCAGGAAGTAATATTCTGTCCCTCCTCTTGGAGAATGTCTTGAACCTCTTTCCCCCTTCCACTTCTCCCCAGAAATAGCAGGGAGTCAGCTATAGCTGGACAGAAAACCACCAGCCCTCATGAACTTGCTGCTCAGGTGGAAGGCACTGGATGAAACCACTCCTCATTCCAAGACTCTCTTTGTTCTTCTTTCTAGCTTTCTTGCTGTGGCAGGCACAGCCCTGTGGTTCCCAGTCTGAGGACTGTGGCTGTTGGAATTCAGCTCTCACCAGTAGGGGGAAATTCTTCAAGAATCAATTCTAAGCTTCCTGAGCTGGGTGATGGAAACCACTGCCGGAACATCCTGGGAGCAGCAGACCTTGGAGCCGAGGTGCCAAGTCAGTCTTCCTCCCACAGTCCTTGTGGAAAGCCTTCTGGCCCCCATGGCCTGCTCTCTTCCTGGCCCTGCATAGGGGAGGCAGAAGTGGCTAAGGTCGGGAGGATGTTGTTTTTAGACTCTCTCTGAACGTTCTAGATGATGTAAACCCTCATTGCAGGTTGCTTCCATCTTTATCAGCATGCTTCTGTGACATTGTTTCAGTAGGCTGCATTACGGAATACAAACCCCAAACAGACCATGGTGTTTCAAGCCAACAGTCCTAATGATGTATCTACAATGTATTGCCGTAGGATGTTTTATGTTGAACATTTTCTGAAATTAACCACTTTTTATTACCTATATAGTGGTATGATTCCAACCATCATTTCTGAAAGAAGCATTCTTTATTCTGAGGTGGATAGCTTTTCCTAAAATTTTGGACTTTTGTTTACAAAAGTGTCCTTTTGTAAACCATATGACATCAAAAAAATTTTTTAAGTCCTTACTTGAAAATATAAAAAACCAGTATACCTATTATCAACA